>CM041777.1:164696544-164756455 GCA_023374045.1 Limonium bicolor | reverse complement strand
ATCGACCGGACTTGCGACCGGACATGCAAGTCCGGTCGAGCAGAAAATTTTCCCGTCAGAATGCTACTGGAATCGACCGGACTTGCGACCGGACATGCAAGTCCGGTCGAGTAGAAAATTTTCCCCTCGGTATGCTACTGGAATCGACCGGACTTGCGACCGGACTTGCAAGTCCGGTCGAGCAGAAAAATTTCCCGGCAGAATGTTACTGGAATCGACCGGACTTGCGACCGGACATGCAAGTCCGGTCGGACCAAAAATTTTCCCGAAGAAACCTACTGGAATGGACCGGACTTGCCCAAGGTCGGTCGCAAGTCCGGTCCTGACAAAAAAAATATTTTTTTTGTAATTGTATATATATGTTATGTATACCCATACATATATGTATATGTACATGGATGAAAGCATGCCAAAGTTAAGTAAGGAAGTAAAACCTAAGTAAAGGAAAAGTAAGTAAGTAAAGAGCAAATGTAAGAAGTATAAGGACATAGTGTATGTTTAATGATAGTTAATTAATCATTTAATTGTATGTATATAATAGGATTGGTTTGTGACACGAAGGACGTTTGGAATTACGTACAACGGTGAACGGTATGAATTCCTCATGCCCCGAATGCTATCATGGCTACTCTGATTTGTGTGTTGTGTGCTAATTGATCACCAATAAAGATAAATGCACGAATCGGAGTTAATATGCTTACTTGTGAATATGTAGTGTTGTATGATGTATATTTTTAAATCTTAGTTTGTATAATTCATGAAACGTATGGATGATATGAATGTGTATGTATGTTGTATTGTACTGTGACCTTATTGATTATTGCTATTTATTGGACTTCTAACTTGTTCCTAACAAGCTAACTCCTAACTTAAATTGGTAAATAAATTGGAATGAGTAGAAGTCCGATATAGTTTCGGCCACGCGTGAGGATGCGGAGTCACGAGAGGTTGGCTCCAATTCCTGACTCTTAAACTGGTCCGCGGCCCAAATCCCTTAAGTGGGTAGCATCCCGGATTAGTGAGTCAAGTAAATCCCGGATGTGGGACGGAGTAGTCCCCAAGGCCGGAGGTCCCGACGACTTGACTTGAGTATAAGTAAGAAGTAAGAATGAGTAAGTAAAGTAAAAAGGAGTAAGTAATTAAGTAAGAAGAAGTAAGTAATGAGTAAAAGAGTAATATGCATTCCGATTAACCCGGATGCACAATTGGCTAACCTTGTGAAGGTAAGTATTGTGAACTCTATTGTATTGTTGCCTTGAAGTGAATGATGTATTGTAATGTATGTATGATTGTATGTAAAGCATGTATGTATGAGTAATGAACAAGCATGTTTAGCGGTCGCCAATTAGTCGGCGTACCCTTGCTAGCAATCGGTATATGCGGAGTTTATGCGCAGCAATTTGCTGAGCCCCTTGGGGCACCATTTTTAATATAAATGCAGGTGCAAGAGAAGGGTGAAGCTGATGAAGACTTAGTGAATTTCTTGTCTTCTTTTTGTATGTAAACAATGAATTGATGGTGTACTGAGTAGTACATGGCTAGTTTTTGATAGCCGGTGTACCATGGGGTACACCTTTTTGGATATGAAGGGAATGATTGGTATAGATGAGTAGGATAAACTCATTCTTTTGGAAGCTTGAAGGTGTAATGAATACTCGAATACTCGGTAATCCTTGAATGTAAACGTGTATTTGTAATTGGTAAGTGTTTTAGTAGCTCGGTATCTATTGGCCATCAGACCGTCACTGTAAGTATTGGTAGCCTTGCTAGCTGTATGGGCGGTTAGCGGCATTGTTTCCCCCCGTAGTAAGTAGTAATATTCCGCTGCGAACTCGTAGGATTAACAGGACGATTAGACGGTAAGCCTAGGATTAACGGTTGGGGTGTTACAAAAAGTGGTATCAGAGCGTAGTTCGCTCTGATGTCCTAAAGTACCGAGCATAGGAGATTACCGAGTTAGGATTTCAACCGTCTTAAGACGGATATCTAGAAACCTAACTAGGAACTACCGTTGTTAACAACGGATACCCTTGACGTTCTTGAACGATACCTGTTTAATTCCAAGACCTTTGAGTCATTCTTGCGGAGCCTAATGAACTGTTAAACATTCAGATGTCAGGAAGGCCGAGGCCGACCTAGAGGCGAAGCCTCAGATGGAACCGGCGCGCAGACGATAGCTGAGATCGTCGCCGCCACGGTAGCACAGATGCTACCCAAGTAATCCAAGCTGTACAACAAACACAGCAGAACCAAACTCAAACGGGACCAATCCCTCCCCCTCCACCCAGAGAAGCTAACTGGGTAAAAGCTGTAGCGGAACTCCGCCCTCCTTGCTTTAGGGGCGAGAGTGATCCGGCTAAGCTAGAAGCATACATCTCCGAATGGAGACTGCTTTTGAAACTCGAAGCTCCTGCTGGAGTTCGAGTCAGAGTAGCCGCCTACTACTTGAAGGATGCGCATGGATTGGTGGAAGCTGGTCAAGCAAGAGCATGTCAGCGACCCCACCTTCGATTGGGATTCCTTCGCATCTCTCTCCGTCAAGTACTACCGGCATGTCAAAACAAGAAGAGACTTGAACTTGACGCTCTGAAGATGACAGACAAGATGTCTGTGGATGAGTACTACCGCACCTTCACCTCCATTCTCCGTCTCCTCCCGATCTTGGATACACCGGCCAGGTGTTGGTCGATCGCTTCTATGGCGGTCTGAGCCATCGCCTTCGGTACGGTATGGGCTATACCAGATTTACCTCCCTTCAGGTAAATATCGGTTACCCTTAGTATCATTCAATTCATTAATTCCTTGAATTCCTTGAATCTTTTCCTTATCTTTCTTAAATATCCCGGCTAATACCTGAAACTTCAGGAGTGTTATCACGCGGCCTCCGCGTTGAGATCACTTGCCAGTTAAGGGATGAGGAAACCGCGCTGAAGCGCAAGGCCAATAACAAAAATACCAGCACCGAGGAGCAGAACCAGGGTAAAAGCTGGAAGAAGAAGAAAGGGAACTTCTTTTCTCAGAAGAAGTCCCCAAGTGAGAGCAGTGCCCATGCTGAGCAGGGCAAACCAGCTGAGATCCTTCAGCTTGGTTATTCTGCACCGGTGGCAGCTAAGCCACTGAGATCACACCCTCCTAAGGGTAAATTCTACTTCCAATTTGTATTCGTATAAGTATCATTTCTAGTATACCCACGCACACATGTGCTAACCCTCTAACCTCAGGTTCTAGCTCCGGAGCCGCCAAAACCTTCACAGATGGCCGCACCTATGTGTGCAGGAAGTGCAACCAGGACCACCCTGGTAAAGATTGTTTTGGGAGAGACATTAAGTGTTACAACTGTCAGAAGTTGGGGCACACTGCTAATCGATGCCCGGAGAATGGGAAGCCCAAAGGAAACTTCCAGAGCTATAAGCAGCGAGAGGGCAAGGAGGTGGCATCTGGCGATGCACCGGCCCAGCAGGCACCAGGGACAGGGATCCCGGGGCCCTCAGAGGCGCACCTCAGAGGCAGCCTGTTCTGCATGTGATTGACCGCGATGGGCCCGGTTCGAAATCCGGCCAGGTAATCTAAACCTTGAATCCTTGAAAGCATGCTAAGTTTAGAGTAATTGTATGAGTGAATGCATGAGTAAATGAATGAATTGAAGTGTATGAGCATGAAATGAAGTAGTTAAACTAGTACTCACCGTAGATGAAATTTATAACCTAGGAAGCTTTAGTATCTGTTACCCAATACCGGTAACCTTGAATCAAGAGAGATCGACATCACCAACAACGACTACACCAACAAACAGTGTCAGGTCATCCGCCCAGGTATGATCTTATTAAGGGGATACCTGACACCCGAAGCGCAAATCTCAATTATTCGACGATGCAACGAGCTAGGAACGGGTCAAGGTGGATTTTACACACCCGAATTCCCCGGTGGAGCGAAGATGAAGCTGAAATGATGTGCTTGGGAAAGGACTGGAATCCTTATACCAAGACATACCAGGAGACACGAACACAAGACGGAGCGACGCCACCGACAATACCACCAGAGTTTCAGACCCTCATCACTCAAGCAGTAGAACTTGCACAATGTGAACCTGAACCAATCCCCGCACTTGAAGCGGACCTTTGTATCGTCAACTTCTATGAAAAAGAAGGACGACTTGGGTTACACCAAGACAAGGACGAGACAGCGGAATCTCTTGAACAAGGAGTGCCCGTAGTGTCTTGGTCCATTGGTGATGACGCCATATTCCTGTATAGCGAGCAGAAGCGTGTGGACCTCGCAGAGAAATTGGTATTGAGATCAGGAGATGTCCTCATCATGGGTGGAAACTCACGGATGCTGTATCACGGGATCAACAAGATCAAGTTGAATACGGCACCGCCGGCAATAATCAATGCCACACACATGAAACCAGGACGCCTGAACCTTACCTTTAGAAAATATTAAATTCCTAGTATCATGTAATCTATTAGTAACGTGTATTAGAGACACGACATGTATGATGGTTGGTTTATCAATAAAGAGCAGTGTTGATTTAATTCCACTTGTGTCCACCATCAATACTTATCCAATTGTGAATCCAATAGGTTGTGGACTCGGTACCGAAGGTAACCTGAGCATCCTCACCGAAGCACAAGCCGGCAGAAGCGGCACCATTCTAACGGGAACCTTCCCAGTAAATGGCATTGATGCCAATGTGTTATTCGACTCCGGCGCCTCTCACACCTTCGTATCACCATCTTTCGTGAAGAGGTTGAAGCTAGATGCGGATGAGATACCGAATTCATGGTTACTCTCCCATCGAAGGAGCGAGTAAAGTGTACCAAATACTACAATCAGCCACCATCGAAATTAAAAAGGAGCGTTTCCCATTTCCTTCATCGAATTCAATGGATTGGGATTCGACTAATCATTGGAATGAATTGGTTGGAGCGGCACAAGGGTAGAATCCTCTGCGCCGAGCATCGACTGCTGCTCAAGAGTCCTTCTGGGGTTACCGTATCTTACCGCCAGAGACCGAGAGAGCCTTCGACCACCCTTATATCTGCTATGGCTATGTACCGGGAGCTCAGAAAGGGCCACGAAGTGTATCTTTGTTATGTACAAGACCTGGAGCGAGATCCAGAGTTCAGTGATGAGTACCCATTGTATCCGAGTATCCCGATGTATTCCCTAAGGAGCTACCCGGCATGCCACCACCGAGAGCAGTGAATTCGAATTGATCTATTGCCAGGTACCGGTCCCATTGCTAGGGCACCGTACCGCATGGCACCAGCAGAGATGACCGAATGAAAGAACAATTGAGAGATCTTCTAGACAAAGGGTTTATACGCCCGAGCGTATCACCCTGGGGAGCACCGGTCTCTTCGTGAAGAAGAAGGACGGTAGCTCCGCCTTTGTATTGACTACCGCGAGCTGAATGCGGTCACAGTCAAAAACAAATACCCATTGCCACGCATCGACGACCTATTTGACCAGTTGAAAGGAGCATCGGTCTTTTCCAAGATTGACCTCCGTTCTGGGTATCATCAGATTGCAATCAAAGAGCAAGACATCGAGAAAACGGCATTCCGTACCAGATATGGCCACTACGAATTCACAGTGATGCCATTCGGTTTGTCAAACGCACCGGCAAAATTCATGGACCTCATGAATCGTATTCAGTGAGCAGTTGGACACTTCGGTTGTGGTCTTCATCGACGACATCCTTGTATATTCTAAGTCACCAGAGGAACATGAAATCACTTGAGGAAAGTGCTAGAGACACTGCGCGAGAACCAGCTGTATGCGAAGTTCTCCAAATGCGAGTTTTGGCTTGATCAGGTATCATTCCTTGGACATGTCATCTCGAGCGCAGGTATCTCAGTTGACCCTTCTAAGATAGAAGCTGTACGATCATGGCCTAGACCTAAGACTGTTACCGACATTCGGAGCTTTCTTGGTCTAGCCGGTTACTACCGGAGATTCGTAAAGGACTTCTCAAAGTCGCTAAGCCCATGACTACATTGATGAAAAAGGATGCACCGTTTGTATGGACAGACGAGTGCGAAGTATCATTCCAGAGCCTTAAAGACTCATTGACCTCAGCGCCCATCCTTACTCTTCCAGAGGGCACAGAGGGATTTGAGGTATACTGTGATGCATCAGGCAAAGGAATGGGATGCGTACTCATGCAGCATGGCAAGGTTGTTGCTTATGCCTCCCGCCAGCTGAAGAAACATGAGGAGAATTACCCGACTCACGACTTAGAGTTAGGAGCCATTGTCTTCGCCTTGAAGATATGGCGACACTATCTCTATGGGGTAAGCATCACCATCTACTCCGATCATAAGAGCTTACAGTATGTATTCACTCAGAAAGAACTCAACTTGAGACAGAGAAGATGGATGGAGTTTCTCTCAGACTACGACATCAATCTGCAGTATAAGGAAGGGAAGGCTAATGTGGTAGCCGACGCCCTGAGCCGTCGAGCACACTCGCTCCATTCGCTACTCGCTTCTTCTAGCTTGGTTGACGAGGTGCGAGAGCTCAGTTGAGCGACCCTTACCTAACCGAAATCAGACAAAAGATCGAAAATGGTACATTTGAGAAGAAAAAGTATGACTTCAAACTACACGAAGATGGTTTGATTCGGTTGAATGGCAGGCTATGCGTCCCCCGAAGCAATGCAGAGCTAAGGGATCGCATCCTGCGAGAGTCACATAGTTCTACATTATCAGTCCATCCGGGAGCCTCCAAGATGTACAAAGACATGAAGAGGTACTTCTGGTGGTCTGGAATGAAGTCAGATGTGACAGAATTTGTATTGAGATGCTTAACATGCAGAAGGTAAATTTGAACACCGTAGACCGGGCGGAATGGTACAATCATGCCAATTCCGGAGTGGAAATTTCATGATATCTCCATGGATTTTGTTGTAGGACTCCCACCTGCTAGGGGAGGACTCAACATGATCTGGGTCGTAGTAGATCGCCTTACCAAGGTGGCCAGATTCATACCGATGAAGGACACCTGGAAGGTAGTAAACTAGCTGAGCTTTTTGATAAGGAGATTATCAGACATCACGGAGTCCCGAAAACCATAGTATCTGACCGCGACACCAGATTTCTTTCGAGATACTGGAGAGCTACAAGGGAAGCGCTGGGTACAGAATTGAAGCTGAGTACCGCCTTCCATCCTCAGACCGACGGTCAGACAGAAAGGACCATCCAGACACTGGAGGACATGCTTCGGGCATGTGCCTTGGACTTTCAGGGGAGTTGGTTAGATAAGCTTCATCTTATCGAGTTCTCGTATAATAATAGTTATCACGCCTCGATTAAGATGTCGCCTTTCCAAGCTCTATACGGTAGACCTTGCCGTACACCCTTGTGTTGGGATGAGTCAAGTGAAGCGGTCATATAGGACCGGAATACCTTGAGCAAGTGCAAGCCGAAGTACAAATCCGAGCTAACATGAAGGCAGCCCAAGATAGACAGAAATCCTATGCGGATGTGAGACGACGCGACCTTGAGTTCGCCGTGGGCGACCAAGTGTTCTTGCGCGTTTCACCTATGAAGGGTGTCTTCCGTTTTGGTCAGAAGGGCAAGCTAAGCCCGAAGTTTGTAGGGCCGTACACTATCACCGAAAGAGTTGGTTCAGTAGCCTACAGGTTAGCATTACCTGAGGACTTGGGACGTGTCCATGATGTATTTCATGTGTCACAACTCAAGAAGTATATGGCTGATCCTTCTCATGTGTTGGAGCCCGAGAGACTTTCCATAGAGCCAAACATGAGGTATGTTGAAACCCCAGTGAGAATCCTTGATAGGAAGACCAGAGACACTCGCCATAAGTCTATACGAATGGTGAAGGTCCTATGGTCTAACCATGATGTCGAAGAAGCGACATGGGAGTTGGAAGATGCCATGAAGGCTAAGTATCCACAGTTATTCGTAGACTAGTTAGTCTAGTATGTAATATACGGGTACGGGTCGTACCCCTTTTAAGGGGGGTAGAGCCCTTTTGCTTTTGCATTGCTTCGGGGTAAGCATTGCATTTTGTATGGCACATGTAGTGCAAGTGAACTTGGTATGGATGTGTATGTATGTGTAATGTGTAGTGAATGATGTGTATGTGCAATGTATGGTGTAATGTGTATTGTGAATGGTAATGATGTATGTATTGTGGATTGTGGTACGGTATGAATGAGAATGATGGATTGTGCATGTGAATTGTGTACTGTACTTGAATTGTGTATGCTTGCAATGAAGAAGTAAACACCTCATAGGTGTAGTAAGACACATTAGGACAATTGGTTTGCCTAATGAGTAGAATAATCAAACTATTAACCTTGAGCAACTTTGAGGGCAAAGTTTCTTAAGGGGGGTAGATTGAAATACCCCGTATTTAAAAATAGTGATTAATTAGGCTAATAAGTAATTTAGAAGCTTAATCAAGTATAAATAATTATTAGGGAACAAATCCCGAAGAAAACGGATCCTTAAAATGGATTAAAACATACGAACCTTAAAGCGCGTTTTTCGAGGTAACCGGGAAAACGTGTCTTTAAGCGGGTCAAATAGACTCGTAACAGTTTTGGTCAACTAAATATCATTAATAAATATTAGTGAAGCTTTAGGACCAATAAAATCAAAACGAGAGATTAGTAAAAACTGTCAAAAACGGGAAGTTGTGGGGTAGAATATAATAACACAAACTTATGTGTCCAATAATGTAAAAAGAATTTAAAACCCCCTTGGTCTCTGTGTGTGTCCGATTTTCTTACTCACACACACATACCCACTCTACTCCTTTTACTCACTAACAAACAAAAACATTAAAAAGGCAAAAGTAACTACATTACTACCCACACTCTCACAATTCTCTCTCCTACCCTCACAACTCCCTCTCTCACGTGAATGCCTTCCCCCACTCTCTCTTTTCTTTCCTTCTTCAACCTCACGATTTCCATGGAGGCTTAAGAGAAACAACACAAACCTCTCCTTCTCTCATCTTGTTAAGTGCTTGAAACTTCCCCAAAAATTATAAAAACACCACCATTGTAATCCTCTCCTCGAGAGCTACACTTTCATCCTTTCAAAATCCGAAAACACCAACTTTCGATTTTGTGGGTATATCCCATTTGAAGCTTCAACACCACCATTAGAGCCACCTTGGTCTCCTTGTTCTTTGGAGGTAAAAATCTCTTTAAAACTCCTTCGTTTTTCTTGTCTCATGGGCAAAACGAATTTAAGCTAAAACCCTTGTTGGTTCTCTTGTGTATCTAGCCGATTTTGGCATTTTGGTGGAGTTGGAATTTTGTTGTTGAGCCACTCCAAACAGCACTTGCTCTAGTGGAAGGTAATATAAATTCCTAAACCCTAAAATGTACATTTAAGCTTTAAGGAATGGTTAGGGTTAGTATGTTGTATTGAGATATGTATGTGAATGGTTGTTGTTAGTGGATTGAAGTACCAAAACCGAGAGAGAGAAGGAAGGGAAAAGAAAGAAGAAGAAAGAAACCTAGAAGGGAAAACAAGGTGAGAACTCTCATTGTGTAGTCTTGAGTATATATGTATGTAACAGATTTTTAAAGTTTGAATTTGGTAATGAAAATGGCAATGTGGTAGTAGTGTAATGTGTAAAGAGAAAACAAGGTTTTAAACCTTAAAGAACATTTTAAAACTTGTTAAACAGATTGGGAATGAGAAGTAATGTGCAGGAATTTTGTAGTGTATTTGGTATTAGTAGTTGTGTATGGGAGCTTGTGTTTTGATGTTATTGTAACAGGTGAGATAAGGTTAAAATAGAACTAGACCATGTGGTGAGTGCATAAAATACAAGAGGACTATGGCAAAATTTACCTAGGATTAGAACACTTAGTGAATTTAAACTAGGTGAATGAAGAGTGTTGTAACAGATTTTGATTAAGGAAGATAGATAAGTTGAGAGAGATAGATAATGTATAATGCGTTAGAGTGTAGAATGGCATTAGAAGAGGGATGTAGGGAGAGGTTAGAACTAAATCTGTAGCATAATGTAACTAGAGAAATAACTAGTGCAAGTGTTGAGTGAAACTTGGAAAATTATGTGAGTGAATGAGTATAGAAATGTGTAAGGAGTTAATGATGAACTAAGGTGTATTAGGAGGTTAATTAGTGTTATAACATGTGGGAATGAGTGTAGGAACAATGGGGAAGTAATGGGTAAAGAGAGGATTGAAAACAGAAATTAAAATGCAAATACTGGGCTGGACCGGACTTGCGACCGGACTTGCAAGTCCGGTCGTGCCCAGATTTACAAAGACGGGAAAGCTACTGGAATCGACCGGACTTGCGACCGGACATGCAAGTCCGGTCGAGCAGAAAATTTTCCCGTCAGAATGCTACTGGAATCGACCGGACTTGCGACCGGACATGCAAGTCCGGTCGAGCAGAAAATTTCCCCTCGGTATGCTACTGGAATCGACCGGACTTGCGACCGGACTTGCAAGTCCGGTCGAGCAGAAAAATTTCCCGGCAGAATGTTACTGGAATCGACCGGACTTGCGACCGGACTTGCGACCGGACATGCAAGTCCGGTCGGACCAAAAATTTTCCCGAAGAAACCTACTGGAATGGACCGGACTTGCCCAGGTCGGTCGCAAGTCCGGTCCTGACAAAAAAAAAAAAAAAATTATTTTAATTTAAATAGTAATTGTATATATATGTATATGTATACCCATACATATAGTATATGTACATGTATGAAAGCATGCCAAAGTTAAGTAAGGAAGTAAAACCTAAGTAAAGGAAAAGTAAGTAAGTAAAGAGCAAATGTAAGAAGTATAAGGACATAGTGAGTATGTGTTAAGTAATGATAGTTAGATTAATCATTTAATTGTATGTATATAATAGGATTGATTTGTGACACCGGAAGGACGTTTGGAATTACGAACCACGGTGAACGGTATGAATTCCTCATGCCCCGAATGCTATCATGGCTACTCTGATTTGTGTGTTGTGTGCTAATTGATCACCAATAAAGATAAATGCACGAATCGGAGTTAATATGCTTACTTGTGAATATGTAGTGTTGTATGATGTATATTTTCTTAAATCTTCGTTTGTATAATTCATGAAACGTATGGGTGATATGAATGTGTGTATGTATGTTGTATTGTACTGTGACCGATTATTGCTATTTATTATTGGACTTCTAACTTGTTCCTAACAAGCTAACTCCTAACTTAAATTGGTAAATAAATTGGAATGAGTAGAAGTCCGATATAGTTTCGGCCACGCGTGAGGATGCGGAGTCACGAGAGGTTGGCTCCAATTCCTGACTCTTAAACTGGTCCGCGGCCCAAATCCCTTAAGTGGGTAGCATCCCGGATTAGTGAGTCAAGTAAATCCCGGATGTGGGACGGAGTAGTCCCCAAGGCCGGAGGTCCCGACGACTTGACTTGAGTATAAGTAAGAAAGTAAGAATGAGTAAGTAAAGTAAAAAGTAAGTAAGTGTAAGTAAAGTAAGTAAGTAATGAGTAAAAGAGTAATATGCATTCCGATTAACCCGGATGCACAATTGGCTAACCTTGTGAAGGTAAGTATTGTGAACTCTATTGTATTGTTGCCTTGAAGTGAATGATGTATTGTAATGTATGTATGATTGTATGTAAAGCATGTATGTATGAGTAATGAACAAGCATGTTTAGCGGTCGCCAATTAGTCGGCGTACCCTTGCTAGCAATCGGTATATGCGGAGTTTATGCGCAGCAATTTGCTGAGCCCCTTGGGGCACCATTTTTAATATAAATGCAGGTGCAAGAGAAGGGTGAAGCTGATGAAGACTTAGTGAATTTCTTGTCTTCTTTTTGTATGTAAACAATGAATTTGATGGGTGTACTGAGTAGTACATGGCTATTGTTTTTGATAGCCGGTGTACCATGGGGTACACCTTTTTGGATGAAGGGAATGGCATTGGTATAGATGAGTAGGCGATTAAACTCATTCTTTTGGAAGCTTAGAAAAGGGAATGTAATTGATATACTCTAAATACTCGGTAATCCTTGAATGTAAACGCACGGTATTCGTAAATGGTTAAGTGTTATTAGTAGCTCGGTATCTATTGGCCATCAGACCGTCACTGTAAGTATTGGTAGCCTTGCTAGCTGTATGGGCGGTTAGCGGCATTGTTTCCCCCGCCGTAGTAAGTAGTAATATTCCGCTGCGAACTCGTAGGATTAACAGGACGATTAGACGGTAAACCTTGGATTAACGGTTGGGGTGTTACAATTAAAGCGATATGATGATTGAAAGTCAAAATGTCTAACAGACCCACTTGCCATTTGTGGTTGATACAATGCTTTTTAGTTCAACAGAGATAGAGAAAATTGTGGTCCTACATCGTGTACTCATATCATCTGGGGAGATGAATGGGCTACGTTTGAACAAGGAAAAAAGTGTTGATAATGTATAAATCTCTGTATGGAGGAGGATATCATGGTGGCCCAAACAATCCAATGTCAAGTTCAACCACTACCCTCCACGTACCTTGGGTGCGCTCTTGGTGCTGATCCAAGAAAGGCTGCAACATGGTTTTCGGTAATTCAGAAAGTTGAAGCAAGGCTAGCAAAATGTAAGGCTACCAGTCTTTCAAAAATGGGCAGGGCACTTCTTATTTGATCTATTTTGAGATGTATTACACTAGCTTGTTCGGAATACCAAAGCAAAAGATAGCAATGGTTAAACCTTAACATGCAATAAATGAAAGTGTTTAAAGTCCTCAAATTCCAAGTTAGCAACATTATCTATAGTTAAGCCATTATAATATTAATTAATTCTTAAGTGGAGTCATGTTTCCCAATCCCATGCCTCAATCATAGATACCTATGATCAAAAGATATATAAAACACACAGAAGGATCGCACAGTCAATTAACATTGAGTAAACTACTTCTTCGTATAATAAAACTCATTTTTTCTGAAGAAAACAAGTCCAGTTCCACTCACAAAGAATTGTATCCTTCATCCTGTATTCCAACGCAATCAATATCAAAACTCAACCATAACAGGGAACCCCTTTCACTGGCAACCAAAATCCATCTATGAACACCCAAATAAGTGGGGTTGCAAATAAACAATTCCACCAATGAACATCCAAACTAGCGGGTTCGCAAAGTACAAAATCCCCCTCACTCTAAGTCCTTAAGTGTGCACACTCTTCTAAGGGTACTTCTGGCCACAAAGAAGTAGATCTATAGAGCTTAAACTATGATATAGTGGTCGCAGCGTAAAATAATTGTTCCAATGTACTAATATGCACAATTCTATCCCAGTGAAGGTTCCCAAATGTCATTACCACCAATCCAACAGAAATAATCATCACATTCTCAAAATCCTCAATTTATTCTCAAATCCCTAATTCCTCATTAAACCACAAGGGTTTCCCAAATTAAATCAATTCCATCACAATTCACAACATTCACGCAGAGATTAGCGAGCATAGTAGTTTACCTGGAACCACCCGCCATGAGTCAGAAATCATACAAAGCACAATCAGTCACCGCCGATGAACTTAGGATCTAGGATTCAATTTATTCACATAATCAATCATCCGCCAAACAACCAACTCACTAACGTAGAGAGACTCTTACTATGGTAGGTAGGCTTACCCTTCGAATTAGCTTGAACCAACACCAACAACGGAAGAGGGGAAGTTAGCATGAAAGGGAGGAAAATAACAAGGAAAGTGTAGAGAGAGAGGGAGTTAGAAATGTGATTTCTTGTTAGGAAAAGAAAGATAAGAAAGAAGGGAAAATAAATGACAAGAAAAGGAAGGAAAGAAAATAAATTAAGGAAGAGTAAGGAAATAAGATAAAATTTAATTATATCTTATTTATTCTCAATTACTCATTACCCTAAGGAACAATTTCCCAATCCAATTTACTTACTCAATAACATCCCAAACCCAAATAAGCCAATGTTAATAATAACCGCCAATTATCAAAACCATATTTATCCAATATAACGTATATTATATGCTCATTATTTAATAAAAAAGATGTAAGTATTTCACCATACATCGCCTCTAGGCTAATGGGATCATTCTTAGCATATAATTGACCCTAAATATAACAATATGCAACAGAACTATATAAGAAAGCAAAACAGATGAGATATATGCTCGTACGTAATAGTGGGTTATATAGAGATAAGTATATCTGCTAGTTATTAGGAACAGAAATAACCAAATGAACATTAATCTAAACTGATATCAACACAAGAATCGGACAAACCCTACTCATCAAGTATTAAAATGAACAAATTAACCCAATACGTATGAAATAATATATGAACATGCATCATTCAGTTTGCATGCATTCAAAACATGCATGGTTTAACACTACTCCTACAATACATCCCCGCTACAGATTAACAAAAAACCAAAAGTCACTTCATTTACGTTACTAACTTTAAAGAACTTACGTTGTTCATCCAGTGGAACATGTTTGACATCGACGAGTACGGATTGGTGAGACTGTGGAAGAGAACTGTCGATCCGCGCAGAGGAAATATTCATCAGAACAAAAGAATAGAAGCAAAGAAAAAGAATGGAGAAGAGAGAATGAAGCTTACAAGTTAGCTTGAAGCAGAGAGAGTTTCTGGCTATGGTAAGTTTACGTGGAAGAAAAGTTATAAACTGATAACATAAGAAAAATTAAGAGCATGCACGGAAAGTTGTGTAAGACATCCAATGGACAAGGGTAGTATGGGTAATTAGTATTGCATAGCATCGAAAAACCTTAAAGTCTTCGCCCAATTTTAATAGCGTTGCACTTTTAATTACAGTTCTGTAAGAAACCGTAATCTAAAGCCTCATGCCAACCTGTAGAACGACATCGTCTAGTGAGTAAGAATGCGCACGGATACGGATCTATAGAACGACATCGTCTAGTAAGTTAGAGTGCATGCATGTCAATTGACTTTTAATTACGGTTTGTAGAGAACCATAATCTAAGGCCACACACCAACCTTTAAATTACAATTCTACATATAACCGTAACCTAAAATTCGTTGCTATTACCCGCTTTTCATCACGCAGCCCACTCTAAATTACAGTTTATATAATAACCATGACTAATTATCTCCGGCCCACTAGTTAAATTACAGTTGGTCTATTAACTAGTAAAATATTATGCATCATTTTTCCTTTTTTTCTACTAGTGATTGTTTATGAATAAAAGTTCTGATCTTCTGTGATGAAAAAAAACAGAATTGCTAAAGTGGAAAAATATTGAGCACCTGGATGCTAAGTGTAACGCCCCTACTTATCATAAATGCAGCGGAAATAAAATACTAAGGCGATTACAGATCATCGGGTTCCAAACACCCGGCAACCAATCACCAATTACAACCTATGATATTACAAATGCTACGGTCCGAACTCGAGAAAACATGGTATAAAAGTATGATAACAAAATACTGTAGCTCTCCAAAATCCTAATTCCCATCCCATACACTCATCTCTTCGTGGCCACCTGTATAACAATTCGTACCTGCAAGATGAAACCAAGCAGCCCACCCCAGGAGGGGTGAGTCATTCCTTGGAATGAACTGGTACAACCTCCAAAACAACAGTATTAAAAGAAAAACATAACTCTTAAAATAACAATAACTTGAAGTCAAATGCTCAAAACAAATCAGAAGACAAGGCACACCCAAAACACCAAGTCAAAGATAACAAGTCAAGGATAGAGACAAATAACGTGAAGGTAGAGTGAGCCAACATAAAAGAAACCACGCCGGAAGTTAGTGATCATCCGTTGCTTAAGTTAGATTCAGTTCCAATTAGGATTAGAAAGACCCAGTAGTCACAAGGACTAGGAATGAAAGAAGATATCCAAGAACCAACAACTCAAGAGTAGAATGAAACCATTGGAAGAGGGCCCTGCTGCCAACTGCGTCCCTTTTGGGACAGGGGATATACAGCCCCTCGCTGTTAACTACGTCCGATAGGACAGGGGATATACAGCCCCTCGCTGTTTACAACGTCCGATTGGACAGGGGATATACAGCCCCTCGCTGTTTACCGGTGAAGATGTGCGCACATCACAACCAAGACTCAGCTCATGGAGGAAACAATATCCAGGGTCAAAAGAAGCATTTACCAAGATTGACATTTCCCATATTTCCACTAGATCATTAACTACACCAGAGCGATACCAAAACACTCAGTCCTACAGAGTGCAGAGGCGTAAACCCCAGGCAGATAATATCTAATGAAACAACAGATAGAAGGAACCAATAACCACGCAAGTTGTACATTCAAGGCTCAGTTAGTCACATCAAGCTGAGTTAGTCATACAAATAGTTTCCCTTTGGAAATTCATTTCAGCTCAGTTAGCGTTTCCCAAAACATTCCATAAAGTCCGTTAGCAAAAGTATCTGAGTACGAGAAATCGTACAAAACATTCCATAGAGTCCAAGACACAACAAGCTGAGTACGAGAAATCGTACAAAACATTCCATAGAGTCCAAGACACAAAAAGCTGAGTACGAGAAATCATACCTGGTAATCGCTGTAGCAGTTCTAGTCGACTTGTGCAAATAATCAACAATACTCTGAGGAATATCAAAGGTAGTCAACATCAATAACTTGTAACCTAAGTTAAACTTAATAAATTCCTCACTCTTATTTCTAAGTCTCAATTGGTCTTTTAAGCCCTCGCTTAAATGTTATGTATAACCTTTGACTTATATTAGAATGTTGTATAACCCAAGGTTGTAAGACTAGGGAATGTATGTTATCAACACCTGTTAATTGTCACACTCTTATCCACTTTATTCATACTTAACCCTAATTCTCAATTCAAGACTCTTGAGACCTTATATCATAAGTGCGTATTAATATATTCATCTAATCTTAGAATCTCAACAATAATTTTAAGCGTAATACTTTTTCTAATTAGAATAAATATCGGGTTATGAACCTATGATAGGTTTATCTTAGAATATTATACTATTATTTCACAATGTAATGATTATGTATTTTATCAGTATTACCATAATCCATTATGATTAAGTTTTCCCTCAACTTTATTAAGATCTACATCCTGTATATTGGAAACATGGTGTTTAGATGCATTTTATGATAACTAATTGAGTTACTACTACACTCATTATCATATGTTTAGTTTAGGATGACTTTTATTACAACCATCTAATAATCTTATCATAAGATGTTAAATTGCTTCTCATCTGAATACTATATTATAGTTAACTTAGATTTATCGAACTCTTCATTTAGTATTTCCAAGGTATATATTACTTTATCATTAACTATATAATAAGGCATTTAAGATAACCTTTTATTTATCCTTGCTTCATTTAATTTCCCAATGTTTTATTTTTACACACATTCCCGCTATAGACCAGTATAATCCTTTTATACTAAATTTTAATAAACTTACGTCTAAATACATTTTTCATATTGTTTACAAAACCTAAGGTTTCAAGGAATAACTTAATAAATTAATCTCCTTTATTATGTTTTAGGATGAACATTATTCTTAACATAAGGTAGAATTTATCTAGAATTAAACTCTCATTCACAAGTGAAATTGTCAATTACTTAATAAGATAATATGTTCTGAAAAATCCCCATACCTTATACTCAAATGACACATTAATATTTTTTTAGCGTCGTCAAGTAGATCAATATATCTCTTATGTAACTTAGTTTTTATCTAATAAAAGGTTCAAGGTTTTAAGTATCAAATTCCTATTTATAAACCTTCTATAAATTCTAAACCACTAGATACCTCACTTAATTGTAGACTCACATCCTAAGTATTGGTAATTAATGTTATAAATGTATTTCATATGGCTTATCTAATGCCAAGAAACTTAAGGATTATTATTTAGATAAATTTCCAAATCATAGTTTAATGTAGTTTTATATCATAATCCTTTTAATGATTTTAACTTAAAACATTAAGTTATATTTCAATACCTTAGATGGTTAAGAAATGATTAAATCTAGCTTACTAATCCACCTCACATTCATATGTAAAAGTATTTTATTTACTTTATTATTGTTATATTAAGAACATTTAGATGTAAAAGTATTACATTATTTTATCATTAATATAGAATAAGATCTATTTGTGTAACATTTTATTAATCTAATCACAATTTTTCCTAAGTTTAACTTATTATTACTAACCCAATTATAGACTTACATTATGGTCGTTGACTAATACTATACATGTATTAATACGGTTTTATAAATCTTAGAAATTCAAAGATAACTCCTTAAGTCTAATAATCTTAATTTAATACCGCCTCATAGTATTCTTTTATTAGTATTATGTAGAGTTTAGTTTATCTATTAATTCCTTCATATTATCTTTCTATAAGGCATTTTTTTTCTTTTAATTATGTAGTTTTTTTTGTGTATATATATTAGGATTTATTCAGACAGTTCCTTGTGTAGTTTTATTGCACTTAATTATTTAACTAACTTTACACATAGCTACATCCAATATGGTTTATAAAAAAGTATTTCCCTTAGTTTTCGTTAAACAATTAGCTTCCATTATTATATATAATAAATAAATGTAGTTTAGTTAAATTCCTTGATTTATAATAAGTTTTCTATTTATTCTCATATAATATATATATAAATATATGTAACAATTTTTACTTCACTTAAAGTTAGTACCCAAAATATTTATAAACATACTGTATTAAATGTTAATCAGTCTTATTATATTTTCCCCAACCTATAAAGTTCATTAAATCACTATACTTTAATTTTTGATTACATTAAAACCATATATTATAGGTTTATTCTTATGAAAAACTCATAAACACAATTTTAAACCCATTTACAATTGTCCAAAAATCCCCAAATTAAATATATAGTAACTATAAACATTTTAGACATATTAAAAATTTTATTTCATAAAATATTATTTTAAATTATCCAAATAATTCCATAATACTCGTAACTTGCAAAAATCATAACTTATGTTTTAAAAACTCAAACCCATATTAATTTACATCAAAATAAACTAGATTTATAAGGAATCTATGGTTAAAATTTCAAGTCAAAATACATTCGGGAAGGCCATTAAATAAATCTAGCAATTAGGACTTTATTCTGGAAAATATACTAACTTATCACAACTTAAATCCCACGATCTAATCTCGGCCGTCCATATTTATTAACTGAGATCGGACGGCCCAGAACTCGCGAGTTCTTCAGGATTTCCGAATTCACACCCGAGTACTAATCACTCGATATCTCCAATCTACAGAACGAATTCGATGATTCTTGTTCCTATCGATTCGTAATCAAATCCCGGTTCTAATGGTACCCATTTCCCCAATTTTCATGCAGAATTGAGTATTTTCGAATCTGGGTTTGAAGTTAGGGTTCAAAGTTCAATTCGAATTCATTTTGACGAATTCTCCCATTGTAATGCAATAGACTAAATTGGCATGTGGGTTTGATCGAAACATGACTACGAACATCAACATCAGAGCAATTGGATCGGAGACTCACCGGAATTGCATTAACGGGGCGAAACCAAATCGTGAAAACTGGAAATCGTTATTATTCATGTGCGGTTCAGGTATGCCACTTCTCGAATCAACTCGCACCAACTGAGAGAGATTGATTCATGTAACCTATCACAATCCAAACTAGACATGTAACTCTAGATGTTAGTGGAAGAATCATTGATTTTGATGAACTAGGAGAAAGTTACAGATCTCTCAAGATCGGTGTTTACCTAGTTGGTTTCGGGATGAACTGGGCAGATTTTCCACCACGAGATCGAGTAGGCAACTTTAGACAGATTTATCTCCCAAACCAGTGCGAATCAGCCTTGGCCATTCAACATGAAAGTTAGAGGGATTAGAGATCTTCAAACAAGCTAAAGAACACGAATTTGGATGAGAAATGAAGAAGTTATGGCGTGACGAAGTTACCCGATCTCAGGAAAAACCGGAATTCGGGTTACGAACTAGCGAGAGAGGCAACTTTGGAACAACTTTCCGATCATGTAGAAGGAGTTAGATGGTGTTGAGTAATGGTTGGAAAGAGGAAAGATAGGAGAATCGAATAAAACAAACGGCATACCAAATGGTGGAGTAGGTTAAAAGATATAGGTTCTAAAGATCGCCTGTTGACATGCCAAAACCGCTGGAAACTCAACTGATTGAGTACTCGGTGCTGACTGGGCGCAACACGTGTCCGGCACGTCAGCATCCTTCAAAATTTTGGCTCTAAACTCAATTTATCATAACTTTGGCTAGGAAGATCCATTTTTAACGTTCTTTTTATCGATCTTCATGGTTTTTCATAACCATTTATTGGTATAGGTTTCATGGCCTGGTTTGACCATTCTCAAAAAGTCAACTCTAGCAAGGCTTAATAAGCTTTAAGGTTTCTAGAATTTATATTGACTTTTATGTTTCAAAACAATGTTCCAACACTTCCTAAATCTTTATAATATATTTGGAGTGTTTAGAAATTTTCCAAGATTTATTGACTTATAAATCTTATTATTAAATTCATAATACTATATAATAATGTATAATAATTAGGGTTAAATAGGAGAAAACCCCTAAATAAATTTCACAATTCCTATAATAATTTAATATTCCATTTCATACCATAATTAATATTAATAGTATTATTTATGGTTAATAAAAGAAATTCCCTAAATTAATTTAAATTAATTTAGGGGTATTTCACTAAGTTGTTATGGGAAGGGATAGCTGAACCGGGAGTGGATATGTTGACATGGTGTGTAATGTTTGAAAAGCTAAAAACACGTGATGTTCTTTTCAAACAGAACATAATCCCAATCGAACAAAGCCTTGGCCCTTGCTGTGATCATGCCATGGAAATAGTAGAATATCTATTTTTTGTTAGGACTCCCTGAAAATCTAGAGCAAGCTAGTGGATGGTGGGATGTCTCCTTTGTTTTCGGTGCCAACCCCTCAAATAACATTCGTGATTGGTTTGTTGTAGTACTAGGAAAGAAGGCGAGGAAAGTATAAAGATCTACCATGTACTACGGAGCCTGGAGTATATGGTGTAGTAGGAACAACTTGATCTATAAGGGTGAACAAATCATAGTGGACAAGGTGGTGCGTATGGCTAAGTTAGGTGTTTGGTGATGGGAATGTTGTACCTCAAGGATAA
Organism: Limonium bicolor; assembly: GCA_023374045.1. NCBI lineage: Eukaryota > Viridiplantae > Streptophyta > Magnoliopsida > Caryophyllales > Plumbaginaceae > Limonium > Limonium bicolor. The sequence goes on along the minus strand of CM041777.1, from coordinate 164,735,279 downwards.
AATGATCTTTATAAAAGTGGTAAGTAGGGGTGAGCATTTGGATAATTCGGTTAACCGAAATCCAAATTGTAAAAGAAAAAATGGATTTCGGTTAATTCGGTTTTTAACTGAATTATCCAAATTTTGATCAAACCGAATTAACCGAATCCAATTATCCAAAATCCGAATTTTTTTAAGTTGAAAACCGAAATCCGAACTGAAATCCAAAATTTCCTTCAAACTATTTCAATTAACCAAATTTTTTAAAAAAAAACCGAAAACGATTTTATAAATCGGATTCAGTTAACCGAATTTTTAAAAAAAAAACACACATTTTTTTGTTTAGCTCATTATCAGCACCAGTAATAACCATAAGCTGCTAGAAAATTGTGAACTCCCTAGTTGCCAATTCATCACAACAAAAACAGAAAGAACTCACTCAAACATTAGACTAGTTCATCAAACTAGGGGTGAACGCGATGAACGATGTTCCAAAACACCAGTCATATATAATTAATTGATGAAAAAAAGAATAGTATGACATTATATAATTGAAGGATTGGAGCAATGCGAGATAGAGTTTTGAATTTTGACGTTTTATTTATCATGTTTAAAGAGTATTAACATTAAGGAAAGATTTAGGGATTTTCTTTTTAAAAAAAAGTTTGGATAATTCGGTTAACCGAATTTTACAAGGGTTAAATCCGAAATCCAAACCGAATTATAATTTGGATATTCGAATAACCGAAATTTTAAATTTGGTTTAAATTTCGGTTAAAAATCCAACAAAAAAATTCTTTTAATTTGGATTTTGGATAAACCCAAATTATCCAATCCAAATGCTCACCCCCAAGTGTAAGAAGAAATCCAAGAGAGAGATGGCAACACAGTTGAAACCTGATTCTCAGAGTGAGTTCCCACATTTTTAGAGCCTGACTTAACATTCTGTGAGGAAAATTATTTTCTACATTTGTTGGAAGATCCTAACTTAATTGAGTTAGTGGTCACTAGATCTTTTCTATTAGATTGTTCTATAATCTAGACACATTGCTTTCTATGACTCATTGTATTTGAGACATACATATATAGGAGTATATAGCTAAATCAGAATGGAAGGCTATTGAAAAAGTTTACAATGGCGTATTTTCACACTAAGATTCAATTAGTATAAGTTTTGGGAGTTTTCTTGTAGTAAAGCTACGTGCTTATTGAATTAGAGTAAGAATTTTTTCAATTGTAAGTGTTCCCTCTTATATTCCGCATTTGGGGTCAAATTAACAGTATCTGGTTAATGCTTGAGTCTATAGAAGCTTACACATGGCGTTTCAACATCAACATGCTTTTGTACATGAGTGGTTGATTAGAGATGATTGCGGGAACGCGAATTCGATGGTAGCGTTTGCGCCACATTATAAGGTGGTGATGACTATTTTGGTCATTTGTTATTTTTTTATCTTTTTGTGTTTATACTTTTATAAAACTTTAAAATGTTATAGTTTATTAGATATAAGTCTAAATAACATAAATTTTATATCATTGTTTATCATAATTCGAGCTCTTTAAAATAAGATCAAACATGAATATGTTTTGATAAATTTTTATTTTTTTATTTTTTGTATATACATATTTTTTAAGATTAATTGTGAATCTTAAGTTTAAAAAAAGTGAATCAAAGGTTGTTAAAAAGTGAATCAAAGGTTGTTAAAAAAGTGAATCAGAGAGTTGCTTAAAAGTGAATCTCAGAGATTGTTTAACTAAAGTGATTCTGATTGTTTGACTAATGTGAATAAAAGGGTTAAGAAAAGTGAATCAGAGGTTTAAGAAAAATGAATCAAAGGTTTTTTAAAGGTGAATTAAAGGTTTAAGAAAGTGAATATTTTATTTTAATACTAGTAAAAGTTAATCCTAGCACAAACTTGAATCCTTTTGTTTTTTTAAAAGTGAATCTAAACCATACCCTACAAACCAAAAATTCTTCGACGTTTTTAGCTTTCCTAGGTGGTGTTTTAGGGTGTTTTGGGGGTGAGGTAATCTTTTGTTATTAAGTTCTACACTTTATATGTCGTTACTACATCGACAGGTTTTTAGGGTTTGTGGTACACAGGGTTTAGGATCTACCTGTCTACAACAAACCATAAAATACCTTGACGTTTTTAACTTTTCTAGGGTGGTTTTTAGAGTGTCCGGGGTTATGATTCATTTTTTTGCATAAGTTCATTTTATTATTTAAGAAATATTCATTTTGCTAATGAAACGATTCACTTGAAAATACCTAATATATACTCATTCAAAAAATATAAAATTTTAGTTTACCAAACATATCCATGATGCATCTTGTTTTCAAGAGCACGAAAAATGATGAAATGGTATAAGGTTTTTTATTTTTGCCTTATATTTTGTGAGTTATAACATTTTGAAAAAAAAAAATTTCTCTCTCCTACTAACAAAAACACATTCAGCCCTCTCCACAAAACTCCCGTAACACGCGCGTGAATCTACTATTTTTTACTTCATTTTTTTTCTTATTTATTTCCTCCAATCATAGCACGACAAGTGACTGTCTCCATATTCTAGTGTAAGCGCTTTCTCCATGTTCTCCGTTCTGTTGCGGGAAAATGAGGACTTTCATTACACGAATAGCTATGCGTTGAAGTTATAGTTTACGAAGGATATATGATCAATTGGAAAAGAGATTCTTGGAGCATGTACTATATGTGACCGGATTCTTTTGTTGTTTGGGATGTTAGTTATGAAATGTTTTACACCACCATTGGCGGCTTTGGCGAATAGGCAGTTGTAATAGAATAGGGTTTTGTAATTATTAAGCTACGTACCTTGCATTGAGTGTAAATGATCTTATATATAGTAAAACTAATATGGATGTTGACTATGATCCTCTTTAGAATGCTTTGAATAGAAAGTAACAAGTTTAAATAAAAAAAGGGAAATTTCATGAAATGCCACTAAAAAAAGTCACGAAATGCCACTATATTTTCTGAAAAGTTCATGAAATGCCCCTCCGGGCTGACAGGCGTTAACTTTCCATCCAATGTCAATTTTTTTATAAAATTACCTTTTTGCCCCTAAAAGGTTATGTCACTGTTCAATGGATACTTTTGGGTTCCAACGGTCACTTTTTTGAAACATTTACGAAAGTACATTAAATGTCACTATTACTTTTATGAAAGTACATGAAATGCCACTACTACTTTACTAAAGTACATGAAATGCCACTACAACTTTTACGAAAGTACATGAAATGCCATTATAACCTTTATGAAAGTACATGAAATGCCCCTGTAACAAAAAACTGAAATAAACGCGAAACATTCCCGCAGTGATAACGAGAGATAGATAGTAGTTTACAGTTCTAAATATAATCCATAATAAATCCTGTACACGTGAGCAACTAATGAATATAATACAACCTCGGTTTATTAAACCCAAGTCCAAAATCAAAAGTGTGCATAAGTCTCAAAAGTATACAGCTACCCAAAAGTCTGCACCTCTGCACCCGTAATCAGCTACGCTCCTGTAGAATATAATTTGTATGTATGGAATCAGCCCCTGCTGAGTATGTCACTATGTAACCGTCAAGCCCCCTCGGACCCCCCAGTTAATTGGTCGAGAGCATGCAGTTCATTTTACACGCAATACTGTTTTAATAATAAAACTGTAATGTAAATTATTGTAACAGCCATACAATAAACAAACATAACACATGCTTTTCACATACACATAACAATATAGCATAAGAGTAGTAAACAACAAGGCGAAATAAATGAGAGTTATAAATGTATATTTATTCCCGTCTTGGCCTATAAGCCCTAATGATATTCGCCAATTATACGAGTTTTCTAGCTATTTGTAAACTGTTCAGTTTTGAATCTTATGTCTATTGATGATGTCTCGTTAAACCGACACGTCTTTACACCATACCCCTATATTCGGTGGGTCACCATCAGCATGTAACCTCCTCTAGTGGCGGAGTATCCGACCAAAGAAACATCTGGGATCATTGGAATATTGTTAAGGCTCATCCATGAACTAGGGGTTCAATACCACTAGATGCGACAACCAGTCATCTTTATACATAGCTAAGAACTCGGTACAACACCAGAGAACGAAGTATATAGAAGTGGATATTCATTATGTCCGCCAAATGATACAGGATGTACTCATATATGTCCAACATATTCTGAGCAAACACCAATTGACAGAATTCTTGACAAAGTCCTTATCTGGTTGAGATTATAGAAGCATTCCGCATTAAATTGAATTATTTTTTGTTACAAGACACAACCTAGCCTAACATTGTTTTTGTCAGTGTTGAGATGTGTATACTTTATTTCATAACATGTAATAGATAGACTGTATAGATTGCAATATAGGATTCAGTGTATTTTAGATTCTTTGTAATTGGTTTGTTACATATCTGTTCTTTGCCAATCTATTTATATAAATAGACAGCATCCACGCTGTAACACACAGCTCTTAATAATACAGTACCCTTTCATATTTTGTCATTAATGGCTTGGATGATAAGTACAAATAAACACAATCAGTACTCTACACCAACGAAGCGTTCACGATAATCCATTGCACACAAAGCCATGCATGACCACAGTACATTTACGATTTGTTTTGAAATATAACGAAGCGTTCACGAACCAACGTTAATTGATTTATATATGTCGGGGGGGGGGGGGGGGGGGGGGGGGGGGGGTTGCGTGAGACTTAATTTATATGGCTGTAACATTATTCAACTTTTTTTTATGCGCCATGTTTGTAACCATGGGAATTAATTACGGGTGCATGTTTTTAACTATAGCTTATATATCTGCCGGTAAAGTACGTTTCAAGGCAACGCAGCTCCACCGCCGTAACCAGCGCCGCCACCATACCCGCCGCCATAACCCCTTCCTCCACCATACCCACCGCCATATCCTCTTCCTCCACCGTACCCACTTCCGTAACCTCTTCCCACACCGTACCCACCTCCATAGCCTCTTCCTCCACCGTACCCACCACCATAGCCCCTTCCTCCACCGTACCCACTTCCATATCCCCCACCGTACCCACTTCCATATCCACCACCGTAGCCACTCCCGTATCCACTGCCATACCCACTACCACCACCATATCCGCCGCCTGAGCCATAGCCTCCATCGCCGTAGTACTTTTGGTCTTCAAGGCCGTCAGTAGCTTTTTTGTCCTCTAATGTTCTGGCACTAGTGAAAGTAGTGGTACGACAAGTGTACCAACGAGTAAACACAGGAGGAGGATCTTGGAAACCATCCTTTCCCTTAATTACCGTATGCAACTCGAGAAACTGTAAAGAAGATAATTGTTTGTTGAGATGAGAAATGAAGAAAAATATGACAGTGATATTTATAGTGAGCTGAATGATCGAAGGTGTTTGACATTTCAAATGCATTAATGAAATTAGGGCGGGAGGTAACGGTTTATTTTGATTTGGGGATATGATCAAGGGCAGGTTAGAAGATGATTTGTGTATTAAATGTAAGGTGCCGATATTAGTCATTCATGTCGCTATTAATCATTGATGATTTTTGACATTATATCCAGATAAGTATTACTTTCGTTGACCTATGTATATACTCTACGGCATTCACGCGCCTTTTCAAAGAGTCGACAACATGCCTACTGTCACGCCAATTTTCTAGTTAGCCCCTGTAATATGGCTAAGGTCTTGTAATGTTGCCGATGTTCATGTGCTTGTAACTTGTAATCATGTTCGATAATCAATGAAAGAAGTATTCATGTCTTTCCAATGTGTCCCAAGATATTTGTGTTCGTTTACTTGATGTCTTGTGTGTGCTGCCGGGCAATGCTGCTTTGCACGACGTGTGCGGGACTCGTGGGGCAGACAACGAAGTTGGCCTGTTGCCCCGCGAGTGCCCACGGGTGTCCAACCGAGTGCCTGGTTGCAGGCACTCGGCAGACCCCGACTAGTCTCCGTAGGCACAAGGTGCAGTGTCGAGGGCCCACGAGCCTCGTCTTGTGCACCTTGGGGCATGCAGGCACTATCTTAGGCGCCCAGACCTTGTTTGGGGCGCCCAGTGTCTGATGATGATGCAGGAAGCTGGTGCTGGGCGCTGCCGCAGGCACCCAGTGACCACCTGCGCACTGCCGCAGGCACCGTGATGCAGCCAATATGAAGTTGGCTCAAAACGTGTGGGATCTTGACAACTTTGCTGAGCACCTAAGAAGGCCAAATGTTACCCTTGATTAATAAGAGATGTTGGCAAAGTTTCGTGGCAATTGGAGCTTGCATCTGATTTTAGTGAATTTTTGAAGTGTCCCATGACTATGTCGGGATTTGGCTGCAAAGGGGCATGTTTGCGTCCAGTATGGCCTGAAAGGTACATTAACCTCTTTAGGGGGCTGGTTAGTCTCTGTCTGGCCTGCCCCCAGGCAGCCTACACGACTGTGTCCCGGCTGGGCACCCAAGTGCCCGAGGGCCTCAAAGGCTATATTTTACCCGTGAATGGGGATGTCGGGACACTTGGACTCCTTGGCGGTGTTGAGCCCATGAGGCCACACCGGCGGCTAGGTGAACCAGTCGTGGGTCACCCCGGGATGCCTGGAGAGCACCCAGCTAGACACGTGAGTGCCTAGAACATGCCTATTGGCATGTCCCACTACCTCTAGCTCGGGTAGTGGGCTCCAACGGCTGTGGGGCCTTGCCCCACCTGCCGGTGTCCCTAATGTTAAGTTATGCCAGCGTGCGCTTGTCGTATGACTGGTTCCGCACATAGGCAAGTGCGGGAGTGCGAGGGGCGACGCACTAAATTGGGACTTGTGTCCGGCATGGCCGAGATGGTCCGGGTGGCGGTGAGTGCACAGCGTTGCCCACGCTGGTGCGTCCCTACTGAAGGTGCTTGGCACTGGGGTTGCTCCACTAGGAAGGTGTTCATTCAGTGGAGTGCCCCGCACATCCATGCCTTTGGGCAAAGGGGTGTGAGGATGAGAGAACTCGCCGTGGGGCGGTTCAAGACCACCCTCAGTCATGCTTGTGGCACAATGTTTGGTTCGGTTAGGCTGGCCGGGCCTTGGCCCGACGCCGATCATGAGTGTTGCTTTGTTTGGTTGCCTAGATGTCCCTTGATTCTCTCTGCGCGTGCTTGTTTGCTATATGTGGGCTATGTGTGCTGCGTATACCGCTGGACCTGGCTTCCAAGCGAAAAAAATTTATTTATGAAATATACTCATGACACCTACCATTTTATTTGGGAAACAACCAGTTTATCAGTCAAAAATTAATGTAGAGTTATTCACTTCTTAAAGCACAAAATTTAGTTTGTAATATGTATACACTATAGGAATGTAAACGACCCGGTTTGGGTCGACAGAAGTATTACCACACCTATATCATCTATTTTTTTAAATAAGACTTTAAATTAAAGATAATAAGTTACATGTCTAAGAGACCATGAGCAAATAACCAACAACTAAACCAAGATTGCATTTAGAAGCATCCGGTATAGGCAAGATAGAAGTATCCTATGACAACCAATTGAACAAAGTACAGTTTTTTTAGATAATTTGGGCATATATCCATTGTATTGAATGAAAAAACCTGATAAACAGGCGGACCGGTATTACGGGCTTCGTTAAAACCTCCACAAGTGAGAAGAACTTCTTTTTGTCTCCTGTCATGTGGTTAGAGCACCCAATGTCGATGTACCAGCAGGGGTTCATTCCCACTCAATTAGGCACTTGTTATGATCTTCTTCTTCTTACTCCGAAGCTTCCTTATCTTGCGCCATCAAGCAAATTTCTTCAAGGCATTGGTGAGCCTTCTCGTCCTCCGAGGAGTCACTATCTGAGGTTTGGTTATTGTCGCTGAGCTCTGAGTCTCCCCATGCCGCAACAAATGCTTCTTTCCTTCGCCCTTTGTTGAACGATCATCGGACAGGTTTCCTGACCTTGTCGTTGTCCTTTCGTGATTGTCGAGGACAGTCTTTGATGTGATGCCTGCGCTTTGAGCATCCAAAACACTTGTCATTGATCTTTCTACGGTGATCGTCAATCTCCTTGGGCTCTGTTCCTTTCCTCAGGTTGTTTCTTATGAATTTTTGAAAGTACCTCTTAGCGTAGAGGATCATCTCATCATTGTCTTCTTTTGTCTTGGAGTTTTCAGCTACTTGTAGGGCTATGCCTTTTCCCTTTTCTTTTGAATTTTCAGAGCTTCGTTGTTGTAGTTTCAAATCAAACGCCATTAGGGAGCCTAACATGTTCGTCAAGGACATCTTTGAGAGATCATGGACTTCTTGCATGGCATTGACCTTGCTGTCAAAGGAGGCAGGAAGAGATCTGAGGAACTTCTAAATTTCATCCTCGTTTGAGATAGTTCTTCCAAGCACCAACATTTCGTTGATCAGCTTGGTGAACCTTGTATGCATTTCAGAAATGCTCTCCTTTTCTTTCTTCTTAAATAGCTCCCAATGAGTGAGTAGCAACTCAATCAAAGTGTTTTTGATCTCATCATTCCTTTCATACGTGACCTCAAGAGTTTTCCAAATTTCTTTAGCTGTCTTGGCTGAAGCTATCTTGGAGTATTGCTCAGGTAGTAGTGCATAGTGCATAGTGCAGTATTCTTACGGCTCGAGCATTGAATATCAGCTTCTTGATTTGATCATCCGTCATGCTATCAATAGATATGTCTTGTCCTTGAGCGTTCTAGAAGGTTTACTCTCCATGTGTTATCACCCTCCACAATCTTGGATCATCAAACTTGATGTGAAACTCCATTTTATTCTTCCAGTGAATGTAGTTGTCTCCATTGAAGAGTGGTGGTCGATTTGGTGCAGAACCTTCTTCTGCCACTAGTAAGCTTGTGTGAGACATTTTTTATTGTCTTCCAAAGCAGTTAGCTTTCTAGAAGAAACCTACTGATACCAATTGAAACCAACAAGCGCTCCTGACGCGTCCCCGACGTGTCGTGGACTTAAATAAAACTTTGATAGTTAGGAATAGACACGAGATAAACTTAAACTGGAAACTCCATTTCGATTGAGAATTTACACTCACGAAATTCACTCAATCTCCCTCGCCCCACACTCAGACTCCCGGGACAGTTTCGACTTTACCCCTAAAGTCCTTAACCCTCGCCTAACTATCGGCCTACGATTCACCAACTACTCCCTGACCTGTCGGTCTATCAAATACCCAAAGTATTGACACTCTAACCCAGGCCTCTCTAGCTCACCAACTCTCTAGCACTTACACACGCTCTAGTCTGATCCACACTTGCCAGATAATCTCTTTCTTTTTCTCTCGTACAGGCTTACTTACATATGAAATAAATGCAAGTATATATACGGTTTTAGTTAGGGTGTAACTACCGTCCTATAAGTCCCTAGACTGTACGAGTCGACTACGACTTCTATTATTCACATAACAACCACACTAGACTTGTAGAGAGTCTTCAACTTGATCTAAAGGTGTTTGAATTATGTGTCGCCTTATGGTTGGTCACGTCGACGACAGCCCTCTCCATTGGTCGAGCACCACTTTTGTGCCCCACATGCATGATTCTGTCTGACTCATTAAATGCTCATTAATTCTCCTTTAGTCTTCATTACAGCTATGCAATCTATTCTGATAAGTAGCCCTTTATGTATCTTGTCCATTTGTAGATTAATGAGTTGTGTTCTTGTTGTGTGCTTAGTTGTTTATGTGGGTATATGAATCTGTCTGAATGTGTCGATCCTTTTGCAGTATTTTGTCTTTGATTTTCTTCTTAAGCATGAGAGATATCTTCGTGCGGTGTCTGACTTGTTGTATGTGCTAGAAGTTCTACAGAGCTCTCGTAGACAAGTGCCTGAATGGTTAGGCACATGTCGTGAATTGAGTGCGCTTGCAACCTTGCGTGCTAAGCCACTCTTTTACCTATCTATCTGAATCATGAATCTTGACAAACATATTAGATAGACAACACAAGGTTTGCTATCATCAAAACTAAAGGATCTTGACTTAACAGAAGGGCGAGGCGACTCGGGTGCACGAGGAGCCTCCTCCTCCTCTGTGGTGGCATCAGCGACGGCTGCATCAGCCTGCTCAAAGAGTTCATCCTCCTCAGAGTCAAAGCATGAAGCGCGTGGAGGAGTAGTGGTGGATTTTCTACGAGGCATCTACAGAAAAAGAAAAGAGAAAAATAGCACATGGTAGACCTTAAATGTTAGCTCATTAATTCAAAAGAAATTTTTTATTCTTGAAGAATCTGGAGCCGAGTCAAGAGGTGCCATATTCCTGTAAATTATAGTCAAATGAAGAATAATGTGAACATATTATATCCTAGGCACTAATTCAGAAGCATGGAGTCAAAAGTAGATGAAGAAAAATCAACGCAGAGTCGTGCCGGGTATGGTGCCGGACAGAACAACCCAACACATTTATATAGCATGTTGTCGGAAAGGATACTGGTTAGAAATGACCCGGCACATTCAACAATCAACCATGGTCATGCCGGATGTGTGACACCCAACACATTCATCCGGCACAGCTTAGAACCCAGTTCAAAAAAAGAATTTCCAGAATCACATAAAGCATACAGAACACTACAGAATAAGTTCGCAAATCCTAAATCAGATACCTACCATCCCTAATCCAGTTCTTTGACTACATAAATCGTATAAGTCAAGCATTGCTGAAGAAATTCGAATTTGAAAACACTAAAGAAATGAAAACAAACGCAAGTAAGAGAGGGGAGAAGGTGGAACCTGTTTGAGATTGAAGCAAACCAACAAAAAGAACAACCCACTAAATTTGGTATTAGAGAAGTGAAGGTGAGAGTTGTTAGTGGAGTTGGGAGGCGCTGCGGCTCTTGGCTGCTATGGTTTGGCTCGACAGTATGTCGGGGTAGGGTAGAAGTGAAAGAGATATAAGATTTACCCGGTTATAATTTTTTCGAATTTTACCAAGTGTCGGGTACGATGTCGAGTGGATGGGATCTGACATTTGCAACTTTATCTTGCCGGTGGGGTGCCGGTTATTCGGTACCTGGTATATCCATTTCTAGTGGGCCGGCTGTATCCCATCCGGCTCCATACACGGCATTATGAATTTTTCTTACCTCGTACCTACAGCACTTAAATTACATTTCCAAGAAAAATAAAAGCAACATATATATATATAATAATTCCTTACATCGGACTTCCTCCAATATGCCGAGTTACTATTATGTACGCCATATATAAATGAATTTAAAAATGAGAATAAATAAATCAATGAAAAAAGTAGAAACTTTAAATGAAAAGAATGAATCAAAACAAGTCAATGAATAAATTATGTACAAAATAATTAGATGACTAAAGAATATAGAATAAAAGAATGAATTTTATATAAATCTAACATTTTACGGAAATAAATAAAAAAAGAAAATAAATTTGAATGTGCTGCTCTGAGTGCCGGAGATAGTTTATCCGGCATTGGACTTCCTTCGAATGAGCCGAATTGACTCATAGAATAAAGAATAAAGAATAAGGCGATTACCAATTTTAGGACTTGGACTAATTCCAAGTCCCCGACAGTGAACTACCCCAAACTTAAAAACGGTGATTAAATTATTCTAATATGGTATTTAAGGGCCTAATAGTGCCTAAAGAATATTGGTGAAGAAAATAAAATCCAAAGAAAAGAGAAAACGTGTAAAAGACAAAACATAAAAATGAGCGTTACGCAACTGTAGGAGGCATGTAACCTCTATTAGGGTCCTAGATGGATTCCTAGGGCTTAATTAGGCCTAAATATTATGAGGAAACAATTCCTGAAGAAAACGGATCCATATAGTGGATTAAAAACTCAAACGAGCCTTAAAGCACGTTTTTCGAGAAAACCCGAAAACGTGACTTTAAGTTGAAATACCCAAATCTTGGTATGTTGTTTAAATGTTAAAATAAGGTATCTAAAGGCTAAAAAGTGCCTTAGGAACATCAGTGCATAGTTTAAACCATAGTTAAAACGCAATAAAACACTGAGACACGGTCGAGCAAAAACATGCTCTAAGCTTGGAGTAAACTTGGTTAGGACCCAAAGAGCCTACCAAGATTTGATAATATTTAATTATGATTCTATAAGGCTAATTAAGTCCTTAGGAAACCTTGGTGGACAATGAAACCAAACAAAACACAAATAAATACCTTAAGGTCAATATGGGCTAAAATGTGCTCTAAGCTTGGGATAAATTTGTATATGACCTAATGGTCATACCTATACCTTATAAATATGTTGATGAAACATATTAAATCAATTACCAAAGAAAACCAAGCTTGAAAACAAGTTAAGACACAAAAAGTGCTTTAAGGAGTCTAAAAGCACGTTTTTGAAAAATTGTCTTGTAAATGAGTTTTGAATGGCTAGATGTCCATCATTACTCTTTAATCAACATGTGTACTACTTAGTATCACATTAGGAAGTCTAAATCAATGGGAAATCAAAAATTTCACAATTATGTGCCTTAGTTTGTGAATAGTGCTCAAATAGTGCTAGTTTAAGTCATAAGTCAACATAAGATGTTAAATGGTCAAACAAGGCCATATATATCTTTAATATAGAAGGGGGGACGGTTTTTGAAGTGTGAGTCATCACACTTGGCCAGCAAAGTCAATTAAAGAAGAAAGGATAAAGTAAAAAGACTATTTACTTTATAAACATAAATATCTCACACTTTTACCTCTCACCTCACTTTTCTCATTTCCTTTCTTTCCCACCGTCTTCCTCATGGTTCTCCCAACTCCAAACCGTTCATGCTACAGCATCCACTCTTCTTCAACTTCATTTCCTTGCCAAATCCAACTGCATGCTCCAAATCAAATTCTAAGAGCATATTTGTGCTAGTTAGACCAAGCCCTTCATTTCCCTCTTTTCAAAACTTCAAGAGCTCAAGTTTGATTCCATGGAGAATCTCCATTGATTGAGGAAAAGCTCCATTTTGCACCTTGTTGTTCTTCTTGGTTATAAGGTAATAAAAGTCTAAGAAAACTAGCATTTCCTCTCATTTTTATTCATGGCCGAGAATCACCTTGTAATGGTGTCTTCTCTTGCTTTTGTTTAGCTTCATTCCAAACTTCAAAGGACTTGGTGGAGTCCTCTCTTGCTACTTAATCAAATTCTCATTTAAATCCAAGGTAAATATCTATTTTAGTGTTCAAAACACTTATGTTACTCTAGGGTTTGTTCATGAGCTTAAGTATAATGCTTAATGCTCATTATCTTTACTTGTATATTGATTAGAAGTTTGACGAGCAATCAAAAACACCTTGCCAATTTTTAATCAAGAAGGGCAAGGAAAAACAAGTGAGGAAGTTTTGAAGAAAGAGAGGTAAATGAGCTATCTTAATGAAGTTTTATGTGTCCTAGGAAATTGAGCTTTAAAATGCTTATTAAAAACTACCTAAAGAGCCAATGGGAAATGAGATAGCAAACTATCCAAAAAGGAGTTTATTAAGGGCATATGTATTGTTGGGTGTATTTGCAGGTCAAAGGCATTACTTGTGGGAAATTCAGTGTTTAAGGTTTATGCTATTTAAGGGCCTAAGAGCCATGTTATTAAGGGCCTAAGTGCCAAGCAATTAAGTTTATGCACTATATTGTGATGTAGTGTAAATTTGGTGAAGTTTGTGTGTGAGAAAGTTCTTGATGGATTTAGGTGTTCTGAGTGTTTAATGGTGAAAACTATGAGCCTTGGAATGAGGATGTGCTAAGAGAACCCATGGCAAATTTTGTAAAATGTATAAGGAGTTTTAAGTGCTTGAATGAACTTGGGTGAACTAGGAATTATTAGGAATGAGTAAATGTTTCACTAAGGAAGAAAACATGCATTAAGGTGTTACAAGGATTTAGGCATTATCTTGGAAGTTCTAAAAATCAAATGAGTGTTTCTAGGGTGTGTCAAGTCTTGGAGAAGTTATTATAAGGTATAGGTAATGATTGATGAATAAGAAAGAAGTGATGTCTAGGTAAGATGTGAAAAAGGAGATTTAATTAGTAAGAAAGAAGTTTGAGAGATGATGTTAAGGTGTAGAGGAAACACTTGGTATAGTGGTCATTATTGGTGAAATACCACTTAGAAATCTTAGGAGAAAACATTCCAAGTGCTAAGAATTTTGTAAGAAATTTGTGAATGATAAGATGGTTTTGGTGTGTGATTTAAAGAGTTTAGTACATGGCTAAAGGTTGTTTGAGGTGCCAAATGATGTTAGAACACATTAGGAGGCTTGAGGAAAAATTTGGAGAAGGTTTGACAATGAAAGGGAAGTTTCTGCAGCCGACCTACCCAGGGGACCGACCCCAGTCTGGGTCGGTCGGGCTGAAACTGTGAAGTGGATGTTCTCTGCAGCCGACCTACCCAGGGGGGGGTCGGTCGGTCGGGGACCTTAAAAAAAAAAAATTAATTTTAAGAATGTTAAGTGGTATTAGTGGTATGCCATCAAGAGAGTATTGATGATTAGAAAAAAATAATTATAAAAGGACTTAAGAGATTAAGTTAAGTAAGATGATTTAAATGTTTAAGGTTATAAAATGAAATGTAATGGGGATTGTTAGTAATGATGTTATAAGGTTGTTTAAGACATATTAGGGGTTATAATGACGATCAAGTAGGTGAAAGTTAAATGTGAAAGTAAAATAAGTTAAAATGTGAAGTTATTTAACTAAGTTAACGGGGAAAAGTTATAAGCATTAGACTTAAAACAATCATGTTACCCGATGTTAATAAAAGTACATGTAATATTATCAGTTGTTCGAGAATTGCTCGAGGAACATAAGTGGACATGATAGAGTGGACTCCGGTGACAGGTATGGTTTTCTTGCAACCTGTGTCCTACCGGATTACACCGGCTTGTATGCCAATGTTTTTATGAGTTTGCCACCTTGTAAGATTAAAACATGTAATGAGTTTATAGTAATTCATTTAAGTGGGCATCTGGTCTCCGATGCCGTTTAACCTCAAATAGTGTTGAACCTTAGATAACAGAAACTAGGAACACGTGAGTGATCGGTATTCGGAGTTAACGACCCAAACCTTGGGAACGTTCTAACCACGGCTATGTGTGAGTTAGTTGGATATCGTTGTTGTATGCAAGTGTGTGAACCTCCCTTGTGTGCTTAACTCGGTCATGATACCGTATGGTGTGTGGATGTGGTAGGCTCCAAATGGATCTCTAACTACTTATTTATAAGTATATGTACTAATGGGGGTGAGGAGTCCGGTTGTTCCGGCCACGCGTGTGATGGACGGGAGTCGATGTCATATCCGGTTCGGCTCTCTTCGTGTATGTATAGGTTGTATTCCAATTTGGTTTCTACCTTCCCTTAGCTTATCCAAAGCTAATTACTGACTCACGTGGGCCACAGGGGCATACGAATGTTATTTCGGTGTGCTTGGGATTACTATATCCGACACCTTGGGTTTAAGTTAACCGTTCGATATAACTGGACGGTAACGAGGTTGGTAACGAGCTTAGCATGAGATTGGCAATAATCTCTAGGCTCACTATGTATACTAACTATGGTGGAAGGTTCCTTGTGTGAACGATCTTATGGTGTTTGTGTTGATATTGTGCTAGGCAATTTCCCTGCTATGCTATGATGTGTATACGTTAGATGTTTAAAATGAACTCGATGTTATCATGTGTGCGTCGAAACGAGAAAGGTGTTGTTATGTTTTGCTATGTGAGGAATGTGATATGTTGTAAGATATGGAGTGTGTGGATCATGGAAATGAATCCCAGTTTGTGACAAGAGGCGTATAAGGATAACCCGATTTAAGGGTAAGTGTTGTCTATTAAGGAAGTAGCTCCGTTAGAGGAGGAACACTCTAGGGAGATAGTGAATACCATGAGTGACTTATCAAGTAAGGATGTATTATCCGTTGTTGAGCCCATTGAGGCGAAGTGTTTTGTTTGTGTGTTTACAGTTGCATGCATGATTCAAATGTAATCAACCGCATGCTAAGACGGCAATTAGTTGTGCGTGGCCCGGTAGCATGTGGGCTGCGGGATTACCATACCAGCAAAGGTGCTGAGCCCCTTGGGGGCCACCCTTTTCTACCTTTCTATTTCAGGTACAAGGAGCTGGAAGCCGTTCGAGAGTAGGACGGGGTAGCTGACTGTACATGGGTAGCCATTTAAATTGAGTATGTACTGTAGGCGTAGTAAGACCGAAATTGTTATCGGCATTAGTTTGTAAATACTCGGTACATTGGGAGTGTTTGTGTATAATAATTGTTGGAAATGGGATAAGGATTGTATTGTGTAGTGCTCGGGAATTTAGCCCATCAGACCGGTACAATGTATATGTATTAGCCTTGTTAGCCACGTGGGTGGTTAACGGCGTGTAACACCAACGAATTAAGTTATTTAATGAGGGTGTATTCCGCTGCAGATTGTTGTTATGTGTTTGTTGTTGGATGGGGTTTACATAAGTGGTCAAACAGACCGGTAAAAATTATAGTTGACTATATAAGTATAATTAAACATTAATGGGAGCTTAAGAACCATTAAAATTAAAGAAACGAGAAAAATCCAGAAAACGAACCCGGTAAGTGAATAGTGCCAAAACCGAAAAATTAACGAGCGTTTCTTGTAAAAAGGTGAAAAATGCCCTAGCTTATATGTACATAGGGGGCCGGTTTTAAGAGAGAAAAATCAGCTCTCTCACACACTGGACTAGCTTTTAATTAAAGGGACCAAAAAGCAAAAGTAATAAATACCCCATTTTACTCTCTCTCTCCTCTCACTCTCACTTTTCTCCCCTCTCTCTCATTTCTTCTTCCTCCCAACCGTCTCCTTCCTCCCTTCTCTACTGGAACGATTTTTTGAGCTCCTCCCATGGCTCCTCCTTATTCCTCCTCATGCCCAAGCTACATCCAAGCTCCAAATCAAAAATAAATTACATATTTGAGCTCCTCTCATCAAGATCTATCTTTCTTTCTTTTCAAAATATTCAAAGGATGAAGCTAATCTCCATCGGTATAGCCCATTTTAAGAGAAAATATGATTTTATGGAGCTAGGGAGCCTCCTCTTTCATTCAAGGTAAGAAAACTCATTTTTTTCTCCATTCTCTTACCTTAGCCGATTTCAGCCCTAATGTGGCATTTTTTCTTTCTTTGTTTGAGCTATTTTACAAGCCTCTAATGGTGGATGAAATCCCTCCTTTGATTCATGGTTGAAAACCATGCAAAGGTAAGCCCTAATTTTGTGCTTTAAGCCTCTTCATGAATCCTAGGGTTATTTCAATGTGTCTAAGTGTTTTTACTTAGTCTCATTCCCTCTTTGAATGGTAATTTAGAATTATTGGCAATTGGTATGCCCCTTGGCCGATTTGGAGTCAAGAGAATAGAGAGAGAGAGAGAGAGAGAGAGAGAGAGAGAGAGAGAGAGAGAAGAAGAAGAAGATTGGAAAAGAAATGAAGAACAAAGGTAACTAATCTACCTTGATGACTATTCAATGTACCTTTAGAATGTTGGGATAAGAAATAAAAAGATGAATCAAAAATCTGAGTGGAAATGTATTTGATTGAGATGAGAGAGAATTGTGATGATGTTTGGTGCAATTGTGAATTTGTTTGTGATTTAAGGGCCTAAGAGCCAAACAATTAAGTTTAGTGCTTATATTGTTGATTAATTAGCTTTGATGAAATGTTGTGTGCTGGTAGAACCCAATATGGGTTTGGTTAGTTTTGAGTTGACTTACGTAAGAAATTGTGCATTTGGGCAATGTTGGAATTATAGGTGAGTTATGGCGAAATTTCGGTAGAAATGGAGAGTTTTTAGATGACTTTGTAAATTGGAGAACCTATGTGTTTATAGGGTTGAGTTGAGTTTAGCAATCACCTTGAAATGGTAGTTGGAGAATGGATTGGAGTAATGCAAAATCTGTAGCAAAAAAATGGTGTTTTAGTGTTTTGAATTCTTATGAGAGAACTAGTGTGCATGACCTTGTAATGGAGGGTGGAATTGGGAGCTAGTGACGCACTTGCCTTGGAAGAATTTGGAATGGTCATATGGGTTGAGAATAAGGTAAAAGCTGTCAAGAGAAGTTCTAGAAATGCACTAGTGTGCATAAGTGCAAAAATGAAAATGTAGATTTGTTAAATTGATTAAGAATTGAGTATGAGTATGACCAATGATTTAAGGAGGTTTAAGGAGTGTTTAAGGTGTTTAAACATGTTAGAAAACATGTGGAAAGATTAGGAAAAGATTGGGCGTGGATTAAGGTTGGAATTGGGGTTGAAAATTGACAATTTAGCAGCTTTTTAGTAGGGTCCGGGGGACTTGGTCCTTGGACAAAGTCCCGGACCACACTATATTTGAGCCGAGAATACAAATCTACACTTGGTCCGAGACTTGAGCCAGGTACAAGGTCCCGGACCACCCTATAATTTCAACCGAGAGTATAAATCTGTATTGGTCCGGGACTTAGGGCGGGACCAAGTCTCGGACCACCCCAAAAATTCACCCGAAAGTGTTTTAAAGGCTACTAATGATGGGGAGTTGAATGGGGATGATATTAGATGGTGTTTAGGCCTTGTTTGGTGACATGTAAAGGTCCTAAGAAGTATAAAAAAGTGCTATATTGATTGTGTAAGTAAGAACTTAAGTTAACAAGAGTAAATATTAGGTTAACGGGACAACGAGGTAAAGTACGGGAGTAATAGTCATTTACATACCGTATGGTATTGATGTTAATAGAACCGCTTGATATGTTTATCAGTGGTTCGAGAGTAACCCGAGGAACGTAAGGGGACATGGTAGAGTGACCTCATGGTGAAAGGTATGGTTTTCTTGCAACTTGTGTCCCGCCGTGTTATGTTCGGCTTGTGTGTTGCTTGCTTTGTGTGCCTACCTAATTAGATAAAGCATGAAAAAGTTTACTGCATTTGATATATGTATATCTTGGTGCATGTTGTGTGACTAACCATCCTTGTTGAATGCGTGGTCTAATTGAGATTTGTAGACCAATTTGTAAACGCTTAGCGATTGGTTAGTGATTCGGGGAATGAGTTGAACACGGAATGAATTGAATGTAGGAAACACATGTGAACCATCGATTAAGTGAACAATGATAAATTAAACTTATGAATTTACTCAAAATGAGAAAGCGACACACGAGACTAGTAAACCCCCTTATAACGATTAGTCGACCTCCGGTATGAGGTTGTGACTTATTGCAAGAAATTAACCAAACTCCTAAGTAATGGAAATATAGGGGCGACCCTTAAATCGGTGTATACAACGAATTAGGAAAACCTCATAAGTTGTGAGATAGCATTGAGAGAGATGCTACTGACTAATATATATAAATATATATGAGTATATATTGTTACTAACCCAAGAGTTGGGTTATAGGGATTGTGAGTCACGCGTGCGAGGAAGAGGAAACAACAGAGCGTTTGTTTCCGATTCCATGGTTAAACTCCCTTGTTACAGGGTCGTGTGCCACATAGTAGTGCCCTGCGGGGCCGTGTGTCACATAGTGGGGCCCGATTGGAGTGAGACTGGCAGAGCTTACCCGTCTAAAGAGGTAAGCTGTGTATTATAGGCTGGGAAGAAGAGACATGAGAGAATATTTCTAATTCCTGTTGATATTACAAAGCCCGGTGGTGAGATCCATATGTGCCTCAACCCGGAGGCCTACGAGGCTTAACTCAATAATTGTTCAAGAGTAGAATAATTGAGGAAACTAGATCTGGGCCGAGAGTGTCCAAAGATCTAGGAGACAAGTAAATCATCAGGTAATGATGGATAAACTGTGAACAATGAGAATAAGACTTGCTTGAGATAGGGTTTCTCAAGGCTTAAGAACAAGGTGAATTAATCTAATGAACATGATGTGATATCCTCATTGTTTTTATTCCTTGCTTGACTGTTTGTTATAAATGCGTGCATGAGTATGTTATTTGTACTGCATGTTTTGATTTAAATAAAATATGTTGCATGTTAAGACTGGAATTAGTTGAGTGTGGCCCGGTAGTAGCGGGTTGTACGTCTACCATACCAGCAAAGGTGGTGAGCCCCTTTGGGGCCACCCATTCTTTTCAGGAACGATGAAGATGGAATACCGTTCGAGAGTAGGACAGGGATGGCGGTTAAGAAAGGGTAGTTGTTTGATTACTTCAGTAAATGTATTTGTTGATATGGTAAGTCCGAATATGCTATCGGCATAGAGAACGTATTAGACTCGGTATAGTTGGTTGAATTGACTCGGTATAGAATTAGTATGTATGTGTCTCAGTTTAGAGTCAGATTGAGGGTTGTATTGTATAAGTACTCAGGTAATTCTAGTCCATCAGACCGGTACTGTTAATGTTAGGCCTTGCTAGTCACTTGGGTGGCTAACGGTGTTGTTTCATCCCGTTGTTTATGAATTTCTCCGCTGCGATTGTAATAATGATTGAGATGTTTACGAGCTAATGGTGTAATTAGCGGTAGGGGTGTTATAGGCAGCGGCGCCATTTTGCTAACTAGAAATTTGTAGGGGGGAGGGGAAGAATGTACAAAATGAATAAAATAATAAATGAAATCCTACAACTCTACTACAGGTAGTAAAAATCCCGGTTGGAATATAGCGTAAGCAAATTACTACCAAGAGTATTGAACCCAAGGGACTTAATAGAAAATTATTCCTAATCCTCGGAAATTACCTATTCTAAACAAGAGGGAAAAACTGAACATTATTTCAAAATCAAAATGCCTAACTAAAATCCTAACTAAGGCGCCGTTCGGTATTCACGAATAGGGAATTAATGTCTTTTTTTTACTTTTTGTGTGCCATGTGTCATTGTATTATTAGTTAAAATTTAACCCAGTACATATGTGTCAAGTTGTAATAAGTTAACTAGAGGTAGATTAAACAAAAAGCTAGTATTAGTAGCTTTTGGAGGCAGTGGGAGAACGACCCCTAAGTATGGTATTTATAATGATTTGTCCGAGGTTTGGGATTACAATCAACCAAGTACCAATATAATCACACCATAAAATTACAAGACAAATTTAACCAAACAAATGAACATGCTGGATGTCCTACCGGACACCAGATGCACGGCACATTCATAGATTTTGAATGTGACGGACACCAGACTCCCGGCAGTTTACCTGGCGTATTCAAGTGTCAATTGTATTTCCATGTTTCGGGTCTGACAACAGGAAACTCACTACCCATTGTTGAATCGAACATATTTCATGCCACAAAACGAACAAGGTAGTGGGGGGAAATGGATTAAACTCGAAAATCTTAAGTGTTGTTCCCACTGATGCGCAGAAGACAATGGTAAAGATTCACTAAGACTTCCTCTTTCCAATCCTACTTTTGATTGATAAATCTCAAGTAGAACCATGAATAAGATAAGTGATAAATATTCAACTTGTGACTGACCAAAATCTTAATAAACGCTTGTATTTGTATTGAGATAACCACATTGTTTTACAAGGAGGATTTCTTCCCTAACCAAGAACTAACAAGGATGTCTACTTCACCATCCACACAAATGAAATAAGAATACAAAGGGGAGAAGGAAATTGGTCATAGCCTTAACCCGACAAGGATCTTCTCTTCTCTTCGCGTGGATGGATCCATTGAACTTCCTTGGACACCAACACCTAGAATGGATGCGGAATTGGTGAATGAATGGAGTGTGGGGGTGTGTTGAAGTGTGTTGAAATGAGGAGAATTTCAGCCTATTTATAGACCTCAAATCTCCTTGTGTGCCGGGTGTAATACCGGGTCAATGTCATCTGGCACCTAATAAAACACGTGCTCAACTATAACAGTCAAAACCGCCAAATTTGAGCGAAAGGTACTTGTGCAGGATAGGAGATGTCCGGCACCATACCCAACATCAGCCATTTTTATTAACGGTAATTAACCGTTATCTTCTGATGAATCGTGGTGACTTTTCACCGGTGTCGGCTAGGTTTTACTCGGCACTACATCCGGCAATACCCTTGTTCTATTACATATTGATGCCGTGAGTGCTGCATCAGGCCTCAAGCCTGGCAAAACTCGTCCTTTGGTTAGAAACTTATTCCTAATCATGAAAAATACACCAAACATAAGTCTGAACATAAATACTAAACTTTATGTATAATATAACATAAATGCTAGTTATTTAACCTTATTTAGACTATTATTCTTATAATTCTGGACTATAATATGACAAGTCTGAGGCTTATCAAGTATCACATTATTAACCTTAAATCAAATGATATAAAAAAATCCCAAGTTTGGCACCAAAATGTGAATAATGCCCAAATAGTGCTAAATTAAGCTTTAATTACCTAGCATGGTCAATGAGCAACTAATGACCCATCCATTGACGAAAATAGGCGTAGAATATGGGGGTGGATGACACCTTTCCAGCCTTGTCAAAATATCTTCTAAAGTAAGCTAGCTAGTCATCATTTTACTATTCATCCCTTTACTTACTCCTTACTTAAAGACCAAAGTCATCGTTCTCTTTCCTTCCATCCTATTCCAGCCAAGTTTCCTTCCTCTCTAGAGCTCCGTGAATGAGTTCTTGAGCCAGTTCACAAGAAAATCAACTCCCATTGCATAAGGTAAGTCCTTAAGCCATATTTTAGCTTATTCTCTCCCTCTTTTCAAAATATGCTATGTAATAACTTCCAAACTCATTGTCCCACCCATTATTAGTAAGTTTATATTGGAATTAAGCCTAAAAATCAGCTGAAACAAGGTGTTGGAGCAAAGCAACATAAAAGTCATCCTTAAGGTAAAAATGCCTTAAGCTTACACCTTCCTTTCTACTTGTTTAATGGCTGGTTTCTTTGAATTATTCCACTAATTTTCTCCCCTTTGTCATGCTCATTCAGCATCTCTCTCAAAATCTTCAAGGGTGGCCGAATTCAAGGCAAAAATCATTCCTTAAGGAATTTGGTTTTGCCAAGGTAACTTCTACTAGCTTTCTACCTTGTTATAGTCAGCTTAATTATCATAGCTTTGGAGAAGATTTAATGCTCTTTGTACCTTCTAAAAATAGGCCAAAACCTCCCTTGGAACATCTTCATATTCTAAGGTAATTTCACCTTGAAAATTCAGGTTTTATGACTTGTAATTACTTCCCATGGTTAGTTCATGTTTAGAACTTAAATATGTCATAATCTTGCTGTCAAATTCATGTCAAAAAGTTGAGTGAAACTCCTTCAAACTGCTGTGACCGAGACAAGGAGGAATTAAGAGTTTGACATCAAATTATAAGGTATAAACCTAAATGTCATCTTATACTTTAAGTGTTTTAATCTTATGCTAATATTATTTCAAAGAGTGGAGTAGTTTAAATGGGCAGTTTTGACTTAGAATGACCAATAAATGGTTTAGTTAACTTTGGCTAATCATTTAAGTGATTAAGTAACGTAACTGTCAAATTTAAGATATTATATGAAAATTTTGTAATTTCTGAAAAGATGAGTGTGAGGCCATGAATTTACAGTTTCTTCAAAGACCATTTAAGTGTCATTTTAAGTTATAATTAAAGTTGTAATAAGGCCATGTACTTAGGCCATTTTAATTAAGTTATTTAAGCTTTAAATTACATTTAAAGTTATTTTATGTCATTATTAGAAGATTTGGGGGAAAAGCCATAAATAAACAAAATTATAAGGGCTGAAGTGATATATAGCAGAAAGTTAGGGTTTAAAACAGTTTAAATGAAAATTGTAAGATTTTACAAAGTTTGGGGTAAAAATGTAATTTCGAGGAAAATTAGGATTAATTCATAAATACAGGAAGTTGGTGGTCAAGATAGTGTTTGCAAGGTCAACATTGACCATATAAGAGGCATTGACCAAATTAGATGATTAAATAATTTAATTATGACTTTATATTAAGTTTTGGAGTAAAATGTAAAAGTTACATAAAATATAGGGTAGAAGTGTAATTACTGAAAATTCTAGGTTAAAATGGTGTATAAAAAAGACTAGGGTCTATTAGGAATTTTCAGGAATTTGTGGAGAATTATTTGGAGCTATATTGATAACTATGTATAATATAGTTTAAAATGATATTTATAAAGTTTAGGAAATAAATGGGGTCATTTGTAATTAAAGAAACTTATGTGGGCTGAGAAATAATTCTGGACAGACATGGGTCTGTTCTACATTGTTAGAAATATTATAACCATAGGTTATACTTAATATAAGAGTGTAAATGTCAAAAGTAAATGATGTATGGATATAATGGTAACATTATATAATTAATGTGGTAAGTATGTAAATAATAAAAATATTAAGGGCTGTTATGGAAATTAGAAAGATTAATAATGAAATTTAGAATATGGTTTATAATGTCATAAGGGTTATAACAATTATAAAAAAGAAATATTCATTAAGGGAGTAATTGATATATTATAAAGAATACCGTTATAATAAATGGGTGTTATAATTCATATATATATATATATATTAATATGGAGTGAATTATATAATATGGTTGGATAACTATATAATACTATTATTGGGATGATATAAGATGGGGAAATCGAATTATAAAACATTAGATAAGAAGTTCTAATGTTAAGTTGTAAGATATGAAACAATGATGAAATGTATAGTTTAAGAGTTATAAAATGAATTATATATATAAGTTTGTATACTTGGATAAACTAACCAAGATAATACAATTGACCAAGTCAACTCAATTGACCAATGAGGGTCATGTTGACCATCTCAAATATTAAATGAGAGTTTATAAGGATGATAGCAATTGTAAGGTCAATACTTACATGAAATGTAATGACAATTGTAAGAATGCATTTTTACATAATCATGTATATATATATATAAAGTTTATATATATACAAGTACAACCCTATAATCAATGGAGATGGGTTATTATGATATTATATCCTAAGAAGGAAAGTTGTAACAATGTACTAATACATAAATTGTGACATTGACATAACTAATCCCGAGTAAATCCGAAAACCTGAGTAACGACAGTAAGTTGATGACAAGGAAATAAACCGTGAGGGATTAGCGATAGTACGTGAATACAGTACCATATTACTAGTGTAGTATATTAATACGTGGTGTGATACATATTCTAGATTCGTAAAAACCTCCAGAGACGTCGGATAAGCGTGAGAACATCACACTAGCATATATTCCGGTGTACGGCATGTTGTTGTATGGCTTGATTGTCTATGAGGATTTCCTTAGTTCAGACTTATGTGAATCTCTATGACAAGATGAAATATATGATTGTGTGAATTAATATGTGTGAAGTGTATATTATATTGTTGCCTTACTATTGTGAATTATGCAATAACAGTAATTGTTCGTATATACGTATTTATATATAAAACGAACTAAGGAAATTAACGCTATCTTATATTATTATAAGAGAAAAAAAGCTGAAACATCGTAGCGTAGGATAATAATAAGATATATATTATCTAATAAATTTATGAGATTACTTAAATACGGAGCAACGGCCTGCTTAAAGCCGCTCTCGTATCACTACATTCGAATGGTAAACATCACCTAGAGATACTAGACATAAGACCATTAAATGGCACACATTCGAAATGTTACACTGGATCCCGAGTTGATACTTAGGATTAGATTAAGAGACCTTAATCATTAGTGTTCTGAAAATATATAGAGATAGAGTATGGAGAAATTCTAATGGTGGTGCCCTTGGTGCGCGCTGTGATCACAAACGGATGCGAGACTGTCCGCGTACGGGTCCTTACGCTCAACTAAATTCCAACGAACTAGAATGGTTCGTCGGTCAGAGACTCTACTCTAAGAGTGGCTACTATGTGGGTGACCTGCCTTAAATAGGGGTATGCAGTAGAGATGTGATTTTAAAGTGATGATGTCTAATGGCCACAATGGCTCTATAGAGGGAATAAGTAGTGTTCATCTGTCTGATAATTTTTTTTTACAAAATGATTGTGTGTAAAGACATTCCATTTTAATCTTCTGTTCATTAGACAATTACTTAAACAATTAGATGCCTATATGTTTATCTATTTCGATAAAAGTTTTCTATAGGACCCTAAATCAAACTCTAAGGTTTTGCTTGGAACCCAACATAATGGGTTATACTTTTTAGATAATAGAGAACTTGATTTGTTTTTTTACATCGTTATAAGATGAGTCATGAACACATAGAAACCAGTAATATCTCTCATCTGTCACTTAGATACAAGCATGTAAACAATGTGGTCCTTTGGCATAATAGACTAGGGCATACACCCATGAGTACTTTGTATTAACTACAATTTATAAAAAAAGTAGGATGCTTTTTCTGATTTGGTTTGTGATTCTTGTCATAAGGCCAAAGCACATATATTTCCTTTTAATAAATCAGTTTCAACAAGTGAAAATGCTTTTGACTTACACATAGATGTTTGTGGTCCTTTTCGTGAAACTACCTATGATCAGCATAAATATTTCCTTAGTATTGTAGATGAAATAACTAGGGCTTTATGGGTCAAACTTTTCTTCAAACAAAATCAGAAGCTTTCACTTCCCTACAATACTTCATATCTTATGTTTAAAGGCAATTTAATAAAATAATTAAAGAAATCAGATCAGACAATGCTTTTGAATTAGGATCTTCCAATGAGGGAAAACCTTTTTTTAACTCTCTTGGAATAATTCATCAAACCTCCTCATCCCCTCTGCAAAATGGCATAGCAGAACGAAAACATAGATATTTTATAGAAACTGCGAGGGCCATTTTCTTCCAAGCAAAATTCCTTTACCATATTGGGGAGAATCCATAATAACTACTGCTCATATCATCAACAGAAGGTGAATATTGAATCAACTTGATGTCAATAACGCCTTTATTCATGGTAATTTCCAAGAAGAAATATAGATACAAATTCCTCCTGGCGTCCAAACTACCCAAAACACCAATGCTTGTAAGTTACAAAAATCACTCTATGGACTTAAGCAAGCCTCAAGACAATGGTATGCTAAACTGAGCGATTTTCTGAAATACATTGGATACAAAAAATCCAACAATGACCCTCTATTTTCTGGAAAAACCACAACCATAGTACAACATTAGCCATATATGTAAATGATGTCCTAATTACTGGAAATGACTCAAATAAAATTACCATGGCCAAAACTCGCCTAGATAAAGAATTCAAAATAAAGGATCTTGGAAACTTAAACGTCTTTCTGGGCATGAAATTTCTCCACCATGATAATGAGCTGATAATTTCTCAAAGAAAATTCTGTATTGAGCTGATAAGTGAACATGATATTCTTGAAAAGAAATATGCATATGCTCCTCTACAAGCTGGTCAGAAATTAAAACTAGATCAAGGTAAACCTCTGTGTAATCTGACAATATATGAGTTTGATTGGAAAGATAAACTTCCTCACACATACACGCCCAAATTTAGCCTTCACTGCCCAACTGTTGAGTCAATTTTATAAAATCCTATAGAAACACATATGTCCGCTGCGCTCCACACTTAAGTATATAAAAGAGACTGTAGGATATGGGATACTGTTAAATAACCACACGGATTTTTCTTTGTCTGCCCATAGTGACTGTGATTTGGCAAGCTACCAATCACTCGAAGATCTGTTTCTGGTTATTATATTTTGCTAGGTGGCTCACCAATATCTTGGAAGTCCAAGAAACAAGGATGCGTGTCCTTGTCCTTTGTAGAAGCCGAATATCATGCCATGAAAGCAGTCATAGTAGAACTGGCATGGTTAACAAGGCTCATCCATGACCTAGGGGGTGATGTGTACACACAGATGCGACAACCAGTCAGCTTTATACATAGCTAAGAACTCGGTACAACACCAGAAAACAAATCATATAGAAGTGGACATACATTATGTCCGCCAAATGATACAAGAGGGACTCATATATGTCCAACATATTCTTAGCAAACACCAATTGGTAGATTTCTTGACAAAGTCCTTATGTGGTCGAGATTACAGAAGCATTGTGCATCATATTGGATTATTTTTGTTACAAGACACAACCTAGTCTAACACTGTTTTTGTCTTGAGGGGAAGTGTTGAGATGTGTATACTTTATTTTATAACATTTAATAGACTATAGATTGTAATATAGGATTCATATGTAATCTAGTGTGTATTTTAGATTCTTTGTAATTGGTTTGCTACATATCTGTTCTTTGCCAATCTATTTAATATAAATAGATAGCATCCACGCTGTAACAGCGCTCTTAATCGTACAATAACCTTTCATATTTTGAAATATCACTACAAAATAAATGATCGACAGACCATGTAGAACTTTTCATTGTGTAACATATGACACACAGACGTGGAAGAAGTATAAAAGAAACCAACATTAATTGATTTATATATATGTCGGGGGGGTACGTGAGAGACTTGATTTATATGGCTGTAA
The DNA here is from genome assembly GCA_023374045.1 of Limonium bicolor. Lineage (NCBI taxonomy): Eukaryota > Viridiplantae > Streptophyta > Magnoliopsida > Caryophyllales > Plumbaginaceae > Limonium > Limonium bicolor. The sequence continues at coordinate 164,706,899 of CM041777.1, read as the reverse complement.
CATTATTCAACTTTTTTTTTTTATGCGCCATGTTTGTAACCATGGTAATCTGCCGGTAAAGTACGTTTTAAGGCAACGCAGCACCACCGCCGTAACCAGCGCCGCCACCATACCCGCCGCCATAACCCCTTCCTCCACCATACCCACCGCCATATCCTCTTCCTCCACCGTACCCACTTCCATAACCTCTTCCCACACCGTACCCACCTCCATAGCCTCTTCCTCCACCGTACCCACACCATAGCCCCTTCCTCCACCGTACCCACTTCCATATCCCCCACCGTACCCACTTCCATATCCACCACCGTAGCCACTCCCGTATCCACTGCCATACCCACTACCACCACCATATCCGCCGCCTGAGCCATAGCCTCCATCGCCGTAGTACTTTTGGTCTTCAAGGCCGTCAGTAGCTTTTTTGTCCTCTAATGTTCTGGCACTAGTGAAAGTAGTGGTACAGACAAGTGTACCAACGAGTAAACACAGGAGGAGGATCTTGGAAACCATCCTTTCCCTTAATTACCGTATGCAACTCGAGAAACTGTAAAGAAGATAATTGTTTGTTGAGATGAGAAATGAAGAAAAATATGACAGTGATATTTATAGTGGGCAGAATGAGTGAAGGTGTTTGACATTTTCAGCCGGCCAATCAAATGCATTAATGAAATTAGGGCGGGATGTAACGGTTTATTTTGATTTGGGGATATGATCAAGGGCAGGTTAGAAGATGATTTGTGTATTAAATGTAAGGTGCGGATATTAGTCATTCATGTCGCTATTAATCATTGATGATTTTTGACATTATATCCAGATTATTATTACTTTCGTTGACCTATGTATACTCAAGGCATTCACCTGCCTTTTGAAAGAGTCGACAACATCCTCAGACAGATGGTCAGACTGAGCGTACTATTCAGACACTCGAGGACATGCTGAGAGCATGTGCCTTAGACTTCCAGGGCAGTTGGATTGACAGATTGCATCTGATCGAGTTTTCATACAACAACAGCTATCACGCTTCGATCAAGATGGCACCTTTTCAAGCGTTGTACGGTAGACCATGTCGTACACCGCTCTGCTGGGAGTCGAGTGAGACGGTCATTATAGGACCAGAGTACTTAGAACAAGTTAAGGCTGAGGTTCAGCAAATCAGGGAGAACATGAAAGCTGCTCAAGATAGGCAGAAGTCGTATGCTGATGTTCGACGACGGGACCTGGAGTTCGCAGTGGGCGACCAGGTTTTCTGCGAGTTTCACCGATGAAGGGTGTATTCAGGTTTGGGCAGAAGGGCAAGTTAAGCCCGAAATTTGTTGGTCCTTATGAGATTACGGAGCGGGTGGGCCCGGTTGCTTACAGGTTGAATTTACCTACTGAGCTGGGTAAAGTGCATGATGTTTTTCATGTTTCACAGCTAAAGAAACATGCACCACCCCTCCCATGTGTTAGAACCTGAGAGGTTGCCTTAGAACCAAATATGAGATCCGTGGAGACTCCTCATAGAATCATGGACAGCAAGACTAGGGACACTCGCCACAAGTCAGTGCGACTGGTGAAGGTTCTCTGGTCTAACCAGGATGTCGAAGAGGCCACGTGGGAATTAGAGGATAAGATGAGGGCGAAGTACCCTTCTTTATTTACTGACTAGATCGTCTGTATAGGTACGGGGCGTACCCCTTTTTAAGGGGGGTAGAGCTTCCTCGCTTTTGAGTTAGGAAACGATCATGTTTGTCGTTTGTTTGGTTGTTTAAGATGTGAATTTGTGTAAGTTGCTACACTTCGGTGTAAGTTTGAGTTATGTATAATACTTATGTATTGTATTTGAGATTGACCTTTGAGTCTTGAGATGTATGAATGTGAATATAAGATGTGGTATTAAGATTAAGAGAATTGTGTACCGTGAATGGTTAACCACATGTGTGAACTTTGAGGACAAAGTTCTTTTAAGGGGGGTAGATTGAAATACCCCAAACTTAGATATAGTGTTTAAATGATAAACTAGGATATAAGGAGGCTAGATAATGCCTTAGAAACATTAAGAAACATTTCTAACCAAAGAAAATATAAGGAAACACCAAAAGAGCAGTTTTAACAAAAACGTGCTCTAAGCTTGGAGAGACTTGGGAGAGTACCCAAATATTGTTCTAAGACCTTAGTAATATCCTAATGGTCATTTAAATCAATTACCAAAGAAAACCAAGCTTGAAAACAAGTTAAAACACAAAATGTGCTTTAAGGAGTCTTAAAGCACGTTTTTGAAAAATTGTCTTGTAAATGAGTTTTGAATGGCTAAATGTCCATCATTACTCTTTAATTAACATGTGTACTATATAGTATCACATTTGGAAGTTTATATCAATGGGAAATCAAAAATTTCACAACAATGTGCCTTGTTTTGGTGAATAGTGAATTAATTAAGCTAGTTTATAACATAAGTCTATATAAGTGAGACATTTGGTCAACAAAGACTTAATTACCCTCATTAATAAAAGGGGGCCGGTTTCTTAGGAGGTGAGTCACCACCTTCATGAGTCATTAAGTAAATAAGAAAGCAAATGAGAGTTATAAAGTAAAATCACTATTCACCTTTTACATAAATATCACACTTTATTAGTTCTCTCTCCTCACTTCTTCATTCTCCTTTGTTTTCCCACGGTTTGAGCTGCTCTCTCCCTTCTCCATTCACGTAGAACTCAACCTCCATGAGAGCTCCATCCTTCCTTGGTCACATCTTACTCATTTTAGCTCCAAATCCAAAATAAAATACATATTCTTCTTAGTTAGCTCAAGCTCCTCCTTTCTATCTTTTCAAAACTTCAAGAGCTTCATTTTGGTGCCAAGTCAAACCACCATTAGAGGAGGAAATTCAAGTTTGGAGACTCCATTGGCATCTCCATTCTCTTAAGGTAAAGAAAGTGTAAGAAAATCTAGGTTTCCACCATTTTCTTCACATGTCCGAAAATATATACTCATGGAACTCCATGTTTATGCCTTGTTCTAGCTTGTTTCTACTCTTCAAAGGAGAGAGGAGGTCCTCTTGCTTCATATCCAAGTTTGTCTTGAGAAACCAAGGTAAAACAATCACATTAATACCTTAAAACATATTTTTTAACCTAGGGTTTGTTCCTTAGGGTTAATGTGTTATCTAGTACTCATTGGAGTCATTGGATATTGGTTAGAACATTGGCAAGGAGATACACATTGGTGACCGAGATTGAACAAAGAAAAACCTAAGGAAGAAAGCTTTTAAGCTTGTAAAAGAACAAGGTAAATTACTTACCTTAAGGTGTTTTGTTGTTTAAGGGAATGGGATTTAGGTATATGATGAGTTTAGTGTAGAGTTTATATTGGGAAGGTGTTATAAAACCTAGAAGAAACAATCACTATACTTGTAAACTTGTGACTAAGGAGCAAATGAGAAAAAGAGATAGTTTAAGAATATCAAGGTGAAGTACAAGAAGCATTTTATTTCAATGGGAGCCTTGTTGAGTGTATTCGCAGGTTGAAGGCATATATATGTGGAAATTCAGTGGTTAAGATTATTGTCATTTAAGGGCCTAAGTGCCAAGCATTTTAAGTTTAAGCACTATATGATGATGTGGTGTGGTTTTGGTGTAAATTGGGTGTTAAGGTGTTGTGATGAGAATTTGTGTGGTATTGGTTGTTTGATGGAGAAAAACCATGTGATAGGATGTACTATATACTAGAGAACCCATGGCAAAAATTTAAAGGAGAACTTAAGTGTTTAAGAATTCTAAGGGAATTTCATGACTAAGGAAGTACTAGGATGTTCTATAGGTTGTCTTGATGAAAAAGGGTGAAGTTAAGGTGTTCTAATGACTCATAATGACTTAGGTATCACCATGGAGGATTTAGGAATCAAGAGAATGTATTTGAGTATTTAGGACTTAGGCAAGTGTTGATAAACAACTAGGAAGGAAACAATGTGTTGATGGATGGAAGTTTAAGTTGTGAAGGAACATTAAGTAAATGCATGAGAGAGTTTTAGATAGTGAAAGATGCTTGGGAGATGATGTTATAGTGGTGAGGAAAACATTTGGCATAGTGGTTACATTAGGTATGAACCACCACCTAGAAACCTAGAGGAAAGCATTACAAGTGTTAGCATAATTACAAGGGAAAATGTATAATGATTAAGGTGAAACTTGGTGAATGATTTAATGTGTTTGGAGGATGCTCTAAGGTGGGTTTAAGGGTCTAAATGATGTTAGAACATATTGGATGGCTTGAGGAAAGGTTTAGTGAAGATTTGACAAAGTTTGGGCATGATTTAGTGGCGTCCGACCCAGGGGTCCGACCCAGTTTGGGTCGGACGGCCTCTGTTTAACGCCAGGGAAAGGTTCTGGAATGGTCCGACCCAGAGGTCTTGGGTCGGACATGGGTCGGACGGGTGATTTTCAAAGGGCAAATAAGTTTCTGGAATGGTCCGACCCAGAAGGTTGGGTCGGACGTGGGTCGGACATGAGAGGTTTTAGAAGACGGAAAGTTTCTGGAATGACCCAGTTGGTTGGGTCGGACATGGGTCGGACATGTAGGGTTTTCCAAACCCGAAAGTTACTGGAATGGTCCGACCCAGAGGGTGGGTCGGACGGCCCTTAACACTTAAAAAAAAAAATTGAATTCTAAGAATGGTAATAGGTAATAAGGTATACCTTTGGTAGGGTGGTAATGATTAGGACCCTAAGAACTTAAGGAACTAAGTTAAGTTAAGTGTAAGTTTTAATGTTTAAAGTTAAGCTTGTAAGCTAAGTGGCAAAGGCATGAGAGGTTATTAAATGGGAATCTTTAGAGACTAAGTGAGTTAAGTAAGGTGCAAATAACTAATGACCTAAAAATGAATGAATGTTTTAGGTTTGTGAATTGGGACCCCGAAGAAAGTTAAACAAACAACGATCGACGGTGAACGGTACAATCCTTCTTGTGACCTGCTTGCTAACGAGGTGTCCCTCGGCTTGTGTGCTATGTTTAATTGCTATGACTAAAACAAGATAAAGCATGCAACCGGATTATATTTATTCTCGTTGTGTTTGTGTTAGCTTTACACTAACCCACGAGACTTGAGATTGTTACTAACCAAGTTTAGTACTTACTGAGTTAAGAAAGAGTTAAGTTTGATGGTTGTTGGTTAATGCCCGTTAAGGCTTAGCTAGCACATGGTGTTTAAGATGTCTACTAACTGGAACTTGAGTGAGGAAACCCGGGACCGATCTCCGGTCATGCATGCTAAGGAAAAAGGGGGACGGTATCTGAATCAGATCCGCCCTCCGCTTAAGGACTTGTCTTCGGACTTGTAGCCTAGGGCCGGTTGCCGGCTCAGCTACGCTGGACTCCCGTCCAGAGTAGGTGGCATTAAGATGGTGCGGTGGGATCACCTAAATCCCAGGTTCGAATTAAGCTACAACCAATCCCTTCCAGGAAAGGTTTGTATACTGAGATTAAGATTAAGATTGAGATTAAGATTAAGGTAAGGTAAGGAACTGAGATTAAGGAAATGAGGACTAAGGAGGGGGTTACTAACCCACTTGTTAAGGGAACGCTTGAGTCGTTCATTGGTTGTGAACTATATATGTTCATCTGTGGTTATTGTTATTGCACTTCATATTAGCTTGTGTATGTAATCAATTTCCATGCTATCGACAATTAGTCGTCGTAGCCCCGTTAGCATTGGGGGCCATGAGAGGGTGTACCAGCATTCGTGCTGACCCCCTCGGGGGCTATTTTTACACTTGCAGGTAAGAGACCCATGAGGACGCACTACGAGAGTAGGAGCGGTTAGACTTAGGGTGGGATGTTTATTTTGAGTTCGGGTTGCGCCTGTGCACCCGACTGTTTATATTAAACTGATGTAAGTTTGAGATTACGTTTAAGATACTAGTACTCGGTTGGTTGTGGTATTGTGAATGTTGATGTTTGAGTTGGATGAGTATTTTGGACAAGTATTGTAAACGTTAAGCCGGTATATTCTAACGATCAGACCGTGGCAAGGTCCAGGTGTTATTTATTTCCGCTGCGACGTAATCGATTAAGTGTTCAGTTTGCGATAACCATGATAGGCTTTGGATGGGGTGTTACAAAAAGTGGTATCAGAGCGTAGTTACGCTCTGATCAAGAAATACCGGACATGAGTAACCACCGAGTTAGGATATAAGTTAAGGAATAAGTGTTGGGTTAAGGGTGTGAGAAGTTAGAGTGAGTAGAGTCAGATGACCACTAATAAGTGTGGATCATCTTTATCGTCTACGGGCGTTATAAATTTACTAACCGAGACAGTGGTGAATACAAACTAATGTGAGATGTGCTTGTTCAGATGGCAGGACGTCCTAGGGGAGGCCGAGGTCGCGGCCGGGGTGAGGATACTTCAGGGATACCTGGAGGGCAGACGATCGCAGAGATCGTAGCTGCCGCATTAGGGCACATGGGCTATCAGCCTGGTGTGGGTGCGCCACCTCCACCGCCACAACCTAGGGAACCAAACTGGGTGAAGAGTCTAGCAGATCTTCGACCCGCTCATTTTAAGGGGGAGACCGATCCCGCCAAGCTTGAGGCGTACATCTCCGAGCTGGAGACCGCCTTCGAGACCCTTGATGTCCCTGCTGGGATCAAGGTGCGCTTAGCTGCTTTCTATCTGAAGGGGGCGGCAGGCGATTGGTGGAAGCTGGTGAGGGCCGAGCATGTGGCCAATCCAGAGTTCGGCTGGGAGCAGTACACCGCCTTGCTACGAGCAAAGTACTACCCCGCCCATGTCCAGACGAAGAAGCGCTTACAGTTGGATGCGCTTAAGCAGTCGGACAAGATGACAGTGGACGAGTATTACTCAGAGTTCACCGCCTTGCTCCGTCTTCTGCCAGGTCTTGGATATTCTGACCAGATCTTGGTGGACCGCTTCTATGGCGGGCTTAGCCATCGACTCCGCTACGGCATGGGGCCGACGAGTTACACTACCTTGCAGGTAATAAGAATGATTGAGACTTGAGTAAGTGATGAATAAGATTTAGATTATGAGGAATAAGTATGACTAATACCATGGAAAAGCAGGAGTGCTATCATGCCGCTGCTAAGGTTGAGATTACCGTCCAGCTGAGGGACGAGGAGAATGCAAAGAGGAAGAGTGCTGGTAAGAGCTCAGAAGGTCAAGGGCAAGGAGGGTACAAGAAACAAAAGTACCAGCCTCAGGCCCAGAAAAATCAGAACCCAAAGGGGAAGGAGGATAAGGAGAAGGCTTCGGAAGAGCCATTGAAGTTGACGTATGCTATTGCAGCTACACCCCTGCGCTCTAAGGCGCCAAAGGGTAAGGAAACTAACAAGAATGAGTTAAGAAATAAATTAGTAACCGTTTGAGATATGAGAATTGATATTGTGAATCAACAGGATCTGAGACTGAGAGGGGAGCCGGTGGTGGCTACCAGCGACGCTTCATCTGTAGATGGTGTCACAAGGACCACCCCGGACTCGACTGTAAGGGGAATAAGGTGGAGTGCAACTTCTGTGGAGTCTACGGGCATCGAGCATATGAGTGTTACCGGAATCCTGCTAGCAGAGCCTATAGGCCCGATACCAGGGGCAAGGGCAAGACCGATCAGGGAGCTGGATCTGACGGTCAGAGGAAAGTGCAGCAGCCGGCAGACAAGAACCCACGGGTGACCCAGAAGACGGGGCCCACTTTACACATGGTGGACCGGGACGATGAGCCTGAGCCCTCATCGAGGCCAGGTACCACTATAACCATTTAGTAATAAAACTACCTGCTTACCGCATTATCATGCATGTTTGGTGAAATATAGAGTTAAGTAAGAATAAGATGAGATTAGAACTTAAGTAAGACATAACCTACTACCACTTTAGGAAGATTCAACATCTGCTACCCTATACCATCTACATCTAGCCCGGAGCACACCGACATCGAAACCATACACTTTCCAACCGAACAATGTCAGGTTATCCGCCCAGGTATGATTTTTTAAGGGGATACCTGACACCCGAAGCACAAATAGCCATCATCAGGAGGTGCAATCAACTAGGAATGGGACCGGGAGGTTTTTACACACCGGAGTACCCAGGGGGAGCAAGGATGAAATTAAAGATGATGAGCTTGGGCAAGGATTGGAATCCGTATGCCAAGAATTACCAAACCATGAGGGAGCAAGATGGAGTCTCACCACCGGGAATACCCGAAGAGTTCCATCCAGTTATTATACAAGTCGTGGAAATCGCTCAGCAGTTGGAAGCTGAACCGATTCCAGACATCCAGGCAGACATTTGCATTGTAAACTTCTACGAGAAAGATGGGAGACTGGGACTACACCAGGATAAGGACGAGACAACGAGTCTCTCGAAAGAGGGATACCCGTAGTGTCTTGGTCCATTGGAGATGATGCGAAGTTTTTATACGGCGAGCAGAAGCGTGCGGACCGTGCAGATAAGATAGTACTTAAGTCAGGTGATGTATTAATTTTGGGAGGAGAATCAAGGATGTTATACCATGGGATTAAGAGAATCAAGCTGAATACAGCACCATCAGCAGTAGTCAATGCGACGCATATGAGACCAGGAAGATTAAACCTAACCTTTAGACAATATTAGCCATGTAACGTTAGAATGAGATGAGAAATGAGATGTAAGATTGAAGCACATGTTGTAAACAGGATGGTCATGAATAAAATAACAGTGTTGTTCATATAAATTGATTACGACTCTTGTTATACCATCAATACTCATGGAGCTTGTGAACACAATTAGGTTATGGACTCAGTACGGAAGGTGCACTAAGCATACTTACAGAGGCACAGGCCGACGCCAGCGATACTATCCTCACCGCCACCTTTCCGATCAATGGGATTGAGGCATCAGTTCTCTTCGACTCAGGGGCCTCACATACCTTTGTCTCTGCATCATTCGCGAGCAGGTTGGAGCTAGACGCTGATGAGCTACCTGACTTCACGGTTACGCTCCCGTCTAAGGAGAAGGTTTGTTGCACTCGTTACTACCGAGGAGCCACCATCAGAATTAAGGGGGAAGACTTCCCAGTCAGTTTCATTGAGTTCAGTAAGCTAGGATTTGATGTTATCTTCGGGATGAACTGGTTGGAGCGGCACAAGGGACGTATCCTCTGCGCCGAGCATAGATTGCTGCAGGAGTCCGTCTGGGGTAACGATATCATACCGCCAGAGGCCCAGAGAGCCTTCGACTAAGATCATCACCGCCATGGCAATGCATAGAGAATTAAGGAGAAAGGAAGAAGTATACCTCTGCTATGTACAGGACATAGAGAGAGACCCTGAGTTCGACCCCGACTTACCGGTAGTGTCGGAGTTCCCCGACTTATTTCCACGGGAACTGCCCGGCATGCCACCCACTCGGGAGGTAGAGTTCACCATTGAGCTGCTACCTGGTACCGGACCGATAGCCAAGGCACCATACCGCATGGCTCCGGCAGAAATGACTGAATTAAAGGAACAATTGAAAGATTTGTTAGATAAAGGATTCATTAGACCAAGTGTGTCACCATGGGGAGCGCCAGTCCTCTTCGTGAAGAAGAAGGATGGTAGTCTCCGCCTCTGCATCGACTACAGAGAGCTGAATGCAGTGACAGTGAAGAATAAGTACCCACTACCCCGCATTGACGACCTGTTCGATCAGTTGAAGGGAGCATCTGTGTTTTCCAAGATTGATCTCAGATCGGGGTATCATCAGATAGCCATTAAGGAGGGAGACATTGAGAAGACGGCATTCCGGACACGATACGGCCACTATGAATTTACAGTGATGCCGTTCGGTTTGTCGAACGCACCGGCGAAATTTATGGATCTGATGAACCGCTTGTTCCGGGAGCAGCTGGACAAGTCGGTTGTGGTTTTTATTGACGACATTCTGATATATTCAAAGTCTAAAGTTGAACATGAGGAACATCTGAGGAAGGTATTGGAAATATTGAGGGAGAACCAGCTGTATGCTAAGTTCTCCAAGTGTGAGTTTTGGCTTGACCAGGTCTCTTTCCTAGGTCATGTCATCTCAGATGCTGGGATCGCAGTGGATCCAGCAAAGATTGATGCCGTACGTACCTGGCCAAGGCCGAAGACTGTTACCGACATCCGGAGCTTTCTCGGTCTGGCAGGTTACTACAGGAGGTTTGTTAGAGATTTCAGCAAGGTCGCGAAGCCGATGACCAGTCTGATGAAGAAAGACGCACCGTTTCTGTGGACAGTTGACTGTGAGAGATCATTCAGCGCTTGAAGGACTCACTGACCACTGCACCGGTACTGACTATTCCAGACGGTGCAGAGGGCTTTGAGGTTTATGTGATGCATCCGGCAGAGGGCTGGGTTGCGTGCTGCACATGA
>CM041777.1:164372517-164696044 GCA_023374045.1 Limonium bicolor | reverse complement strand
GTGGGGGAAAAATCCCTTCACATTCAATCATTAAATTTCTGTTGGTTAAAAACGAAAGGACTCATGAATCTGATGCTGGAAATACGAACTAAGTTGAGACTTAATTTCAACATGGAAATGAAGAAGACCAGGTGTTGCTGGGAGACCACTGGTCTCAGGCGTGGACTTAAGAAAAGAATGAAGAGAAGTTTAAAGAAAATCAGCAGAGAAAGGAAAAGAAAAAGATAGTTTGAGCATGTTACCGGTTCCAGCAGAAACGGTTTGAACTCCCTGCTCAATCTGGTGCGTCAATGTAGCAGTTTCAAAAATTCATTCTTCAGGAGGTGCAGATGCATGAAGGAAATGGAACACGTCTGGTGTGCAAGATGTAGCAGTTTCAGTGATAAATCCTTCTGAAGTGCATATACGAGTAGAAAATGAAGGGAGTGAGCGTGTACGCTCCTTGTTTGCCAGTTGAACAGAAGAGAATGAAGAGTGAAGGGAGGCGGCAGAAGCATGTTCCTCCGGTTAGGTTTGCAACATTTTTGGAGTGAACAGAATGAATAACAGGTGTTGGGCATGCAGTCCAGTACGCCAGCTAGGCTTTCTCAACTCATGACCAGCTTGAGCTGTAAAATATCTTAGGGTGATTAGGTAAAAGAGAGGGGTCAGTTATACTAGTTCCAAGTGGCTAGTAAGGTTGTTAAAGTATAAGGAGTTGTTATCTTATGTAACATTATAATGAACTTGGTTGTTTAACATTAGTGGTGGTTATGTAATAAGTCTAATTTTTTTTTATTATTTTTATTTTTATTTATTTTTCATATGTAACAACATATATTTCAAGTTAGATTATTCTTCTATTTCTACTAACTTGCTTATTTTGTAACTTCATGCTCCATGTCATACCATCACTTTATAATTTGCTCTACTCTCATTATATTACATGATAAATTCTGCTCTTTATTTTTAATGTACTCTTTAATACACTATATATAGCATATTTGAATTTAATTTATCTTTACATTATGATTGTATTTTTTTCTCCTTTCCTCTAAGAATATTTTCATAGGTTTAGAGTTTAATAAAGCTCTTTCCTTTTTTTTTTACCATATAATTAATTATATGTAAATATAACTAAGGTTTCATAAATCCTTAAGAAATTAAGACTTATTAGTATATTAAATCATGCAATTAAGTCTAAATTATCTTTATGACTCTGAGGGATATTTCAGTCTACCCCCCTTAAAATGGACTTCGTCCCGAAGTCTCATTTCTAATCAATTGGTCCTATATAATCTAGTTCCATGACTAGTATCACTCATAGGGATCAAGTCCCGTATCTTCATATATCAAGGTGTAGTAAGTGCACATAATATCTCATAAGCATAGTCCAATAAAAGCACTTCTACTATATCATACGAAAATAATCCACATGGTGCAACTCAAGTGCACAGCACACTATTCACACATCCACACATGGTGCAACACAAGTGCACACTACCATATTGGTTCTTTCACTTTCCACATAGGGATATATATCTATCACAAGTATCTCCAAAGGATACATCATATACAAATGTATTCACAACCATAATCGACTATCTCGTAGGATACATAACACATACAAGTGCACAAATGCACATACAAACAATTACAACTAGGTATGCGCCGCATACGTACCACATGCACAACATTAACAACACAAAATTCCGGTATACACCAGTGCACGCCAAGAGGCTCTACCCCCCTTAAAAAGGGTTACGCCCCGTGACCCCCAAATTATCTAACAGCTGCTATGAGAAGAGTGCTGGATACTTGGCTCGTATAGAGTCCTCCAACCTCCATGTGGCCTCTTCTGCCTCGTGGTTCGACTAAAGACCTTTGACCTTTTAATGGTCTTGGTCTTGGTCTCCCTCATTTCTGTATCGGGGATAAGGAGTGAAGTCTTCTCTTGTCTAAGAGACGGGTCTAATTCTAGCCTTTTTGGGCTTGAAAATATGTGGAGAGTGAGACACGTACTTCTCTAGGTAGAAAGCGTGAATTCGTTGTGCGCTCTCCCAAACACGTTGTAATGGGCCCACTCGCTCCGTAGTGAGGTGCAGACCCACGAACATAGGGTTCAATTTGCCATTTTCCATTCTTATGGATGTATTAGGAATTGTTTATTGGTAGAAAGTTATTGTTGATCCCGTTCCAATGTGACGGTACTATACACGGTCTTTCTTACTTTTGGAAACAGGGGTATCTTAATCAAAGCAGTATCTTTATTGTGTGCGCGCTCAATTAGATTTACATTGGTTGTCTCGATATTCCGGATTACTAGCGCATGTGCACGTACTATATCTTCAAATGTTCCTTGTCTTCACTTACTAGCTTTCAGGTAAGGTGAGATGTGACATTGGCTATCTTTAGCATTCAATGCTCTTTGAACTTGTCTCAACAAATCTTGAGACATATTATTTTATGTATTCACTGAGATAGTCCTTGTGATCTTGTGTCTCCAGGTTGTTTTATTCCGGAGTAATACGTTAGTTGTAGTATTTGTTAGGTACTTCCCGTTGATGTATATCGTGTTTTCTCGTATGTAGGCCTAACAACAATATTTGTATTGTCTGCCTTGCGCTTCTGCTGGGGAAAATTCATTTGTTATTGTTTATTTTGTGTTATGCTTCTTTCAATACCCAATGTGGGTATGCTCTACGGCATTGAGGCATTTGCCTCAGGATTTATCTTGTATCTTTCTCATGTTGTTTTACCATGAGTATATTTGTACATTTATGAGTCTCCACGTGGGTGTGTAGTGTTGAAAGTTGTATTTACTTGGAGTGTCTTTTTAATGGTCTAGACTATTGTAGTCCGCTTTAAAATAATTATGTCTGAAATACCCCGGAATTTAAAACAGTGATTAATTAGGCTAATTAAATATTTTAAAGCTTAAATAATCCTAAATAAATATGTAGGAACGATTCCCGAAGAAAACGGATTCGTAAAACGAGCTTTAAAACGCGCTTTTCGAGAAACCGGGGAAAATATGATTTTAAACGGGTTAAAATTAACTCGTAATAATTATAGTTAGTTAAATATCTATAATTAGACCATAGTGTGGGTCTAGAGCTATTAAAATTAATTAAACGGCAAAATTCCGGAAAACGGACCCGGTAAATGAATAGTGTCAAAACCGGGAGATGAAACGCGTTTAATTCGAAAAGACGAAAAACGACCCGGGCTATTAATTCATGTGGGCCGGTTTTTAATTAATAAGTGTACACTCATTAATAGCTTGTTAGCTATTAAGTGATAACAAGACAAACAAATAAATAAAGAAAGTAAATAGTATAAAGTTAAAAAGTGAAATAGGAACTCACCTTCTCATTTCTATTCTTCATTCGCGTTGTATTTTGCCCAGTTCTCTATTCTTCTCCTTCTTCCTCGCGACACAACAGCACAACCCTCATCTTCTCTAGCCTCTATCTTGCTCATTCCTCCACCGAATCACACGAAATTGGTACCGTTGAATTCGTCTCGGTGAGAGCTTCGATCTTCACCCATCAAAGTTTCGTTTCCTCCGTTTTCATCTCCATCGACGTGGGAGCTTTTGGAGCTTGAAGAGTAGATTTCAACTCTCCTTCTCTTCCTTAATGCCTTAAGGTATATATAAGTAAGTATATATACCATTTCAAGCTTATTTTACCAATTGTGAGACTCTTCCCTCACGTGGAAATTTTCCCCCTCATTTCAGCCGAGCCGTGAGTTTTTGTGGGTGTTGGAGAACTTCTCCAATTGGTTTCCAACCCAACTATTTTGGTTCTTCAAGGTAAAATCTAGATCAAACTTTGTAAACTAGCACTTAATATATATATTAGGTTTTGTGGAGGAAAGTGAATTGATTGTGTATGTGTGATGGGTTGCGGTTGTAGTTGGCAATCCAAGGCCTTGTGTGGTGTGGAAAAACAAGAGGAGAAAGAGGGAACTAGATAAAGAGGAAGAAGGGGAGTGTAAACTGAAAGTGAAACAAGGTAAAAAGCTTACCTTGTATTGGTTTTATTCCCTTGAGAAATTGATGTTTTTGTTGAATAAATAACTTTGAGTTTGTGTAGTCTTGGTACTACGATATTGATAGTTTGAAGAGAATGTTTTAATGTGTGTGAGTGTGCAATTAAACTTAGAAGTTAAGTTGTTTTACATATGTGAGCAAATGGGATTTTGTTGTGTTATAAGTGTTTAAACAAAACAGGTGGGAGATGTGGGTTGTCAACTTTTGTAGTGTGGTGAAAATGATTAGAGAAGTAAATAGGTGCTGCCAAAATTCACCTAGGATGAATGGTTGAGTGTTCTGTTTTTAAAGGAATGGAATTAGGTTGTTTAGGAAGTTTTAGTTGAGTGGTTTAAGTTTGGGAACCTAACTAAGAAAGAAGAGTGTGCTTGATGGTTTTAGTGCCCTTGAGTGTGTATTGGAGAAAACAGTATGCTTTGGTGTGACAAAATTCTAGGAGAACCTAGGTCAAATTTTGGAAATGAAAAAAAAGGAGTTTTGGTTAAAAAAAAAGGATGTTTGGATAATGATGTTTGTGTGGAGGAAATGTCTCGGTATAGTGGTTAGAATAGGCATGAAACATCACTTGGTAACCTAAGGAGAAGATGCTATAAGTGTCGGAAGTTTTGGAGAAATTTGGCTAAGTGTTAAAGGCTTGGGAAGTGAAGATTTTGCCTTGTCCGAACTTCCGTCCGGACATGGAAGTTCGGACAGGCTCTGTTGGTTAGGAATTTTTTTTCACCCTCGAACTGTGTCCGAACTTGGAAGTCCGGACACAAGTTCGGACGTACCTACTTCGGCCTTAGAATCATCCTCGAACTGTGTCCGAACTTGGAAGTCCGGACACATGTTCGGACGTATGGATTTCTGTCTTAAATTCTCCTCGACTCATGTCCGAACTTCCGAAGTCCGGACACAAGTTCGGACATGCGTCTGTTTTCAGTTTAAAGTCACGGCTTGTGTCCGAACTTGGAAGCTCGGACACAAGTTCGGACCAGACCAGAAATAAAAAAAAATAGCTTTAAATGGTTTAAAAGCTAGGGAATGGTTTGGTAATGATATTATAGGTTAATTAGCACGTGACTAATGACATGTGAAGGTCATTAAGAGCTTAAACAAGATTAAGAGGAAATGTGAAACATGAACTTGTGAGATTTAAGCTTGAAACTTAATGACTAAGTGAGTAAAGTACGGGAAACGTTAATGGAGTAACGTGTTAGGTTAATTATGGTTAATTGACCTCCCGAATTAATGTATGTTATAGGACTTGATTAGTTGGACTCCGAGAGAGTAAGTCAACGGGCAAGATACGACGGTGAACGGTATGGTTTTCTCATGCCCTGTATCCTAACTTGGTTACTCTGATTTGTGTGTTGTGTGTGTTTATGTGCAATCACCTAATCAAGATTAAATGCATGAATGTGATTAAAAGTATTACCTTGTACATTGTGTGCTTGACCTTGCACCCAATGAACTATGTCTTGTAAGACTAGTTTGTATAATTCATGAAATGTTTGAATGGGAAGAGTTCATGTGTTTGAGATGCTCTCACTAACACACTAACCTTCTGACTTACCTAACCTGGAGATGGTAACTAATGATGAGAGGAGACCGATAGAGTGTCGGCCACGCGTGAGAATGAGGAAGCAAGAGAGATTGCTTACCGAGTTCTGGCCTAACCTTCCCACCATGGTTCTGAACCGTAAGGTCACAGCCCGGGGAAGTAAGCCAAACCTGAAGCCCGGTGGTGAGTTGTGGTGTGTATGCTACTTCTCTGCCCGGAGGTCACCCGACTTAACTGAGTAATTATTTCATGAGATAAATAATGGTTAAGTGTGGATCATGCCTTGTGCGAGAAATATGATCAAGAGATAAGAGTTATGAGCATCCGTCTAACCCGGATGAGAATTTGGCTAACACGAGGTGAGGTGTGGATCTTGAGGGAGAACCTCAAGGCCTCAGTGACCAATATGTGGGGGACTTGTAATGTTTCCATTGTTGTGATCTACCCTGTGGTGGGTATTATTATATATGGATATTTTTGTTGTTAATAGCATGCTTGTTTGAATAATAATGAACCGCATGTTGGCGACCAAGTAGTTAGCGTACCCTCGCTAGCACGCGGGGTATGCGATTACCATATGCAGCTTTAGCTGAGCCCCTTCGGGCACCATTTTTCCTATTTTTACAGGTACACGAGACGGTTGCTAGTTATGGAGTCCGAGACGTTATGCTTTTGGTTGTAATAGTAGATGGGGCGGTGTACCGAGTTGTACACGGGCTCGTAGCCCTAGTATAGTCGGTGTACGATGTGGTACACCTGTTACTTTTGTTAGGAGAGAACATGGAGTAGTTGTGTGACCATAAACTTGTATTCTTTTGGCGGGCTGTGAGCCCTGTTGTAATACTCTAGCACTCGGTAATCAGATGTTGTAAATTGTGTCAGTTATGTTGATATTTCTTTTATCAGACCGGGACTGTAATTGTAGTAGTTTAGACCCGGTAACCATATGGGTGGTTATCGGTATTGTATCACCCTCGGTAGTTAAGTGTTTTCCGCTGCGATTAGTTTTATGTCCGTGACGTTTAGACCGTGGTTAGAGGAATTATCGTATGGGGTGTTACAAAAATGGTATCAGAGCGAAGCCTCGCTCTGATAGAAAGAAATACGAGAGTAGTGATTACCGAGTTAGGAAACCTAACCCTGAATTACCGTTTAAGTTAACGAATACCCTTAACGTCTAGGTTAAGTATCTCTTAATATTAGTGCCATCTCAAACTAAGGGTTTCCAGTTTGAATCCTACGGTTAGGTAACAGGACAATCAAAGCTTATTGTTTGTTTCTATCTCTTAGAAACGTGGTTAATCCACAAACTCAATGGCTTCCAAAAATAGGTCGATCAGGTGTATCAAACGGAGGATTTAGAATCACCGGGGTTATTATATACTGTTAGGAAGATTTACGTGAAAAACAATTGTTTCACGCCAAGGGTATGTCTTCCTACTTTTAAATATGACTTCCACTCACCTTTAGTGTATATATTAATTCAAGCTTTTAATATAACTTATACTACCTTCATTGTAAGTGTCAACGAGAGGTTTTCGTTACCATGTTTACATTAAAATTTATATTACAAAGGGGGTTAACCTTATCTGGTTTCTTGCACTCTTTATTCGCATTCATAAATTGAGATGTCATAGAAGACATATGCTCGTATAGCCATAAGGATAGTGTAGGACGTGAGCCTCAAAATAGGGTAGGTATATTGAATGATACTTAGCCCTCTGAAATGTATTAATACTCCTCAATGTTTTAGGTTTCAAACCTCCAAATTATATGTATATGTGTAGCATTTGGTATTGCTAATTAGGCAGTTCTCCCGACTTCAGAAAATATAGATTCAAAGTTTGTTCTCTCCCTTTTATTAATTAGGAGTCCAGCAATGTCACTATATTGCTACTAGCTGAGACTCTTGGTATTTGCTCGGTATTTAAAACTCGTGCTTATCCATAATGGATGTTTAGTTATATATTTTGAGATTCTATTTCTCTATTGTCATATTTCAAGGTTTCGCGCTATCTTCTCGCGAAGTTAATAAGGGTGTTGGAGTATGAAGGTGTTGCTGAGATAGTCAACCAGAACAAATGAGTCAACCACACTTCTCAAAACAAGACAGAGTCCGTCAACCTTGAAAGATCGAATGAGTCTCTCCTTACCGAAAGAGCGAGAGAGTCCATCCATGTGAATTCATCAATCAGTAATGAAATTCAAGGAGCAACGTCCACTAAACCATAACAGTCATCAACTATCGTCCTTGGGCCGAAATTCATGCAAAATGTGAGCAAAATCCAAAGCCTTGACTTTCTGATAATTCGAGAGAGTCTGTCGGTCAGTTGTGAAAATTAAGGAGCAAGTACAGCAACTACATTGACTTACAACGGTCATCAACGCTCAAACTTGGACCAAAATTCTCTCAGCATGGCACTAATCAGAAGACTTGGCTCCAGCTTCTGAAATATGGCTCCAGTTTCCGAAATTCAAGGATAGAGTCATAGGTTCCTGAAATTTTGGAATTGATAGAGTCAGTCTGCTACATCAAACGTGAGAGTCATAATTGAACGTTGCCAAGTCGTCCAATGGATTGGTAATTGTCCGAAAATTAAGGGCCAAGGCTTAGCAACGTTCACAAAGAAGTTAGGACCAGATTTTAAGCAACTACAACGTTCAGATGGCAGAAATTTCGGAAGCAGACTCCCTCACCGGCTCCACTATATAAGAGAGTTGTCATTTCGTTTCTCATGGCAGCTTTCCAAAGAGAATCATACAGAGCATTTGTTTAGAGAAAGCTTTGCCTATTTTAGAGAGAGAGAGAGAGAAATAAAAGGAGAGAGAGAGTGCTAGATTCGTTTGTGCATATCGACAGAGTCTTTCTAGGTAGGACCTAGTTTTCACTACACTTATCATTGAGCTGATCAAAGATTGTATTGGGTGAGTGAGTGAAAACCACGAACTAGATCTCATCTACTGAGTGGGCATTATAAGTTGTTTTGTTTTGACCAGGAAATAAAATAACTTATATTGTGTATCCTGCTGAGTTCGACAGAGTCCTTGTACCTTTCGGGTGTTAATCCATTTAGCCCCTCTAAATCTCTCTTACTTTACTACCTTGAGCAACTGCTTCCGCGCACTTAGTTTGACTAAGTGTTTCTACGTCTCAAGTGTAAGTTTGATTGAGTCAAACCATCTCACAGACTCACACCTTGAGTTGGTTTGAGTCAGCCACCCGATCCTACAAAGGGATTGTAAGATTTCCTAGTCCCGCACTGAGCGGTAAGCTCGGTGCCTGGGTATCCCATAAAATTTCAGTGTTTGCTCTTCATGTGCAGGTCTTCATCTAACCCTTTTGACAATTTATGTAGTCTTAAGTATTTTATATTAATTAATATATTCCTTTTCATGACATCTGCTCGCCATTTAGGCAGGTCATAATTTGTAGTTACCATAAGTTTGGACAGTTGATAACGCCCCTCGGCGGTCCAAGCAAAACTAACTTGTTATTCCTCACTGTACTATCTCACACCCTTTATCCCAAGGTTAATCCCGGTTGTATTCGGTTTAATACTCTTAATTCCATGGTACTCTAATCTGGATTCTCCACCAAATATCAACGCGTCTCCTGACTTCAAAATAATCTTGTTCGCCTTATCCATCCTTTTCTTATCACCGTATAAAAACTCAATATCATCTCCTATGGAGAATGATACAACTGTATCCTAGGAATTCGTACTCCATCTACCTTTATTACTTCACTATATAATCTAGCTTATGGATCCCAATCCTTACCCATACGTATCATATATATAATTTAAGTTTGTTCCACTCCCATATCCTGGAATATAAAATCCTCCAAGGCCTATTCCCAAGTTCTACATTCATTTTCAATGGCTATTTGTTCCTTTATAGTTAAATATTTCTTGATTAGGGTTATGCCGGATCAAAGTACTTCGCATTCTGCCTCTAGATATCCCTGACCTTTGCACATGGGCTCAGGTGACCTCGGTCTCATAGATAAGGGAAGACAAATGTCGAAGTATCCTATTAGGTGAGAGGTTGCCTAAGTTAGGTCTCTCTAAAATTTTGATACTTACTAATCACATATAAGTCTCGTCGACTAATAATTATAAACACACATTCATGCATTATGCATTTGGTTTAAGTTCTAGGCTTACCGGTTTCGCGCTGAGCGCTAGCCTCAGCGCCTAAAGTTCCCACTGTGTAATGGGTATTTCTTCATGGAACTATCTCCTTTCCCTTCCGACTCCTGGATGAGGATGGCTGTCCTGCCGGTCCTCTAGTATAGGTGCTGTTCTGCGGCGCCTGGCCTCCTCTTGGTCTGCCCGCTTCAATAGCTGGTGTTCTCTGTGAACCTCCAGCTCCCTTGTATACTCGGCTTCCTGGATTGGAAAAGCATTCATATTCCATGTGACCTTCCTTTTTGCAAAAGCGGCACTCCACCTTCCTTCCTGAGCATTCTACGCCTGGGTGATCATTCCCACAGCGTTTACAGTAATAGTGCCGTCGGTTTGGCTTATTGCCTCTAGGTGGTGTTGATCTTAGTGGCTGAGCATCAATAGCTGGGCCGGTCAGACGAGGGACCTGCTCCTTCGTTTTCTGACCATGGAAATCCTTCCGCCCCTTCTTCCTTTCAAAGAATCTCTTCCTCTTCTTGTAGTAACCGCCAGAGGTTGCTCCACCATCATCTCCTTCAGTATTCTTTCTCTTTTTTCTTCCTGCGCCTCTTCCCTTAAACGTTTGAGTCTTCACAGTGTCGGAGTAGTCGACTCCTGGTATGCAGTCCAACAAACTGGTGAACCTTGCGTAGTACTGGTCAACTGTTTGACTCCCTTGGATCAAGGTCTCGATCTCCTGCCTTTTCCTCTGCTTTAGGTGTTCGGGGTAGTACTTCTCCCGCAATACTTCTACAAACGCTGTCCATCCAAAGTCCGGTGTAGCTCTACGGTGACCCTCCACAGACCGCCACCAAATGTCAGCTTCGTCCTTCAGGTTGTACGCGGCGATGCCGACCTTCTGGTCTTCTGGAACTCTGACAGCCTTGAACGCCTTCTGGTGCTCTACAATGAACTTCTCCAGTGCGGCGGGGTCCGGTTCCCTTGAATAATTCGGTACTTTCGTGTCTGCAACGCTCTTCAACCAGTTAGTTTCCCTGGGCTGCGGCGGGTGGGGTATGGCTCCCGTAAGTTGCGCTCCTAGTTGCTGCGCGAAGACTGCCATAGCTGCTGCTAGGTCTGGTACCGCTGAAACATCTACCTGTCTCGCCACCGCGCCCACTGCTGCCTCCACGTGGTCTTTCTCTTGTCGACATCTATAGTATATTATTATTACTACTCGGTTGCTACACCGTTTACATACACAATCACAAACATATAAGAATGTTAATCAACAACAATAAGATATTCCTAGGTTTTTCTAGGTCACGAATCCTCACGGACGCTTCCCCGTATTCCCAAATATCCTATGCTCATATTCTTGACTCAATATCTTTCATCAGAGCGGTACTTCACTCTGATACCACTTTTTGTAACACCCCTAATCCTAAACCTGTAACAACGTCGCATGTCGTAGCATAATAAATGACAATTCGCAGCGGAAAAAAAACTATCTACCTTGGTGTTACACGCCGTTACTCACCCTTGTGAGTAACAAGGCATCCTTACTCTTTCCAACAATACAACTCCTCACACTGTGATGAACAGATACTGAGCACTCTAATTATTACAAACCAAAACCAACTAAATGAGCAACTAACTGAATACAACAACCTCCTTAATACAATACAAAATGAAACCAAAGGTGTTTGTTGAAAACATATTAGCTACCCCCATGTCCCGCACTCCGGCTTGAGTCTTCTTCAATAACCTGGAATGTTTGGCCCATTGAAGGGCTCAGCAATCGAAATGCTGGGATGCTAAATGTAGTCTTAAATCATCTAGATTCCTTAAGTCGTTTTAGCCATCTTGATATTAGATTCTTTACATGTAATACCGGTTTACAAATACAACAGTAATAACTGTAAACATTAAACAATCACATAACCACTCACCTGTAAACATCAATGTACAATAGTACACAACACCAATGGCCACACATCAATAATCCATAGCAATAGCAATTAATCTCACATCAATAACTATAACCAATAATCACACATCAGTAATTCAAACAAGATATGCGTATTAAACTGTACTTGTTAGTTGGCCACCTAGCCCTTATCCTTTAAACCAATCACTTAACCTTTTCCAATTAAATTTCACCTTAGGCGTCATGATAAGCCAACCCTTAATAACTTGTTAATGGACGATAGTCCCCTGGGTTCCAATGGAACCGTTACCAGCTGACCTTATGGCCCTGGATAAATATTTTGACCGATCCGGTTGAACCTGTGCACCAACGGTAGTGCCCTCCGCCATCCCCGAATGTGGCTGATGGATTCCCTTGAGTGACTCCCCATTGAAGTCTCTCGTAGTGATCACGATGCGCAACAAGAAAGACGAAACAGTCTGGATTCCTCTCTTATAAGCTAGCCCTTTTTGTCAGTGACATAATAACCAATCCTTGAGCTAAGACTATAATAGTTGACCTTCAGTTAGGTTCAATAATACCTAAAGGTCAGTTAGTCTTGTTCCAGTTAGATGTATAAACTTCCAGTCATAAGACGTTCGCGTAATCAATAGAACGCAACAGTGTTGATCAATACAGAGTACAATATCATATACATAAAATCACAGATATCGCTCTTAAACAATTAAACACATAACGTCTGGACCTTAGGAAAATCCTTAGGACATTCAGAGCACACAATCAACATACCGTTCACCGTGATAACACTAGCTTGACAATTCACGCTTTAACAGTCCTTCCCCGTACGCTGTTATATAAACATGCAATACCGGGTAAAATTAATATAACTATCCACTAACTATTACAGTACTGTTACTGTAGCTTTTATACTCGTTGTATAATAACTCTGTATGTTCTTTATTTCCCCCTGTTATTTAACAGTGGGTCTAGATAGTTCATTAGTTCATTATTTTATGTGATCTCCACATGTGATAATGAATTTCCAATTTAAGATATATCTTTATCTCATTAACTATATATTCATAATTATTTCCTCTTATTCCATATATCAATATAATTTGGTTATCTTTATTATAACCACAATTATTTCATAAACTCTATATTATATTCTCTTGGTTATTTTTATTACACCCACATTTATTTTATAAACTTTATATTATCTTATAATTGTTTTCACTTATTCTTTATACTATACAATTTGGTTACTTTCATTATAACCACCTTTATTTAATAAACCTTATTTTATACTTCATAACATACCATAATACATTATATTACTTGGTTTCAACTCCTTCTTAATTAAATTACTAAACCAACATTATTAATTCGGTATTTATATTTTATACTCAACAACTGTATAAATTACTAAATAATCGCATATAATTTCCGGTAATCATAATTTGAACCCATTAACTTTTACAACTTACCAAATAACCATATACTTTATAATTTACTAAATACCCATATTAATTTTCGGAAATTGTAAAACAATTGTATTAACTTTTCTAAATTGCCAAATAACCACATAACTTTTATAAGTTGTTAATTAACCACTTAAGCTTCGGTATTTACCAATATATACTAATTCTTATAAATTACAATTAAATCCCTTAAACTTTCGGTTTTAATATATACCTTCACTAGTACAAAAAGGGCCTATTTCGGTAGTTGTAAAAGGTCTATTTCGGCGGTTCTAGAACCGCCGAAATAGGGATGAGACCCTATCTCGGCGGTTGTACAACCGCCGAGATAGAACACCTATGGTGGCGGTTCCTAGCTACAACCGCCGCCATAGGTGGTTGTTTTTTTTGAAAAAAACACACCTATGACGGCGGTTGTTAGCTAGGAACCGCCGCCATAGGTGGTTTAAAAAAAAACACATCTATGGTGGCGGTTCCTAGCTAACAACCACCGCCATAGGTATTTTTTTTAAAAATAAAAAAATTTAGCTGGATCGTCTTCTCTCTCGGGAGCGAGATGCAACAGTTTTGCATCTCTGTAGAGGCGCAAACGCAAGAGAATGAACAGTGGCACAGAGCATGTAAGCTTCTTGTTCGCCTTGCAAAATCACCGTGAGTGTGAAGAGATTGTATTGCGCAGACACTAGAGGAGAATAATAGACACAAACACAAAGAAGAGAATACTAGGCGCAAAGCATGTATGTTTCTTGTTCTCCAAAAAGAAAATATAAGTTTGAGTATATTACCGGATCCAGAATGAACTACTTCAGCCCCGTCTTCAATCTAGTGAGTGAGATGCAGCGGTTTCAGTGATTTGTCACTACATAGGCGTAGACACAAGAAGAGAATGAAGAGATGCGCAGACAAAACAAAGAGAATGAAAGGCGCAGAGCATGTATGTAGCTTGTTCTCCAATGAGAAAAAGATAAGTTCGAGTATATTACCGGTTCTAGAATGAACTACTTCAACCCCGTTTTAAATCTGGTGAGCGAGATGCAGAGAGGAGCGCAAAGCATGTACATTCGCCAGTTAGAGTTGCAAAATTACCGTGAGAGGAGAGATGAAGAGCAGTTGCGATATATATAATGAAATAAAGTCTATTTCGGCGGTTGTTAGCTAGGAACCGCCGAAATAGACTGAAATTTTCCCGCGGTCCGAATTTTTTTGAAAAAAAAAACGGGAAAACAGGCTTCCGAAAATTTTATGTCTAAAAAAGGCACCTATTTCGGCGGTTCCTAGCTAGGAACCGCCGAAATAGGCTGAAATTTTCCCGCGGTCCGAATTTTTTGAAAAAAAAAAACCCGGGAAAATAGGCTTCCAAAAATTTTTTTAAAAAAGGCACCTATTCGGCGGAATTCCTTTTCCTGGTTAGGCTTCCAAAAATTTTCCCGCCGACCGAATTTTTTGAAAAAAAACCGGGAAAATAGGCTTCCAAAATTTTATGTCTAAAAAAAGGCACCTATTTCGGCGGTTCCTAGCTAGGAACCGCCGAAATAGGTGCCCCCGCATAGGAACCGCCGAAATAGGTGCCTTTTTTTAGACATAGAATTTTCATGACACCTATTTCAACGTTGTTGTTACAACCGCCAAAATAGGGGCGCCGAAATAGGCGTTTTTTGTACTAGTGCTTTCCTTTATTCACATTTTAACCCCAAACAAAACTTTATATAAGTTACATATTGACTTATAACCTATAGTTTTAATATTTAATTTTCCTTAAATACCGAAAAGGTCTTTATACTTTTACAAATTGCACTTTCACCCCCTTGTTAAATTCGGTTTCATAAATATATTCTTAAATTACATATTCACCCCATAACTTTTATAAACTTAATATTTTATGTCATAAATCATTTTAACCCAAAGTTTTTGGTCAACACCTTGTGAAAATACCCCAAACCTAAGTATGCTAAGTGAACATCAAATTATGATGTAGTAAGGCTAGAATATGCCTTAGAAAGATTGGTAGACAATTTAAACCAAGGAAAACACAAGAAAGTGCCTTAAGGGCAATCAGGGCAAAAACGTGCTCTAAGCTTGGAGTGACTTTGATTAGCACCCAAATACCATTATAAGACTTTAGTAATATGCTAATGGACATTTTAAACCAATTAGCAAAGAAAACCAAGCTTGAAAACAAGTTAAAACACAAAATGTGCTTTAAGAAGTCTTAAAGCACATTTTTGAGAAATTGTCTTAGAATTGAGTTTTGAGTGGCTAAATTTCCATCATTACTCTTTAATCAACATGTGTACTAATTAGTATCACATTAGGAAGCCTAAATCAATGGGAAATCAAAAATTTCAGAAATATGTGCACTAATCAGTGAATAGTGCCAAATAGTGACTAGTTTAAGTTTTAATCAACATAAGTCAATTAATTGGTCAACAAAGAACATGTTAGCCTTATTTAAGAGGGTGGCCGGTTTTCTAAGAGAGGTGAGTCACCACATGAGTCATCAAATAAGAAAGGAAAAGAAGAGTAAGTAAGAAAGTTACTATTTGCTTTAATAAAGCAAATATCTCATATTAGCTCACTTCTCTCTCCTCTCTCCTTCATTCATTCTTTCTCCTACAGTTTTTTTTTTCTTCTTCTTCCCTGCTCCAAACCGTGAGTGAAGTCTCCATTTATGCTCCATCTTCAAATGCTCACCAAATGTTCATTTTAGCTCCAAATCAAAAAGTGAGCATAGATTATTCTTAGTTAGACCAAGACCTACCTTTCTATCTTTTCAAATCCTTCAAAGCTCTATTTTGGAGCCATGGGAAAACTCCATTGATGGAGGAAAATCAAGTTTGAAGAGCTCATTGGCTTCTCCATTCTCTTAAGGTAAAGAAAATGTAAGAAAAACCATGTTTCCACCATTTCTACACATTACCGAAAATTACTACTCATGGGGATTCATTTTTATCCATTGTTCTAGCTTGATTCCATTCTCCAAGGGCTAGAGGAGGTCCTACTTAATTCATATCCAAGCTTGCTTTGAGAATCCAAGGTAAAACATTCAGTTTAATACCTTAGAACACATTTTTAACCTAGGGTTTACTCCTTGAGGTTAGTGTATTGTTTAGTACTCATATGAGTCATTGATTATTGATTAGAACATTGGCAAGGGGAATTTAAGTGGTGGCCGAGATTCATGCAAGAAGAAGGTCTAAGGAGGAAGTTAAGATAAGCTTGAGAAAACAAGGTAAAATGCTTACCTAATGGTGGTTTAAGATTAAGGAATGAGTTTTAGATAAGTACCAATGTAGCTTAGAGCTTACATTGTGTATTGGGTTATATAACCTAAGAAAAAGAACTTAAACAAGCTTATGAACTTGTGATTAAGGAGCCAATGGGAATGAGTTAGTAATAAGTTTAAGGTGGATTTTAAGAGCATTATAACTACTATGAGATTGATGAGTGTATTTGCAGGTTGAAAGCTTTTATATGTGGGAAATTCAGTGTTTAAGTTTAAGTCATTTAAGGGCCTAAGAGCCATGTCATTTAAGAGCCTTGGTGCTATGCAATTTAAGATTATTGCAATATAATGAGTTGTTGTGAATGAGTTGGTTTGGTGATGAGATGTGGTGAGAAAAACAATGCATTTGGGCATGAGAATATACTAGCGGAGCTATGGCGAAATTTGAGTAGAAAATAAGTGCTTAGGTGATGGTGGTGAATTAATATGACCTAGGATTTACTAGGAGTCATTATGAAGAATTTGAGTGGAAATGAGTTAACTAAGGAGTTCTTGAGGATGAGAATGACCTAGAATGGTCTATGAGGAAGTTAGAGTTTAGATGGGTGTATTGAACCCACCAAAGTCATGGTATGAGGAATAGTAAGACTTGTGCAAATCTGAAGGAAATGATGTGTAATGCTTTGAGATGATTTAGGTATGAACTAAGAGAAGAACAATGAGAGTTCGAGAAGTTTGTGTAAGAGGTGGTGATGTTAGTGGTGGACTAGTAAGGTTTAGTTGAATGGTAATGTGTGGACTTGGGTGATGGAAGTGAAAAAGGTAGGAGGATGTTGTAAGTCATCAAGGAAATGACTAGAAACGTATAAGAGGGTATGATCATGAGAATGGTGAGTAAGTGGCATAAGAGAAGTGGAAATGTCTAAGGAGGGTGTTGCATGGTTAAGGTAAATGAAGAACAATGTCAAGGTATTAAGATAATGGAAAGAAATGTATAAGCAAGCTTAAGAGTTTAAGAGTGATGAGTAACAAGTGAAAAGAAGAGAAATTGTGCATGGACATGCAAGATAACCTTGGAAGGTTTAACAATGATGTTAAGAAGGAGTTATATGGGTAGAAAAGAAACACTTTGGTTAGTTGAAGTTTTAGGCAAAATGTACATGTTAGTAATATAAGAATTATTGACAAGTGTTAGGAATCTCTTGTAAGAATTGAGTAAAGTTTGAGAAGATCCTTGGAAGTTGTTTTAATGAGTTTGGTGGAGGTTATAAGGTAGGTTTGATGTGCCAAATGATGTTAGAACACATTAGGAGGCTTGAGGAAAAATTTGGAGAAAATTTGACAATGAATGGGAAGTTTCTGCAGCCGACCTACCCAGGGGACCGACCCCAGTCTGGGTCGGTCGGGCTGAAACTGTGAAGTTGGATGTTCTCTGCAGCCGACCTACCCAGGGGGGGGTCGGTCGGTGGGTCGGTCGGACCTATAAAAAAAAAAGAAAAAAAGAAGGAAACCCTAAGAGAGTTTAGTGGTATTAATGGTACCCCATTAAGGGGGCAATGATGATTAGAGGCATAAAGACCTAAGGGATTAAGTTAAGAATAAACTTAAAAGTTAAGATTAAGTTTGTAAGATTAAGTTGTAAGACTTAAGAGTGTTAGGTGGGGATCATTAAGGGTTAAGTAAGTTAAGCAAGTTAAGTAAGATAAGTAAGTTGAATTGAGTTAAGTGATTAACAACCTAAACTGAATGAATGTTTTAGGACTTGGAAATTGGACTCCGGAAGAGATTAAGCAACTGAACGGCCAACGGTGAACGGTACAGTTCTTCTTGTGACCTGCTTGCTAACGAGGTGTCCCTCGGCTTGTGTGCTATCTGTTTTTGTGTGCTCACTAAACAAGATAAAGCATGCAACCGGAATATTATGATTATTGTATTGTTGTGTGATGTTTGAAAACTAACACAACATACCGTGAGAACTTACTAACCAATGTTTAGTAAGAAATTGAGTGAGACTAAGGAACGCCCCTAATAAGGGACGATATGAACCGAAAGAGGTTAACCAACAAACATGATCTTGAGACTATTACTAACTGGAACTTGAGTGAGGAAACCCGGGACCGATCTCCGGTCATGCATGCTAAGGAAAAAGGGGGATGGTATCTGAATCAGATCCGCCCTCCGCTTGAGGACTTGTCTTCGTACTTGTAGCCTAGGGCCGGTTGCCGGCTCAGCTACGCTGGATTCCCGTCCATGGTAGGTGGCATTAAGATGGTGCGGTGGGATCACCTAAATCCCAGGTTTGGACTTAGGCTACAACCATTCCCCTCCAGGAACGGTTTGTATTCTGAGAATAAGTTAGGATTAAGATAAGTTACAATCATTCCTTTTTAAAGGATGATTTATTATTAAGATTAAGATTAAGTTAAGATTAAGATAAGTTACAATCATTCCTTTTTAAAGGATGATTTGTATTATTAAGATTAAGATAAGTTACAATCATTCCTTTTTAAAGATGATTTGTATTATTAAGATTAAGGTAAGGTTAAGGTAAGTTGCAACCATTCCTTTTTAGAGGATGGTTTGTATTATTAAGATTAAGATAAGCTACATCCACTCCTTATTAAAGGATGGTTGTTTCTAAGGTTAAGATAAGACTAAGATTGAGGTGAGATAAGGATGGACTAAGTTTAAGAGGGAACATTACTTAAGGAGTTGAATAATTAACTCTCTAATTAAGGGAACGCATTTAAGTCGTTCATTGTGTGTGAACTTTGATTGTTCATATCTGAGTTGTTGTTTACTGCACTTTCTTATTATTTGTGCATCTAATCAACCTCCATGCTATCGACAATTAGTCGTCGTAGCCACGTTAGCTTGGGGGCCATGAGAGGATCGTACCAGCATTCGTGCTGACCCCCTCGGGGGCTTTTTTTTTTACTACACAGGTGAACATCAGGAGGCGGCTGTCGCGAGAGTAAGAAGGAGTAGAAGTGTTAAGGACTAAGTGTGGCCTACGAGTTGTGCATGTACACTCGTATGGCAATTGAATTAGTAAGATGTATAGGATGTGAGAGGATTGTAAGAAGATTATGTATTTGGTTAAGGTTGTTATGTACTAATGTTCGGTATGTTCTGTAGTCAGACCGTGGCAAGGTCCTGGAGTGTAAAGAATTCCGCTGTGACATGTATATATATATGCTGTTAAGTTGCGAGACCACATTTGGATTGAGTTTGGGTGTTACAAAAAGTGGTATCAGAGCGTAGTTACGCTCTGAAGACAAGAAATACCGAACTTAGGAGAATATTGGGGTTGAGATTGAGTTATGGTTAAGGGTTGAGAGATAGAGTGAGAGGTGCATTAGTCGGGACTTCCCGGTGCTTACCGGACATCCATAGTACCTAGACCCGCCCTCCACATCCCTAACCCTGAATATGTGGAACAAACGCCAGAGAGAAGAAAGCCTTCTCTTACTCGGGGAAACCCGATCTGGCAGTTAGCTAACAGTAAGCAATACGAGAAACAATTTGTTGTACAACAGTTATGGAGAACTTGGAGGTTTTTAATGGAGCGCAACAGAGAAACAGGCGCTAGCTATGGAATTCTATCAATAAGGGAACGGAAATTACCGGCAACATGGGTCGACATGCTACGCAGTCGAAATAACCCGCGATACCAATGGTAAGGAAAGCACTACGCGTGCAATAGATAAGGAAATGATAAGAGGCATGAGTACCGGACAGCGGTCCGAGTGAGCATAACAGTGGGATAATACAAAGCATGAGGATTGAGATTACTGGAAAGTCCAGTTAGAAACGGGAACTCCAAACCCCATACAATGAGGAAGGTTACAAAACCTGGCCAACATAATGCGGACGACGATAGGAACTCATACAAGTTGTATACCGGAATAGGACTACAATGTAGTGCCTAAAGGAAAAACCGTTGCCTAGTAACCACAACAAAACGTGTGGAGACGGGAGGGAGGATTAAGACATAAGAAAATGTTAAGAGGTTCCCTCAGAAAGAGGAACGCCCTGATAAATGACAGTATTGTCAAACAACAAGGAAACTGCCGGATGGTTGGTTATCCAAAATAAGAGATTATCGAAGGAGTCCCGAGGACTACCAATTACATGGAAATTAGAAGGAACTGTCACTACCGATGTACCTCATACCAATAACCCATCCTGCATGGCGCACTTGCCATAGCAAGTGCTACCATGGTTAAGTCACACGAAAAGCCATCAAGGCGAGATAGGAGAACGCTACAGTTGTAACACATATAATAACACCGATTGTAAAACCATAAGAACAGGGAAATAAGACCTTGGAAGGCCCGACGGCCTGACCAAAATGAGATAAGGTGACACACCAGTTAGCCGGGAGCAGAACTTGGACATAATATTAGACCATATGGATGTTAGCAACAGTACAACAACAACCGACAGTGCAGTAAGAACACCAACCCGGATCCCAAAGGGGAAAAACCTAAGAGATCGCTGGTAATGCGAGCAAAAACACTATATAAGCAACGATATACAAGGGATGTATTATAAGATACTATTGAGACTGTTGAAGCATCGACTTACAACGAAAACGGGATAATTCCCAGAGTGACCATTAAGGATACCAATAACAACATTCTTCAATGAAGATGTTGGAAAACCCAAGAGACAAGGGTAAATGAGAATAAACGTAAGCTATAACCTGCTGAGGATTAAAGACGTACAACCCTGGAAAAGGAAAGCCCGGAGGACTACCCCCACAGACGGGCATAGTCGAGCCGAGCAAACTGATGAATGACAGTTAGTACTGTTTGTCTAACTCATTAACACCAAGTATGATTGACCATCAACGGGTGGCATAGTCAACGGAAGTTGAACGAAGCGTTGAGATGGAAGTATAAGACGACAGGATGATATCCGACTTGGACACCGTGAGGCAAACGCCTAATAACCTTGACTATTAAAAGACATAAATCTTGTAAAATGACAGTATTGTCAAAGACACTAAGTAACCGCAGATCACCTGAATAAACTTCCATAGCAGGAAGCAGGATGCAGCAACTTACCATGAAACCCGATACTATATTTAGTGTATAACCTAACGGTGGATAGTGCTTAAGGAACCAGAATCTTAAGAGAATGACCTGCAGATGAGTAAGAGTACAAATAATGAACTGAGACATTAAGCATTAAGAGCCTACGAGCCAAGGATGTTAACCACATCAGAGCCCGAGGCGCAGTAAGTTATAAGAGAGCTTGTTTAAGCCACGAGGGACTACAATTTGTAGATGTGAACGGTTACCAAACCTATAATTTAGATTGGGAAAACATTACCAAGAAAGGATACCAATGAGAATATTGAGATAATGCTAAGGACAGGAGCGGAGAACGAACCATGCCTTTTAGGGTGGGGATACCACTCCTTGTTGTGAGGCCATGAGTGGGAATGAACCCCTCAAAAAGGGCTTTCACTTGTTAGAGATGCAATATGCTTTTGTTAGAGAATGGAAACTGTAAAATTGAGATTACTTTAGAACAGGGCAGATACACTTGAGTAATAAGGAAGGTTGCACAGATAGACCCCATATCCAACACCCAGGATGTAAGAATTAGTAATGGTCAGAGATAAACATTGAGATTGCACATTATGACTCGTCAAGTGACCAATGCTCAGAAGAGCTAGTGATTCAGTGAATGACTTCTTCCAGTGTGTTACACCAAGAAGGGATTGAGTATGAGGTAAGACATTAGAATAAATGAGTAAGAGGTTGCACCATTGATGGGCAACATGGTAAGGGCCAACTACCATGGTAGTAGTGGTCGTCAATACAATATTAAAAAAGTGGATTAAGTCATGGTACGCGGTAAGGCGACCATTATGTTTGAGCCGTCAAATATTGACACTGAGGCAATTAAATTTATGAGTTAAGACCAGTATAAGTAAAGAAATAAGATGATAGACGAACTGAGCATTTATGCCAGTAGTCTGGACCTAATTAGGTAAGATTTCATAGGAAGCACACTACCCATTCCTCATGGAACTGGAAGTGCATTCCTAGTAGCATAAATATGAGAAACAAGATAAGAGGCTCTACGGAAAGAGACCTCAATTATTAAGAGACCGAATCAGTACGGGATACAGAAAGAGCTAGAGCATACAATACCCAAGAACACAGTAAATGGACTTCCCTTGATTAACTTCAAGAAGAAGACATAAATGTTATTATGGAACGATGAAAGAGGAGATCGACAACAGAATACTTCATAATTAGCAATAGCTAAACATGTGACGGACACTATAAGTTTACTAAAACGAGACGTGGGACGACTGCACCCCACAGGGGCTTGCAGGCCTGACACGCTCATTTATGAGTTAGTTGGGTAAGTAGTAATGTACCAGTAAGGTACCCCATGCATGTGAACGAGTGGTGTAAGGAACACGGGAAGTAGTCGACTCCGTACCACCGACAACGACGCAAGATCAGACAAGAGCAGACTACTACCACAAACAGTCGAAGAGAAGAACTCAGTTGAACCAGCAACACAGAGGAACCAGAGAACAAATAATTAAGGACTATGAAGTGCGAAGAGCACGGATTGTTAAGTACAGACATTGAACATGCCTTAAGATGTAAGAGATTAAGACTGTAAAGCGCATTATGCACTAAACAGTAGTTTCAGACTAAGAATCATCCTCAGACCAAAGGTCAGTTGGGGAGAACAATCTAGACATTCGAGAAAAATATTGAGAGTATGAGCATAAGATCTTCAAGGAGAATAGATAGACGAGTTACAACTCATTAAGGCCGTGTATATATAAAGATAACACGTGTCCATTGAGACAATTAAGCCTAAGATTATCAGAGTCGCGCAGCGGAAGCTAGCAGACCACTACTTTGAGATTAGACCAAACTAAGTTAAGAATACGGTATAAGTACCGTTAAGAATCCTCGATACAGAGACTAAGTCATTTCTGATCGAATTATAAGTAACATAGATGGCGTGGAAGCTAGAATGCTTGGTGAGAATTAGACACCTTGAACTTACGTTCAAAGATGATGTGACGCTGATTACGTGGGCGTAATCCACCTTAAGGGGGGTAGAGCGAAAACCGCTTAGCGTATGTTTGTGTACTGGGTACATAAACTACGGTGTGCATAGCACAAAATAATTTAAGAATATGTTTTACATAAACATTTTAAGATAAATCATGGTTATTGCACACAGAAGATGTGAATACCATACATATTAAGTACTTATCTTGTTAACTCCGGTGTGAGTACAAGTTAAGAGAATTAAGGAAGAAGAATAAGGAGATTTAAGAAATAAGGAATATATATGAGGTATAAGTCGATATGAGACTATGTGTGAGATAAGAATAAGATAACATTATGAGATACAATTTGATATGAATATGAGGAAGGAAATTGTAATGCTATGAGATATAAGATGGTGAGAATTGGTATGGGACAGTTATAGAACTTAGTAGGGATTTAAGTCTTGAGGTAATTACTAAGAGATGAATTGGGAATGTTTGATGGAATGAGTCCACACTTTGGAGATGTATTGATTATGATTAGAAGAACTAAAAAGATAGAAAATTGGACATGAGTGAATTATTTGGATGTTTGAAAATGACGTGGGGGGATGAAACTTGATTTTCTAGGGATCAAGGGAAACCGAACACAAATGGGGTAGAAGGATAGTTCTACACTGATGCTGATCACATCAGGGTTGGATGATTCCTGAAACTCCCTACCAGTGGTCACAATTAAATCACACTAAGGGTAGAGGCCTTAGGATAAAATGAAATTGGAGTTGATTGTATTTTAAATTAGAGGAATTATTCCTCACGTGACCTCGTGAAAAGGATTACCTTTTTACTGAGTCTCGCCCATGAAGTCGAGGACGCACGAGCCTTTGTCTTCGGACCGGTGACATGGGGAGAGCAGCGTGTTTTGTATTCTGGCCCATGGTGATGAGGATGAATGAGCCATTGTCTACGGACCGGTGACATGGGAGAATACGTTGGAAGTTATGTGAATGTTTTAATCATCAAAAGGAACAAAAGGAATTTTAGAGTGCTACACATGCTTAAGCATGTTGTGTGATATTTAAGTATAAGGATATGGCGGATCTAATGATCCAATGAGATTAAGTATACATAAGTAAGATCTATATGATCTAAGGAATGAGGTAAGACATGTATTCTAATGAGATAAGATGCATGGGAACTTTGAGGACAAAGTTCTTTTAAGGGGGGTAGATTGAAATACCCCAAACCTAAGTATGCTAAGTGAACATCAAATTATGATGTAGTAAGGCTAGAATATGCCTTAGAAAGATTGGTAGACAATTTAAACCAAGGAAAACACAAGAAAGTGCCTTAAGGGCAATCAGGGCAAAAACGTGCTCTAAGCTTGGAGTGACTTTGATTAGCACCCAAATACCATTATAAGACTTTAGTAATATGCTAATGGACATTTTAAACCAATTAGCAAAGAAAACCAAGCTTGAAAACAAGTTAAAACACAAAATGTGCTTTAAGAAGTTTTAAAGCACATTTTTGAGAAATTGTCTTAGAATTGAGTTTTGAGTGGCTAAATTTCCATCATTACTCTTTAATCAACATGTGTACTAATTAGTATCACATTAGGAAGCCTAAATCAATGGGAAATCAAAAATTTCAGAAATATGTGCACTAATCAGTGAATAGTGCCAAATAGTGACTAGTTTAAGTTTTAATCAACACATAGTCAATTAATTGGTCAACAAAGACCATGTTAGCCTTATTTAAGAGGGTGGCCGGTTTTCTAAGAGAGGTGAGTCACCACATGAGTCATCAAATAAGAAAGGAAAAGAAGAGTAAGTAAGAAAGTTACTATTTGCTTTAATAAAGCAAATATCTCATATTAGCTCACTTCTCTCCTCTCTCCTGCATTCATTCTCTTCTCCCACGGTTTTTTTTCTTCTTCTTCCCTGCTCCAAACCGTGAGTGAAGTCTCCATTTATGCTCCATCTTCAAATGCTCACCAAATGTTCATTTTAGCTCCAAATCAAAAAGTGAGCATAGATTATTCTTAGTTAGAGACCAAGACCTACCTTTCTATCTTTTCAAATCCTTCAAAGCTCTATTTTGGAGCCATGGGAAAACTCCATTGATGGAGGAAAATCAAGTTTGAAGAGCTCATTGGCTTCTCCATTCTCTTAAGGTAAAGAAAATGTAAGAAAAACCATGTTTCCACCATTTCTACACATTACCGAAAATTACTACTCATGGGGATTCATTTTTATCCATTGTTCTAGCTTGATTCCATTCTCCAAGGGCTAGAGGAGGTCCTACTTAATTCATATCCAAGCTTGCTTTGAGAATCCAAGGTAAAACATTCAGTTTAATACCTTAGAACACATTTTTAACCTAGGGTTTACTCCTTGAGGTTAGTGTATTGTTTAGTACTCATATGAGTCATTGATTATTGATTGAACATTGGCAAGGGGAATTTAAGTGGTGGCCGAGATTCATGCAAGAAGAAGGTCTAAGGAGGAAGTTAAGATAAGCTTGAGAAAACAAGGTAAAATGCTTACCTAATGGTGGTTTAAGATTAAGGAATGAGTTTTAGATAAGTACCAATGTAGCTTAGAGCTTACATTGTGTATTGGGTTATATAACCTAAGAAAAAGAACTTAAACAAGCTTATGAACTTGTGATTAAGGAGCCAATGGGAATGAGTTAGTAATATAAGTTTAAGGTGGATTTTAAGAGCATTATAACTACTATGAGATTGATGAGTGTATTTGCAGGTTGAAAGCTTTTATATGTGGGAAATTCAGTGTTTAAGTTTAAGTCATTTAAGGGCCTAAGAGCCATGTCATTTAAGAGCCTTGGTGCTATGCAATTTAAGATTATTGCAATATAATGAGTTGTTGTGAATGAGTTGGTTTGGTGATGAGATGTGGTGAGAAAAACAATGCATTTGTGCATGAGAATATACTAGCGGAGCTATGGCGAAATTTGAGTAGAAAATAAGTGCTTAGGTGATGGTGGTGAATTAATATGACCTAGGATTTACTAGGAGTCATTATGAAGAATTTGAGTGGAAATGAGTTAACTAAGGAGTTCTTGAGGATGAGAATGACCTAGAATGGTCTATGAGGAAGTTAGAGTTTAGATGGGTGTATTGAACCCACCAAAGTCATGGTATGAGGAATAGTAAGACTTGTGCAAATCTGGAGGAAATGATGTGTAATGCTTTGAGATGATTTAGGTATGAACTAAGAGAAGAACAATGAGAGTTCGAGAAGTTTGTGTAAGAGGTGGTGATGTTAGTGGTGGACTAGTAAGGTTTAGTTGAATGGTAATGTGTGGACTTGGGTGATGGAAGTGAAAAAGGTAGGAGGATGTTGTAAGTCATCAAGGAAAATGACTAGAAACGTATAAGAGGGTATGATCATGAGAATGGTGAGTAAGTGGCATAAGAGAAGTGGAAATGTCTAAGGAGGGTGTTGCATGGTTAAGGTAAATGAAGAACAATGTCAAGGTATTAAGATAATGGAAAGAAATGTATAAGCAAGCTTAAGAGTTTAAGAGTGATGAGTAACAAGTGAAAAGAAGAGAAATTGTGCATGGACATGCAAGATAACCTTGGAAGGTTTAACAATGATGTTAAGAAGGAGTTATATGGGTAGAAAAGAAACACTTTGGTTAGTTGAAGTTTTAGGCAAAATGTACATGTTAGTAATATAAGGAATTAATTGACAAGTGTTAGGAATCTCTTGTAAGAATTGAGTAAAAGTTTGAGAAGATCCTTGGAAGTTGTTTTAATGAGTTTGGTGGAGGTTATAAGGTAGGTTTGATGTGCCAAATGATGTTAGAACACATTAGGAGGCTTGAGGAAAAATTTGGAGAAAATTTGACAATGAATGGGAAGTTTCTGCAGCCGACCTACCCAGGGGACCGACCCCAGTCTGGGTCGGTCGGGCTGAAACTGTGAAGTTGGATGTTCTCTGCAGCCGACCTACCCAGGGGGTGGGTCGGTCGGTGGGTCGGTCGGACCTATAAAAAAAAAAAAAAGAAGGAAACCCTAAGAGAGTTTAGTGGTATTAATGGTACCCCCATTATGGGGGCAATGATGATTAGAGGCATAAAGACCTAAGGGATTAAGTTAAGAATAAACTTAAAAGTTTAAGATTAAGTTTGTAAGATTAAGTTGTAAGACTTAAGAGGTGTTAGGTGGGGATCATTAAGGGTTAAGTAAGTTAAGCAAGTTAAGTAAGATACGTAAGTTGAATTGAGTTAAGTGATTAACAACCTAAAACTGAATGAATGTTTTAGGACTTGGAAATTGGACTCCGGAAGAGATTAAGCAACTGAACGGCCAACGGTGAACGGTACAGTTCTTCTTGTGACCTGCTTGCTAACGAGGTGTCCCTCGGCTTGTGTGCTATCTGTTTTTGTGTGCTCACTAAACAAGATAAAGCATGCAACCGGAATATTATGATTATTGTATTGTTGTGTTGTTTGAAAACTAACACAACATACCGTGAGAACTTACTAACCAATGTTTAGTAAAATTGAGTGAGACTAAGGAACGCCCCTAATAAGGGACGATATGAACCGAAAGAGGTTAACCAACAAACATGGTCTTGAGACTATTACTAACTGGAACTTGAGTGAGGAAACCCGGGACCGATCTCCGGTCATGCATGCTAAGGAAAAAGGGGGACGGTATCTGAATCAGATCCGCCCTCCGCTTGAGGACTTGTCTTCGGACTTGTAGCCTAGGGCCGGTTGCCGGCTCAGCTACGCTGGATTCCCGTCCAGGGTAGGTGGCATTAAGATGGTGCGGTGGGATCACCTAAATCCCAGGTTTGGACTTAGGCTACAACCATTCCCCTCCAGGAACGGTTTGTATTCTGAGAATAAGTTAAGATTAAGATAAGTTACAATCATTCCTTTTTAAGGATGATTTGTATTATTAAGATTAAGATTAAGTTAAGATTAAGATAAGTTACAATCATTCCTTTTTAAAGGATGATTTGTATTATTAAGATTAAGATTAAGTTAAGATTAAGATAAGTTACAATCATTCCTTTTTAAAGGATGATTTGTATTATTAAGATTAAGGTAAGGTTAAGGTAAGTTGCAACCATTCCTTTTTAGAGGATGGTTTGTATTATTAAGATTAAGATAAGCTACATCCACTCCTTATTAAAGGATGGTTGTTTCTAAGGTTAAGATAAGACTAAGATTGAGGTGAGATAAGGATGGACTAAGTTTAAGAGGGAACATTACTTAAGGAGTTGAATAATTAACTCTCTAATTAAGGGAACGCATTTAAGTCGTTCATTGTGTGTGAACTTTGATTGTTCATATCTGAGTTGTTGTTTACTGCACTTTCTATTATGTTGTGCATCTAATCAACCTCCATGCTATCGACAATTAGTCGTCGTAGCCACGTTAGCTTGGGGGCCATGAGAGGATCGTACCAGCATTCGTGCTGACCCCCTCGGGGGCTTTTTTTTTTACTACACAGGTGAACATCAGGAGGCGGCTGTCGCGAGAGTAAGAAGGAGTAGAAGTGTTAAGGACTAAGTGTGGCCTACGAGTTGTGCATGTACACTCGTATGGCAATTGAGTTAGTAAGATGTATAGGATGTGAGAGGATTGTAAGAAGATTATGTATTTGGTTAAGGTTGTTATGTACTAATGTTCGGTATGTTCTGTAGTCAGACCGTGGCAAGGTCCTGGAGTGTAAAGAATTCCGCTGTGACATGTATATATATATGCTGTTAAGTTGCGAGACCACATTTGGATTGAGTTTGGGTGTTACACCTTGACCAAGACTTAATTTCATAATTAATACTTTAATATACCCATAAAATCATATGTATATTCTCGGTTATACTCCAAACTTCCCAATAATTACAAAATAGCCCTAAAACTTTATAAATTGTTATTTTAACACTTAAACACTTATTAAAATTCACCAAAATTCATATTTAATTCCTACCTTATATTATATCATAATTATGCCAAATCACTCCTTTAATTCTTGGCTTTTATATTTTGTTCACCAAACTTTACAAAATTTACATTTTAGTCACATAACTTATTAAACTAGCCATTCAAATACTTGTAGCTATTTTTAATACTCCCAAATTTATAATATAAGTTAATATACTTATATATTTCAAAAATCACTAAATAACTCATTAAGCTCCCGACTTTAATTTTATTTTACCTTATAGTTTCCAATACTTGATTTAAACCTTATAATAAATACATATAAATGTATATAAGTCATATAACACTTCTAAAAATTATGCTAATGAGTTAGAATAATTATAAACTTAAAATAGAACATTTAGTCCTTAGGTAATTTGGTTAACCATATATGTATCATAATTAATTTCTTGTGACACATAATTATACCTTAAGGTAATAATCTTACCTTATATGTTATAAATTATTTTTCTTGATACCTTAACTCAATATTTTCGGCCTTAATATTAACATGGCCTAAACATAATTTTTATACCAAAGTTTGAAGCTTAATTCAAACTTAAACTTAATAAACCTTAATTATATAAACTTACTCCTTAAATCAAGACAATTCTTGTACTTGATTTCTCCTTGAATTCCAAGCTCCTCCAATGGTATTTTCTTGAAGAACTTTTGGCCTCCTTATAAATATTTAGGAGATCCATTTGTTAGACTTCTAACAAAAATTATAAACAAGATTTGGAGTAGTTTTACAAGAGTTTACCTTAGGAATTTTTCGAGGAATTTTTGGTAGACCTTGAGATGGTTGTAGATCTAAATTTCCTTCATGAAATAATGAAGAGAATATAGGTTTAGAAGTTATAAATTTTCGGAAATGGCCTTAAGGAATTTACTAGGATTTTCAACATGAAAATATACCTTTACTTGATCTTGTTGTTCCTTGTGTTGTTGTTGAATCTAGGAACCTCCTTGGAACACTTAAGCTTGGCGAAAATAGCAAGGATTGCTAGGATGATTTCTTGCTTCAAGACTTAGTAGATTTAACTAGGTATTTACATAGAAATGGTGTTAGAACTTAGAAACACCATTAATGGAGCTTGAAGCTCTAAGGAACTAACTGAGCAAATGAAGAAGAAAAGAGAGAAGAAGAGAGGCTTACCATTCGGCCAAGGAGTTGGCAAAGGAAGAATGAAGCCTAAGTAGGAAGATAAGGAAGGAATGGAAATATCTTAGAATTATTTGACATAATTGCCAAATTGTTTAGACTTTTCCTTGTTAATTATTTGTTGTTTGGCTCAAGACAATGGTCTCATTATTGTAGCCCTCTTTCAGCTGATGACAAGAAGAGCATGGAGGCTATGTTTGCCACTTGAAACTAGAAGACAAATGGTGAGATAGGTAAGTATTTCTTTTACAAATTAAATGTTGACTTGTTCTTTGTTTTCTTCCCTTGCATTTACGGTAATGTTAGTGTTAGTATGGCATCTGATTTTTGACAATTAACAACATAGGAACATGGCTAGGTTGGTAGATAATTTAGCTTGATTTAATAAGGCAATCTAGCCTTATTTTTTTGCATAAAATCGGTAACTAGGGGCTGCTGTATGCAATTGTTTTTTGTTTGTGTTAGGCAAGAGATCATGCTAGTTAGGTTTATGTTTGTTGACTAATTAAAGAGACAATCAATCCCCCTTATTATTGCAAGGAATCGGCAGCATATAGGAAGTAACATGGGCTGTTCCATTAGTTTATTTGCAACTTACATTATTGTAGTCTAGTTCTACTTTTGGTGTATTTAATTCCTTGCTTTTACATATACTAATCTCTTCTTGCTTTTCCCTTGTAGGCATACGGTGGGTGAGCTCCCAATTGACTGAATTAATTGTTACATTATCATATAGTATAGATAGGGATGAGTCATCTTATCATAGACATATTTTTTTGTTAAAACTAGTCAAAATAGACTACAAATGGCGCCCAAGTTACAGGTCAGATGGGGTTGATTTTAAATTGGAAAATTTCATGAGATACCCCGAGGTTTGAGTGAATTTCACGAGATAACCCGATGTTTCATTTTCATTATGAGATACCCTGAGGTTTCATTTTTTTTTACGATATACCCCTGAGGTATCATTTTCATTACGATATACCCCTGAGGTTTCAATTTTTTTACGAGATGCCCCTCTGTTCAGATTCTGATATATTATATTTTTCATATCCTAATTTTACCCTCGCCCCATATGTCCTGTAATAACCTCATAGGTTTATGGTCAAATTTTTAAAAATTTAAAATATGAAAAAAAATGCACATAAAAATTAGAGATCAATTAAAAATTTAATTCAATTTAAAAAACATAAAAAAGTATAAAAATTAGAATCATAAAAAGTTTAAAATAAATAGAAATGACTAAACACAAAAAAGTAATCTATTTAGAAAACTTATATTGTTACATTATTTAAAAAATATTATAGCGGTGACTTAAAATCGTAATTTTTATATAACAATTATATTAAAGACAAGAAATTTTTAAATAATTTTATTAATTATGATATGAGTTTATTAACAAATATATTATTTGATATCAATAATCACAAGAGAAATGATCATATTTTAAGGTTTTTATACTTTATTTTATAATTAAAATGATGATTTTTTCTATGTATTATATGAAACTGTTGTTTTTAATATTCTTCATATTATTGTTATAATTTTTTTAGATTTTTAACAAATATCTAGGTAACTCCCTAACAAGTTATGTTTATTTTTCAAAATAATTTAATTTAAATTTTCTAGTCATTTCCATTTATTAAATTTTTTGTTTTTTTTAATAAAATTCATTTTTTGATATTGATGTCAAATTTTATATGAAATTTAATTTTTTTGAGCATTTTATTTAAGTTTCAAATTCAAACAAAACTTTGACTATATATCCTAAGGTTATTAGGGGGCATATGGTGTGAGGGTAAAAATGAGAAATCTGACTGAGGGGCATCTCGTAATAAAATTGAATTTCAGGGGTATATCATAATGAAAATGAAACCTCAGGGGTATATCATAAAAAAATGAAACCTCAGGGGTATCTTGTAGTAAAAATGAAACCTCGGGGGTATCTTGTGAAATTCGCTCAAACCTCAGGGGTATATAGTGAAATTTCCCTTTTTAATTTGATTTTTGTTACACTATATTGTACTAAGATCATAATAATATGTGTAATAGGTTCCAGCATTTAATTGGTACATTTATACCATGGTAAAGGATGAAAGTTTTAAGGTAAAAATGTTGATTTTAGGTACCTTTTTGTCCCTAAAATCGCCCCCATTTGTACTATGAATTTAGTACTGGCATTAATTGATTTAGATGCTCAATTATCCCCTTTTAAGATTATTAACTCGTGGCTCCTCAAAAACTTCAAGGCAATTACGTAAACACATTTTTGTGACACCCGAAGGTGCGTTTTTGTGCTTTAAGGATTTTCTGGAAATAAATTTGAAATGCCCCTAAATTAGGGGATTTCTTTTATTAAAACCGTAAATAATACCATTAATTATTATATTATAGTATGGAGTTGTGAATAATAAATCATTATATCCTTATATGGAATTATGAAAATTAAATCATGGGATTTCTCCCATTTAATCCTAAAGAATACTATTAAATATTGAATTACCATATATTATTATATAGTATCATGAATTTAATAATAATATTTATAAGTCAATAAATCTTGGAAAAATTTCTAAACACTCCAAGTATATTATAAAGATTTTAGAAAGAGTTGGAACATTGTTTTAAAAACATAAAAGTCAATATAAAATTCTAGAAACCTTAAAGCTTCTCAAGCCTTGCTAGGGTTGACTTTTTGAGAATGATAAAACCAGCCCATGAAACCTATACCAATAAATAGGTTATGGAAAACCATGAAGATCGATAAAAAGAACGTCAAAAACGGATCATCCTAGCCAAAGTTATGATAAAATGAAGTTTAGAGCCAAAATTTTGGAAAAAATGCTGATGTGGCAAGTCTGCTGACTCACCCGCGCGCCTCGGGATACGCGCCAAGCACTTAGTCAATTTTATCTCCTAGATTTCCGGTAACCAATACCAATTTTT
This sequence comes from Limonium bicolor, assembly GCA_023374045.1. Taxonomy (NCBI): domain Eukaryota; kingdom Viridiplantae; phylum Streptophyta; class Magnoliopsida; order Caryophyllales; family Plumbaginaceae; genus Limonium; species Limonium bicolor. The sequence goes on along the minus strand of CM041777.1, from coordinate 164,662,605 downwards.
GCCCTAACTTGTGACCTTCATAACTTTCTCATCTTTTGGAATTTTTGAGTGTCGTCTTCTTTGTTGTCTTCTCCTACACTTCCTCTTTACAACCATAACTCACACTAAACCTATTTCATCCTAAATCAACCGGAAATTTGCTCCAAAGTAGCCTACCCGCAAAACCGTAACCAGTTTTCCAGAGAAATCAGTTGAGCAGGTAAACTTCGTCTCACCATAACTTCTTCGTTTCTCAGCCAAATTTCGTGTTCTTTAGCTCAATTTGAAGAACTCTAATCCCTCTACAACTTTCATGTTTATGACCAAATCCAATTCCCAACCGTTTGGAAGAGCGAAGTGTCTAAAGTTTCGGATTCGTCACCACATAAAATCATAGATTTTTCCAGAAAACGCAAGGTATAACTCGTAACTTTCAGCTCCGATTTCTTTCTGTGTAGTGCAAGTTAGGGTGAGTTCTTGCTATCATTGTGTAGAGTTAAGTTTCCTCTTTAGATTAAGCAAAAACTAGTTTTAACTCGATCTGTACTGAAAATTATAGCGTTGCAAAGTTGGCTACTCGATCGGGTTGTAAAGGGGGAATTTTTCCAGAATCCGATTTCGAATTCCGTCGATTCGAGCTATTCCGGTGAGTTTCTTTCAAATTCTTCCGATGATGCTAACCGATTATGCATTGTCGACCAACCTATTGTATCAATTTGATTTATTATGCACTAGATTTGGAGAATTTGCTAGATTTGTATTCGGAACCCGAACTAAACCCTAACCTCGAACCAGAATCGAAAACTGATGAATCCCGCATGTTAGCTAGCGAATTTGGTATCATTAGAACCGGAATCGAATTTCGAAACCATTGAAAGTAGAATCACTCAATTTGGTTCTGTAGATTTTGAGGAAATCGTGAATTTGTACTCGGGGTTGTTCTGTAGTCGCTGATGAACTCGAAGATCTCGGGCCATCCGATCGTAGTTAAGAGAAACGGACGGCCGAGATTAAATCGTTTGAGATTTAAGTATATTAAGGTTTTTATAAGTTCCAGTAAATAACCCTAACTTGTTGAATTAATTTAAATACCTTCCCGAATGTATTTTGACTTGAAATTTAACCATAGATTCCTTATTAAATCTAGTTTATCTTGATGTAAATTAATATGGTTTTGGAGTTTTTAAACGTAAGTTATGATTTTTGCAAGTTACGGGTTTTTTGGAATTATTTGGTTAATTTTAAAAGATATTTTTATGAAAAAAATTTTTAATATGTATAAAATGTTATAGTTACTATATATTAAATTTGGGAATTTTTGGACAATGGTAAGTGGGTTAAAAAATTGTGTTTGAGTTTTTCATAAGAATAGCTTATAATATATGGTTTTTAATATAACAAAAATTAAAGTATGGTTTGTTAATAAACTTTTAAGCTGGGTAAGATAAGGAAAACTAAATTAACATTTTATAACAGTATGTTTATAAATGTTTTGGGTAATATCTTTTAAGAGAGGTGAAATCATTTACATATATATATTATATATATATATATACTTATTTAAATAGAAACTTATGTTAAATCAAGGAATTTAATTATTCTACATCTTAATTATTATTTTATATGGGAGTTAATATTCTTAATCAAAACTAGGAATATATATATTTTCACATATATAAAAAGGGAATAAAGTAGTAACTTAGAGTAAAACAGGGAGCTAATAAAACAACACTTATATTAACTAAATATATAGGAGCTAGTATCCTAAGATATAGTAAAAGAAATACTTTAGGAAACATACATGGAATGCAGATAAATGTTGAAGTAATAAGATAATTTAAATACAATAAGCTACATAGGGGATGTCTTAATTAAATTCTAATACAGGTATACGTATATGTATATTATAAATAAAGGAAAACACTTTATTTTATAAACCGTATATCGGTTGTGGTTATGCCTAAAAGTTATTAAACATAATTAAATACAGTAAAATTTCTTAAAAAATGCTATGGATAGATCTTAATACATAAAGATGTATATATATGGAAATAAATACATTAGAATAGGTGAGGGAAATAACATTCCTTGTGATAGTTATAATAAGAAGAATATGTATATAAAACCTTAGGATTTTAATCGGTGTGTAATTAAATAGTCATTAGTAACTTAAGGGTTTAATTACACAACATAAGCGTAACACGGTCCTGGGTTAACTTATTAAGCCCAAGTCTATGAACTCCAAAAGCCCACTTAAACAATTCAAAGAGAGTTTGGGCCACTCTCAGGGATAAATTCTAAATCATTCCAAACTAAACAAAATGGGCCTAACAAAGGATTTAATTAACAAGTCAAGCCCAAATCCTTGTGAGAGAATAATGGTAAACCTGGAACTATTAATCAGTAAGAAAAGAAGGTGTTTGGTTTATAGGTCCCTTAACTATTCGACACTTGGAACACCTTAATTATAGGTTACTATTGGGGAATCACTCATTCGAGTTATTTATTGTTCTTCACATACTAGGTATGATTTCTCGTACTCCGTTACTTTTGCTGATTGGCTTATGAGACGTTTTCGAAAAACGCTAACTGAGTTTAAGAGGGATTTCTAAAAGGAAATGGTTGTGTGACTAACTCAGCTTGTGTGACTAACTGAGCCTTGAATGTGAAACTTACATGGGTATTGGTTCCTTCTATTTGGTTACTCCGTTAGACATTAACTGCCTAGGGTTCACGCTTCTGCACTCTGTAGGACTGAGTGTTTTGGTATTGCTATGGGTAGTTAGTGATCTAGTGGGAATGTGGAGAAGATCAATTTTGGTAAATTCTTCTTTTGACTCTGGATATCGTTTCCTCCATGAGCTGGATCTTGTTGTTTCGACGTGCACGCGTCTTCAATGGTAACAGTGAGGGGCTGTATATCCCCTGTCCCAAAAGGGACGTAGTAGACAGTGAGGGGCTGTATATCCCCTGTCCCAAAAGGGACGTAGTAGACAGTGAGGGGCTGTATATCCCCTGTCATAAAAGGACGTACTTGGCGGTGGAGGCCATCTCTCCCAGTTGATTTCTTTCCACCCTTGAGTTATTGGTTCTTGGATCTATCTTTTCATTCCTAGTCCTTTGTGGCTATCTGGGTCTTTCTACTCCTAACTGGAAATGGGATTTAACTAAGGCATTGGATGTTCACAAACACATGGTGTGGTTTTTTTTTCACTAACTTTACCTTTCTGTTATTTATCTTTATTCTTAACTTGTTATCTTGATTTGGAGATTTGTGAAATGCCTTGTTCCTCTGTGTGGTTTAAGTGATTGTATTCAAGCTATTATTTATTTAAGAGTTGTATTATAAGTTTGTTTTTGGAGGATCGTATCAGTTCCATTCCAGGGAACTGACCCACCCCTCTCGGGTGGGCTGCTTGGTTTTATCTTGCAGGTACAAGTTATTTTACAGGCGGCCACGAAGAGAACGAGTGATTGGGATGGGATTTAGGTGTTGTGGAGAGTTTATTTGTTCTATTACTGCTTTATTTTTGTTAAGTTTTCTCGAGGTTCAGGCCGTGACAATTGTAATCTTTAAGTTGTAATTGGTGAGGTTTGGTGCCGGGTGTTGGGAACCCGATGGTCTGTATGCCTTTAGTATTTTATTTCCGCTATAAATATGTTAAATAGGGGCATTACAGAAATTGGTATCAGAGCGTAGTTACGATCTGAACCTGAGAAAACAAGCCGAGTGAAATACTTTGATTATAGGTGCACTTAAAACTGGGGAACTGGGGTAGAATTGGGAAGTGAGAATTCCAGAAAGGCGCGTGACCCTTACCCCATACTTACTTACTTCACGTACCTACGAACCGTCCTTAGGACGTTATAAATATTTCATATATTACTACATAGATATTTAGACTCAACAATACGCCTTCTGAGTAACAAAACCGTCATACCAGCTAGATGTCTCGAAGAGGAGGAAGAGGAGGAGCTGGTCCCTTAGGAGGCTATGGACCCGATACTGTCACCCCAGAGGTCATAGCGCATATTGTGACAGCTGCATTAGCTCAGCAGCAGGCTCAGATCCCACAGCCACCACCGCCACCACCTAATGGTCCCCGGGAGTTCAACTGGCTGAAGGCAGTCAACGACCTTCGTCCCCCAGTCTACGAAGGCCAGCCAGAGCCGAATACCTTAGAGAGATACATCGACGAGATGCAGAAGGCCTTCACCTCTCTGCACGTTCCAGCAGGTCGCCAGGTGGACATAGCGGCCTACTTTCTCCAGGGACCCGCGCATCGATGGTGGCAGACCGCCAGAGCTGAGCTGACTGCCTAGGCGGACTTCGGCTTCCCAGCCTTCTTAGTGGCCCTGAGAGCCAAGTTCTATCCATCCTACATGCAGGAGAGGATGAGGAGCGAGTTCGAGCAGCTGAAGCAAGGAACTTCCTCTGTTGCTGAGTACTATAATAAATTTGTGGAGCTGCTCGCTGTTATTGAAGAGGGATCTTATGCTCTGAGGTATCTGGTGGATAACTTCCACACCGGCTTGAACTTCAGGATCATGACTATGATCGGTTCCAGAGGGATGACCCTACAGGTATGGAACATGATTTAGAATTTCTGGTACGCAAAGGTTTCCCCACTAACATATATTGTCACCACAGGAGCTAGCGGATGACGCGAATGACTGTGAGACCACCATTGCCTACCAGGACTCTGTGCTAGGCAAGAGGAAGGGGGATGGAGAAAAAGGAAATGGAGGGAACTTTTCCCAGAACTACGAGAGGAAGGGAAAGTTCTACAAGGGGAGGAACGAGAAGGCCATGGTCCCCTCGTATACTAATGTTGAGCCACTCCGCTCCTAGCCATTTAAGGGTGAGATAAATTAAAATCTCCAATGTGGTTACATTTTGTTATCCCAATTACTAACCTTGAAACTGAAACAGGGAACCAACCTGCGAGGAAGTACTTCTGCAGGTGGTGCAAGAAGGACCACCCGGGCAAGGATTGTAAGGGGAACCTGGTGGATTGTAACCACTGCGGTAAGAAGGGGCACAGATCGTTCGAATGCTTCCTGAACCCGGATTCCAGGAACTACAAGCCACACACCAGGACCACTGCTAGAGCCCCAGTTGCTACTACTACTGGAGGAGGTCGAGGTGGCACAGGAGGTGCTGGACCATCTACCAGCCGCCCTGCCCCGAGCCATCCACAGAGGCCAGGATAGAACTACCTCCAAAGGCTGGGCAAGGCACCGGTCCTTAACATGGTGGACCGCGTCGAGGCAGCGAGTGATGACCCGAGTTCACCTGGTGAGGACTACTTCCCTCATGAAGAGGCTTAGACTTTTACTTTCTTCACATTTCATTGGCTAGTTTTCTTTTCCAATGCAAAAAGGATGGACTACAAACCCTTTATTTTGTTTCATTTCGAACTTTTCTTTACCAGTTGTGAACCTTGACTTATTTATTTAATGGCAATTGTTGTTCAGCTTTCGATATTTGCTTTCCTATTTTGCCATATTCCACACCCAACATCCCTTTTGAAGTCAAACCACACCCACCAGAGAAGTGTGAGGTCTTGAGACCCGGGATGATCTTACTACGAGAGTACCTGACCCCAGTAGTCCAGTATGCATTGATCCTCAAGATCAGGGAGTTAGGTGTGAAGGAAGGAAATTTTTACACCCCTACCTTCAAGAATGGTTCAACCATGAAGGTGAAGATCATGTGCCTAGGTAAGAAGTGGAACCACACCACCAAGAGCTATGAAGAGGTGGAGGTGCCACCAATCCCAGAGGAACTGCAGACCATCATTAGAGCTGCAGTTAAGGCAGCAAAAGAATTGGAGGATGAGCCCGTCCCCGACCTAACCTCCGACGTGTGCATCATCAACTTCTATGGAAAGGAGGGTAAGCTAGGGATGCACCAAGACAAGGACGAATCGCCAGAGTCCGTCACTAGAGGAGTTCCAGTAGTGTCCATATCACTTGGAGACGACGCGGAGTTCCTATTTGGTGATCAAAGGAGGATGGACCTTGCTACCATGATCCTCCTGAAGTCGGGTGATGTACTGATCTTTGGTGGGGCAGCTAGACTCATCTACCATGTGGTGAAGAGAATCAAGCCCAACACAGCCCCCACACCCATCATTAACCAGACCCATATGAAACCGGGCCGTCTAAACCTAACTTTTAGACAGACCTAGCCTTGTACTTTACGGTTTCAGCATTGTAAATTTTAAGTTGCTCATGAAGCTTTCTATAAGAATGGAAATTCTAAGAATTTTATTGCTTCATTGTAGGGGTTGGAAACTCAGGGATCAGGTTGAATGTGTTGAACCAGGCTCAAGCAAAGAGCAATGGAATGGTCATCACAGGTATAAACATTTACCCTGAGTAATTACCGTGGAACGTTTACCTAGAATCTTAAAAATCTATCCTATAATTTCAAGCACGTTCCTAGTTAATGGAGTGGAGGCCGCAGTCCTGTTTGATTCTGGTGCTTCCCACTCCTTTATATCATAAGCGTTTCATGCTAAGATCAATGCTCCTACAGAGGATATCCATGACTGCTCAGTCTTGCTACCGTCCAGAGAGCTGATCAAGTGCAGTAAGCAGTGCAAGAATTTGAGAATACACATCAAGGGAGCAGAATTCCTTCTGGATGCCATAGTGTTGTACCCAAAATTTTGACCCCCTGGGTTAGGGTCTACGGGGTGCTGGTGTTGTGAGAGGCATTTTAATCAAGTAGTGAGGGATTCCGGCTCGATCGGCGCGTTCCATGGCATGGGGAGCAGCTTCGTCATTTTCAGGGGCGTTTTGGTAATCTTTAAAGGCTCCTGAGACCTCCTATAAGCTTTCTCTCTCCTCCAAAGGATGCCCAAATCAGCTTGAAATGCTTTGATATTTTAACCCATGATAGAGGATGACATTCTAAGCATAATGGCGTTGGAATTTTGATTTTTCGAGTTTCCAATAACTTTCTAGCAATTTCTGACTGAATCTGACAAGAAATTCAATTTAAAAATATTCCAACATTTAAAAAATTCGGTTCCACCTCAGAAAATTCATAATATCCATCCTTGACATGTGGTTAAAATTTCACAGCAAAATTCCTTTGAGAAGTCTTTTAATTAAAATACCAAAAAATCTTACTTTTACTAGATTTTCTTTATCTTTAAGAAAGTCTATATAGGGGATAGGTTTTTGGATAAAATCAGAACCTCATATGCTCAAGAACCCTAGAGAGTCAGAAAACACAGCCTCCTCTCTCTCTCTCACGTTTTCCAACACCCGGCCACCCAAATCACACCGAAAATCCCCTGAAATCACCATCTAAACACGTTTTCCAATCCCCAAAGCACCAATAATCATCAAAACCCCACAAACACCACCAAAACGTGAAGAACAGCAAGAACAACCAACAACCAGAAGCTTGGTTCGAAAACCTTTCGGGTCTGCCATCAACGGAGCACTCGACGAATCCCGGTGTGAAGAATCGTTGTGAATCAGAAGGTAAAACAGGTAGACACTCCACTTCCCTAATTCTCTACGGTATTATCTGTCTTGCCTCAAAATTTGGGCTTAAACTAACCCTTCTACGCTTCTGTATTGCTATTTGTTTAAGATTCTGTCCAATAACTTGTTTACTAAGTTTCGTGTTTAATTCGAATTCAAATTGAAAACTTTCAATCACTAACATCTTGTACATCTTTCAGGCTACACACCCATAACATTTGAGCGAAAAACACCTTCGGGAACGGCCTCAACGCCGCCGTCCGAGGGCGGTCCGCACCCACGGACGTCATGTCTGGGGTCCCGGACTCCCTGTCCGTAAGCCCGGACGCCCACGGACGGCGGCGGGATTTTTTAAAAATTCAAAATTTAGGTTTTCTAATAATGTCCGGGCCCACGGACAGCCTGTCCGTGGCCCGGACTTCGCAATTTTCTGTTTTCCTTTAATTTCGACTCTTCTGTATAATTAGGTGAACTGGGGTCCGTGGTCTCGGACATGGGGTCCGTGGCTACGGACGTAAGCAAAATTCGACCTAATTCTGCCTCCGAAACCCTAGTTTAGATAGCTCTTAATTTCACTTTAATTTTCTGTCAAAAAATGCTAAAAAACACAAAAAAACAGAAGCTCGCGCACTTAGGTTAAAACGACTCGTAATAAGCCGTAATTAAACCAAGTAGAGGAAAAACGACTTCTAGGGGTAATGAAAGTAATTTGAACCCTAAATAAGTCGAATATCAAGCCCCCGAACCCGAACTCTCCTTTCCTAATTTAATCTAGGTCAAAATTAGGTGGCGACTCATAATAGGTTCCAGTGAGCTAGCTTAGGTTTTAATAATTATTGTTATATGACATAGTTATTAATCTTAGGTTATAAGTGGACCTAAAACCCGTTTAGATCATAATCAACTTTAATCAACATAGGACATGGAGTTTAAAATCGAGGCTCACAGACTGGCGACTCTGCTGGGGACAAACTTCTTAATTTTAACTTGTTTAATTTTAAGAAAGAGGGTTTAACTTGAATAATTGTTTATCTATGGCTTTATTATATTGTTTGTTTACCTTTGCGCGCAATTTAAATTTCTACACCTTTGCATCATATGAGAGCGAGGGTCCACATAAACCAACTTCACCCCGGGACCCGTTTGAGGGTCCCCTGCCAGGGACTCACACCTTTTAGGTGATGTGAATAAGTGGGGGAAAAGAGGAGGGTGTCGTCTAACCATACCCCCTTAATACCTGGGCTTTAGCCCAAGCATTTTCCTGGCAAGTACCCTTACCTAGCCCATTGTTTGGTCAGTCAAAGACCCGACCGTAGACGCACACCTTTAGGTGAGGTGAAAAAAGTGGGGAGGCCCAATGAGAATAGCGTGCAAGCCCTATTCCTTTGTGGTGACCTGGGCCAGCGCCCCAAGCACCTCTCCGGATTGACCTGTACCCGTTGGACTGAGTCATTTTGTGAGGACATTTGTGCATGCGTTCTTTCTCCTGGGCCTCAGGCCCAATGTCTATATCGATCCATCAATCTCCCCCCAGTCCAAATGAAACACTTGAGGATTTCAGTGGCCCAGATGCCTTTACCTCCACGAAATCACCCTCTCAGAATAAGCTCAAAGGCTCCCATTAGGATTGCTGGCCCATTTCGCATGCCAAAAATCTCCAGCCTGCTAGGCTTGAAAGGTCCAAAAAAGAGTCCTGTAATTAGAACATAAGGGTCCTCAGAGGAAAATCTTTCCCTGTCATTGAAAGCCCGTGCCTGATGGTTTTTGTTTTCACCCTATGTTCTGAAACAGAAAGAGGGCAAGATTTCAGAAAGGCGCTGGGACAGAAGTTCCGGACGTTTGACCCGACTGCCTACTCCTCCACTTCCATCATTCCGGCCCGAAGTAGACTCCAGCTCATCTGACATGTCAGTCCAGGTCCATGACGATATCCTTCAGGAGGATCAGCAAGCAGGGGGGGGGGGAAACCAGAACACTTCTGTTGAGGCACTCATGAGAAATTTTGATTTGAGGCACCAGGAAGCAATCCAGGCACTCGAAAGCAAATATGTGGATACAATCACCAAGCTGGAGGATAAGTTGGCTGCGTTGGAAACGGCAGCCCAAAGCAGGACTACTGGGGGTCCAGCGGAGGAGCAGGATCGAATAGCTAGCCTGGAACAGAAACATCAAGCTGCCATTGAAGCCCTGGATGCACGGCATACAGCGGCAACAGTTGAGCTCCATGAGAAAATAGGATCCTTGGAGGCAGCAAGACGGGAAGGCGCTGCAAGGATTTGTCAACCCTTTATATGGCATGGACAATATCTCCTTGGAGGGACATGACACCCATGTTGGATACGGAGGTGGTGCTCCCGGGAACCAGTTAGCTGTTGAAGTTCAGAGGGCTCTGAGGCGCATTGAGCGCATGGAAAAGGCCGGTAAACCTGCTGGCTTTGACTACCTCTCTATGGGATCCTATCCAGACGTTGAGCTACCCGCGAAGCTGAAGCTGCCCACTTTGGCTCTCTACAAGGGCTCGACCGATCCCCAGATTCATTTGGCGATGTTTGATCGAGAGATGTCTATCCTGAGGCTCAATGATATGCAAAAGGCCAAGGTTTTTGCCCGGTACCTAGACGAGATTCCTCAACGATGGTACCTAACTCAAAGAATGAACACCAAGACATACGAGGAGATATGTGAAGCCTTCCTGACTCACTTCGAGTATGCTAAAAACTTGGAAATCACCCGGTCTGACCTTGCCAGCACGCGCCAAACGGGAAGTGAGTCCATGTCTGACTTTATAAAGCGGTGGAGGAGGAAGGCAGCAGGCATGCCCACAAGGATGGATGAGCAGGAGCAAATTCGCATGATTGTTGAGAACATGCAAAAGCAGTACAATGATGAATTAAAGTATATGTACTTTCCAAGCTTTGATATGCTCATGGGCCAGGTAGGAGTTTTGGAGGAGAAGATCCACAAGGGAGACTTAAAGCTTGGATATCCCCGAGGATCCGAAAGTAATTCAAAGTTCCCAAAATCCGAACCAGCGAAAGCCTCCTACCCGACCGCAGCTTACGCACAGAGCACACCGCAGAGGTACACGGGACAGTACGAGGTGAATGCAGTCCAGCAGCCAAGGGAACAGGGGAGGAACTATCGAGCGGTACCACCTCCAAGACCGGATTTTAATCAGCGAGAGTTCACAGACATCAGTCGGCCTTTGAGTCATGCTCTGAAAAAGCTCCAGGAGCAGAACATCTTGCAGCCTCTTCCGCCCCGACCAGGAGTCACCCGTCTGGGCAGGAGCCCGAATCAGTTCTGTCTCTACCATCAGTTACCAGGTCACGACACCGATCATTGCAGGGCCCTACAACATAAGATCCAAGACCTGATTGACCAGGGACTTCAGTTCTCAGAGCGCGGGAATATCTTCGGGAATCCTATGCCAGAACACCACTAGGAATCTTTGTTTTTCTCCCTTTAAGTTGTTTCGCGTAGCTTTTGTCCTTTTCCTTTTCTTTTAAGTTCTCTAGCTAGTTCAGCTGTTTTCCTGTTTAATCGGTACTCGGTACCATTGTTGTTCCCTTTGGTTATCAATAAAATTTCTTCTTTATTCACGTTTTGATCTTTACATATTTGTTCGCGTGCAAAGAGAAAAGAAGGAAAGAAAAGAAGGAAGGGAAAGAAACCTCTCTCATAAAGCATGTCCGCAAACATGTAAGAGTAAGAACCTTCGTTTTTCACGAAACCCCCTGTACAAAACCGCCTTCCCATCCACACACTCGCCACCTCCATCACAGCCATCCCACATGTCACAGCGTTCCATCATTTCTACCATTTCACCAAAGCTTAAAACAAAACTGCTGCCGACGAAAAAAAAAGAAAAATCACTCAGCCATCGCCCCATCACCACTCACCACCATCCTCACACATGCAATCACCCTCCATAAATAACTTGGGCATTCTAAGGTTTGTTAAGTAAACCCCACAACAATACTGGGGGCAATCTGAGTTAAGGAACGATAATGTTTATTTCGTTTGTTTAAATGTGCAAACGAGTCTCTGAGTGCACGCTTCGCGAGAGTGCCTTGAGCGGTAAAACCAAGAGTGAAAGAGCGTGTCATTTTTACACGACTCCGGAGAGGTCACATTCAAAGGCGAGGTAAACGGCATGACTCCAAACGAAGGAGATATTTTGTAAATTTACGCTTAAACCTATGAAAAGTAACAAAGAACGGATACACAACTATTAGGGATGACGAAGCACCTAGGCACAGCACCACACAACCAAAAGCTTATGAACCCTGACATTACACCCTAGGCACCCCGCTGAGCTTTTCATATATAACCTCTTTTACAACACTACAAGCTCCACAAACAAGCCCGCCAATGATGAATAACCGACCGGTGACCAAAGGAGGCAAGGAGCCCAACTTCTGAACAACAACTTCACAAGTCCAAAGAGGCAAAACTGCTACCAGCATGACAAAACGATCCGCAAATGGTCCCAAAGTGACACAGGATCCAAACGAGCTAACATCAAAAACAGCTCTCAAAGTTCAAAACCGGGAAACACAAGAACCCCGAAGGAAAGGAGATTCAAGGAAGGCAAACCTGAAAAGCCTCAAAGAAACCCAGAATCGGAAAAAAGAAAGAAGATGCAAGGAACAATCAAAAGTTCCAAGTCCCAAGTTCATAAGCGAAGTCATCACGAAGTAGCCAAATGACTTCAAGGCAAAGAAGATAAGTCCGAGAGACGGTGCAAGTTGCAGCTTTGGTCATCCTTAAAGCTCCACATATCCTAAACATTCCTCCATTATCCTGTTGTCATTCATCACACCCCATGGCCACGTTATAAGCTCAAAAGACTTCCGACTTAGTAGTTGTGTATCCAATCGTGTGAAAGTAGCAGGTTGAACGCGTAAATCTAACAAATGTCAAATTCAATGGTTAAGAAGTTGTGCTCGTAAGTGAGAAACGAGTGCAAACACCAAACACGTCGAGTGTAGGAAGCACCACATCAAAACATAAGCCTTGACCCTGTGAGGACGAGACTTGTTCGCACAAGAAAATACTGGGGCCAATGTTGGTTCCAGCAATTGCAACAACAACACCGATTGAGGCCCAAAAGTCCAAACCCAAAGGTTCAAACCATTCTCACATCCCACAGGCCCGTCCTAAGCCCTATCTCCACATCCAAACATTCACAGGCCTGTCCTAATCCCTCCTCCACATTAAATTCCACAGGCCCGTCTTAAGCCCTGCCTTCACACCCAAACATCCGTAGGCCCTTCTTGAGCCCTACTATCTCCAGATTTGACATAAACCCTAATCCTTCTACATCCATTTAGACCCATCATACATATTACTCACTTTCACTTCGAACCATCCTTAGGCTCGTCATAAGACCTAGATTCTTCCTTTAGGCTCGTCATAAGACCTAGTTGCATACCCTTAGGCTCGTCATAAGACCTAGAGCCATCCTTTAGGCTCGTCATAAGACCTAGATCTCTTCCTTAGGCTCGTCATAAGACTTAGATTCTTCCTTTAGGCTCGTCATAAGACCTAGTTGCATTCCCTTAGGCTCGTCATAAGACCTAGATTCTTCCTTTAGGCTCGTCATAAGACCTAGTTGCATTCCCTTAGGCTCGTCATAAGACCTAGAACCATCCTTTAGGCTCGTCATAAGACCTAGTTGCATTCCCTTAGGCTCGTAGTAAGACCTAGTCGCATCCCTTTAGGCTCGTCATAAGACCTAGAACCATCCTTTAGGCTCGTCATAAGACCTAGTTGCATTCCCTTAGGCTCGTAGTAAGACCTAGCGTTACCCTTTAGCTTACCCACTCTTATCAAACACACCGCATTCATCTCATTCATATAGGCTCGTCATAAGACCTAGTTGCATTTTCCAGGCACGTCACAAGACCTGGCTGCAGAAAAGTTGGCGAGGTGATGGCAATAAATCCTCCTTTTGCGATGTCAACTTATTTTCGGGATCAACGAATGGTGGGCGAAGGCAATAAGTCCCCAAGGGTTTTTACCAGGAGTTATCCCTGCACACCGGCTTGGGGGGCGATGGCAATAAGTCCACATTGGGTCCAGCCAGGAGCATTAGTACGGGTTTCGGTCCCCAGAAGCATCCGAGCATCATCAGCATCAGCATCATTAGCATCGTTGGCATTTCAGCATTCTCGCATTTGCATAACACCCAGTTCTCACATCATAGGTAGTCAACGCCTTAGAATCGCTTGGCATCGCATCATTTCATGTATTATAGGTAGTCGACGCCTTAGAACCGCTTGACATTATTTCGTTTTCGTCACCTAGGTAGTCAGCGCCTTAGAATAGCTTGACACATTTCACTTATAGGTAGTCAGCACCTTAGAATAGCTCGACAGCGTTTTGTTGCTTAGGTAGTCAGCGCCTCCGAATAGCTGGACGCAGTCAACGGTTTCGCACAACATGGAGAATTTCGTGAAGTCCAAAATTTTGGGGCATCACTCAAGCATCAACCAGACTTTCACATCCACTACAAAGTCTAGTTGACGGGGGGCAATCTGTTATACCCAAATTTTGACCCCCTGGGTTAGGGTCTACGGGGTGCTGGTGTTGTGAGAGGCATTTTAATCAAGTAGTGAGGGATTCCGGCTCGATCGGCGGTTCCATGGCATGGGGAGCAGCTTCGTCATTTTCAGAGGCGTTTTGGTAATCTTTAAAGGCCTGAGACCTCCTATAAGCTTCTCTCTCCTCTACAAAGGATGCCCAAATCAGCTTGAAATGCTTTGATATTTTAACCCATGATAGAGGATGACATTCTAAGCATAATGGCGTTGGAATTTTGATTTTTCGAGTTTCCAATAAGTTTCTAGCAATTTCTGACTGAATCTGACAAGAAATTCAATTTAAAAATATTCCAACATTTAAAAAATTCGGTTCCACCTCAGAAAATTCATAATATCCATCCTTGACATGTGGTTAAAATTTCACAGCAAAATTCCTTTGGGAAGTCTTTTAATTAAAATACCAAAAATCTTACTTTTACTAGATTTTCTTATCTTTAAGAAGTCTATATAGGGGATAGGTTTTTGGATAAAATCAGAACCTCATATGCTCAAGAACCCTAGAGAGTCAGAAACACAGCCTCCTCTTCTCTCTCACGTTTTCCACCCGGCCACCCAAATCATACCGAAAAATCCCCTGAATCACATCTAAACACGTTTCCAATCCCCAAAGCACCAATAATCATCAAAACCCCACAAAAACACCACCAAAACGTGAAGAACAGCAAGAACAACCAACAACCAGAAGCTTGGTTCGAAAGCCTTTCGGGTCTGCCATCAACGGAGCACTCAACGAATCCCGGTGTGAAGAATCGTTGTGAATCCGAAGGTAAAACAGGTAGACACTCCACTTCCCTAATTCTCTACGGTATTATCTGTCTTGCCTCAAAATTTGGGCTTAAACTAACCCTTCTACGCTTCTGTATTGCTTTTTGTTTAAGCTTCTGTCCAATAACTTGTTTACTAAGTTTCGTGTTTAATTCGAATTCAAATTGAAAACTTTCAATCACTAACGTCTTGTACATCTTTCAGGCTACACACCCATAAAATTTGAGCGAAAAACACCTTCGGGAACGGCCTCAACGCCGCCGTCCGAGGGCGGTCCGCACCCACGGACGTCATGTCCGGGGTCCCGGACTCCCTGTCCGTAAGCCCGGACGCCCACGGACGGCGGCGGGATTTTTAAAAATTCAAAATTTAGGTTTTCTAATAATGTCCGGGCCCACGGACAGCCTGTCTGGCCCCGGACTTCGCAATTTTCTGTTTTCCTTTAATTTCGACTCTTCTGTATAATTAGGTGAACTAGGGTCCGTGGTCTCAGACATGGGGTCCGTGGCTACGGACGTAAGCAAAATTCGACCTAATTTTGCCTCCGAAACCCTAGTTTAGATAGCTTTTAATTTCACTTTAATTTTCTGTCAAAAAATGCTAAAAACACAAAAAACAGAAGCTCGCGCACTTAGGTTAAAACGACTCGTAATAAGCCGTAATTAAACTAAGTAGAGGAAAAACGACTTCTAGGGGTAATGAAAGTAATTTGAACCCTAAATAAGTCGAATATCAAGCCCCCGAACCCGAACTCTCCTTTCCTAATTTAATCTAGGTCAAAATTAGGTGGCGACTCATAATAGGTTCCAGTGAGCTAGCTTAGGTTTTAATAATTATTGTTATATGACATAGTTATTAATCTTAGGTTATAAGTGGACCTAAAACCCGTTTAGATCATAATCAACTTTAATCAACATAGGATAGGGTTTAAAATCGAGGCTCACACGGGTTCTTACGCTTCTTCTCAGAATACGCATCTCGGCCCCGGATCATCAGATCCGTCTGGGAGGCAGCCTCATAGCACTCCTGTAATATTCACCCTGGTTATCACATATCGAAAATTAAGTAAATTGGCTTTTCCTTTGGATTCAAATCTCCTTTCCATTTATCTGTATAGTGGGGAATCGGAAGGCACCCATGGAAAACTGGATGCGGTAGGATAAACCGGATCGGAACTTCTTGATCTCCACCTTGTCGGAGTACTCCACTCCAGTGATAAAATTGAGAAGGCTCATAAAGCGTGTATAATACTGATCGACAGTCATGCTCCTCCCTCTTTTGCTACTTCAGGTGCGAGGGGTAGAACTTCTCCGTGAGAAGCTCCACGAAAGAGGTCCAAGTGAAGTCGGGTGTACCAAGATGATGCTTCCGTACCGCTCTCCACTAGGTGTCTACGACATCCATCAGCGAGAAGGCCGCTATACCGACCTTCTGGTCGGCAGGGACAAGAATGGCCTCGAAGGCCTTCTCGTGCTTCGTGATGAAGCGCTCTAGTGCAGTGGGGTCGGCCTTGCCATTGTACTTGGGCACTCGGGTCTTCGTCACCCGCTCTAACAAATCAGGCTCACGAGGCGACTGTGGGTGGGGTATTGATGCTCCTATCTCTGCTCTGAATTAGGCCGAGAAGGAGGCTATCGCCTCTGTTAAGCCCGGTATCTGTGGGGTAGCCTCTCCTACCAACGTACCACCACACCCGAGTCCTCTACCTCTACTAGACATCTAATATCCCAGATATAGAACATAAGTACTTGGTAAAACCCCATGTTGCAAGCACAAGCAAACACACGTTAGTTAGAATACGCTTTTGTGCTCTAAGCACGGTTGGGACTCTAAGAGTCTCGTACCTCACAGACGTTCCAGTTTACCCATGATAAGTCCTATGTTGACTGTTCCTTAATTCTAATCTTAAATGACATATTTTCGTCAATAATCTCGTCATCAGAGCGGTACTCCGCTCTGATACCACTTTTTGTAACACCCCCGTCTATTAGTCCTAATCCTCACCGTAATTACCGTGTAATCGCGATATAAATTAGAGACGTTATAATCGTAGCAGAAGCACTCACTAACTAGGTCGGTGAAATACCCCTAACCTTTAAATAATTAAATAATGATGAATAAGTATTATTTAGGGGATTAATAAACCCTAATATAAGTATATAAACACTTGGGCGTTAAAACGCACCTAAACTCCTTAAGGTAAAAAATGAGCGTTAAGGCCCGACCTTAAGCTAACCAAGTTATATAAGCTATGAACATCATATGAAGATAATCAAGGATCATTTTATGACCTTTAAAACACAAGTTCTCAGTTAGAACTGAGTAAAAATACGCGAGTTCCCTTAAGGGCCCCTTAAGGCCCGAAAGTCCCGGAAATACTTTATTAAATAAAGTAAAGCATTACACTTCATTCTAAATGCACAATAACACTTTAATGAACATTTAAGATGAAGTTCTCAAGATAAATTCTCAGTTAAAGACAAAGTTCTCGGAGGTTCCCGTTGAGGGCCCCATAAACCCCCGGGATTGCCCCGGAGAGGTACCGAGGTGGTACAAACTTCAATATAAATCATTCTTAGAGTTCCTATAACTAATATTCATCATTCCAAAGAGGATTCTCGAGATACTTTCTCAAAAATAAACAAAGTGCTTGGACGGATTTCTTAACGCTCCTTTTTGCCCCGGGAGTGTCCCGGTAGCCCGGAAATTGAGTTACAAGTTGTTATAACCCCATATAACTCAATGTAACACCTTACCATATTAATATTGACTATAAACAATGTCAATAAACACTTTGAACTCATAGCGACTAATTATTTTCCAGAAAATTCTTAAAGCACAAAAATGCACCTTCGGGTGTCACAAAAATGCGTTCTACGCAATTGCCTTGAAGTTTTTGAGGAGCCACGAGCTGATAATCTTAAAAGGGGATAAATTTACCAACTAAATCAATTAATTCCAGTACTAAATTCATAGTACAAGTGGGGGCGATTTTTGGATCAAAAAGGTACCTAAAATCAGCATTTTTACCTTAAAACTTTCACCTTTTACCATGATGTAAATGTACCAATTAAAAGCTTGAATCTATTACACATATTAGTATGGTCTTAGTACAATATAATATGACAGGAATTAAATCAAAAATCAACCCCATATAGTCTCCATTGTAGGCGCCATTTTTGGTCTAAATTGACTAGTTTTGGCCTAGAAAATTGCCTTATAGATAATGACTCATCCTATCATGTATTATATGATAAGGTATCAAGTAATTCATTCAAATTGAGTACCCATTACCGATTTCCCTGCAAGAAAACAAAGAAGATTAGTTTATGTAAAGACAATGGAATTAATTACATAAAAAGTAGATGTAGATTTGTATAATGTAAAAGTTGTGACTTAATTAATGAAGCAGCCATCTTATAGCACATGGAGCAGCCGATCTCATACAGAAGAAAGGAGGAATGGTTGTTGTTAAATTAATCAAAGATAGACAAATACCTAACTAGCATGATTAACTTGTTTACAATTAACAAAATCAAATGGCCTCCTAGGACTCCCATTTCCGCAAACCTACAAGGAAGAACAAGGTTAGTGCTAATAATCAAGCTTAGTAAATTCAAAAAAAGACAGCCACTTACATTGCCATGTCCTCTTCTTACAAGTTGTCAATAATGACTCTTCTTCTTCTTGCCAATCAGCCATAAGTCTAGCCAAATTAAGAGACTTTTGTAGTCAAATAAAAAAAGATAAAGACATAAAATAATGACATGTGACATACCAATTATTCCCATTTTGATTCAGCCTTGTCTTGCCTTAAGACCTTACATAACCTTTCATTCATTCCTTGCCCTTCATTCAACCGAATGTGTAAGTCTCTCTTCTCCTCTCTTTTCTTCTTCCTTTGCTAGTTAATTCCTTAGAGATCCAAAGCTCCATTAATGGTGTGTTAAGTTCTAAAACCATTTTATGTATTTTCCTAGTTAATTCTACTAAGTCTTGAAGCAAGAAAAATCATCCTAGCAATCCTTGCTATTTTCGCCAAGCTTTAGAACTTCAAGAAGGTGTCTTGATTCAACAACAACACAAGGAACAACAAGATCAAGTTAAGGTATATTTTCATGTTGAAAAATCCTATGAAAATACCTTAAGCATTTCCAAAAATTTAGAGCTTCTAAATCTATATTCTCTTCATTATTTCATGAAGGAAACTTGGATCTACAATCATCCCAAGGTGTACCAAAAATACCTTGTTAAATTCCTAAGGTAAACTCTTGTAAAACTACTCCAAATATTATTTATAAATCCTTCTTAGAAGTCTAACAAATGGATCTCCTAAATATATACAAGGAGGCCGAATTCTCTTCATCAATATAGCATTGGAAGAGCTTGGAATTCAAGGAGAAATCAAGTACAAGAATTGTCTTGATTTAAGGAGTAAGTTTATATAATTAAGGTTTATTAAGTTTAGGTTTGATTTAAGCTTCAAACTTTGGTATAAAAATTATTTACAACCTCTAAATAAATTAAGGCCAAAATACTTTGGGTTATATTGTCAAGCAAATGATTTATAACATATAAGGTAAGGTTATTACCTTAAGGTATAAAAATGTGTCACAAAATTTATTTATGATGCATAAATAATTAGGCCGAATATCCTAGGAGAGAAATGCTTTATTTTGAGCTTATAATCATTCTAAGTCGTTAACATAATTTTTAGAAGTGTTGTATAGCTTATATACATTTATATGTACATATTATAAAGTTTAAATCAAGTTTTAAAAACTATATAGTAAAGTATTATTAAGGCCGAGAATAAAATGTGTTAATTAGTGATTTTTGAAGTATATAAGTATATTAGCTTATATTATAAATTTTGGGAACATTAAAAATAGCTACAAGTGTTTAATTGGCTAGTTTAATAAGTTATGTGGTTAAAATGTGAATTTTGAAAAGTTTAGGGCACTAATATTAATTGTCGAGGACTAATGGGTTAATTTGATGTATTAATAATATAATATAGGGTAGGAATTAATATTATGAGTTTTGGTGAATTTAAATAAGTATTTAAGTGTTGAAATAACATTTTATAAAGTTTTGGGGCTATTTTGTAATTAATGGAAAGATTAGGGTTATAACCGAGACTACATATGATTGTATGGATATATTAAAGTATTAACTATGAAATTAAGTCTTGGTCAAACTGTTGACCAAAAATTTTGGGTTAAAATGATTTATGACATAAAATATTAAGTATATAAAAGTTTTGGGGTGAATATGTAAATTATAAAAGTTTAAATGGAAAACCGGAGATTAATTGGGGCGGATATGTAAATTATAAAAAAATAAGTGTTCATTTCATTATTAAAGAAAATTGAATATTAAAACTATAGTTTATAAGTTAATATGTAACTTATATCAAGTTTTTGGGGTTAAAATGTAATTATAGAAAATATATGTTGAAACCGAAATATAGATGTGGTTATATGGTAATTTTTGAAAGTTAATATGCTTAATTTACAATTACCGAAAGTTAATGTGAATATTTGGTGATTTATAAAATTAGAATACTCTCCATTTGTAATTACCGAAAATTTAAGTGGTTAAATAGTAAATTATAAAGTTTATATGGTTATTTGGTAATTTGTAAAGGTTGTTGGGTATAAATATAAATACCAATTAATAAGGATGGTTTTGTAATTTAATAAGAAAGGAATTAAAACTATGTAACATGCTATATTATGGAATAATTAAAAAGTTAAAAGAGTATCATCAGCGAAATTAGGGTGAATTATAAATAAAAATAACCAATGTTAAGATTATAAGATAAGTGAATAATTATGGGTATATGATTAATGAAATAGAGAATATACTATGAAGTAGAAATTCATTATCACATGTGGATATCACATAAAATAACGAACTGTTGAACTACCTGGAGTCACTGTAAAATAACAGGGGGAAATAAAGAACATACATGATTAGTATATTACAAGTATTAGCTCTACAGTGACAGTACCGTAACATTTAGTGAACTGTGTATTGATATTACCCGTTATTGCATGTATAAATAACAGCGTACGGGAAAGAATTACTAGAGCGTGAATGGTCAAGCTAGCTGTTACTACGGTGAACGGTATGTTAATTGTGTGGTCTGAATGTCCTAAGGATTTTCCTAAGGTCCAGACGTGTGTGCTTAATTGTTAAGAGTGATATCTGTGATTTTATGTATATTATTTTGTATACTGTATTGCTCAACACTGTTGCGTTTTATTTTACGCGAACGTCTTATGACCGGAAATTTATACATCTAAACTGGAACAAGACTAACTGACCTCTAGGTATTATTGAACCTAACTGATGGTCAACTATTATAGTCTTAACTCAAGGATTGGATATTGTATCACTGACTAAAGGGCTAATTTATAAAGAGAGGAATCCAGACTGTTTCGACTTTCTGGTTGCGCATCGTGATCACTACGAGAGACTTCAATGGGGAGTCACTCAAGGGAATCCATTATCCACATTCGGCGATGGCGGAGGGCACTGCCGTTGGTGCACAGGTTCGACCAGATCGGTCAATATATTATCCAGGGCCATAAGGTCAGCTGGTAACGGTTCCATTAGAACCCAGGGGACTACTGTCCATTAACAAGTTTTAAGGGTTGTCTTGACATGACGCCTGAGGTGGGAATTAATTGGCAAAGTTTAAGTGGTTGGTTAAAGGACAAGGGCCAGGTGGTCAACTAACAAGTGCAGTTTAATACGCGTATCTTGTTGATTTCTGTTGTGGATTGTTGGTATTTGAATACTGGTTGTAGTTATTATTATGCACTGATGTTTGCAGGTGGACTATTGTGTGAATGTTTGATATTACAGTTATTTCTGTTATTATTGTAAACCGGTATATCTTGTAAAGAATCTAATATCAAGATGGCTAAAACGACTTAAGGAATCTAGATGACTTAGGACTACATTTAGCATACCAGCATTTCGATTGCTGAGCCCTTTAATGGGCAAAACATTTCAGGTTACTGAAGAAGACACAAGCTGGAGTGCGGGGAACAGGGTAGCTGCTGTGTTTTAATAAACACTCTTAAGTTTTGTTTGGTATTGTAATAAAGAGTTTGTTGTATTCAGTTAGTTGCTTATCTAGTTTGGATTTGGTCTGTAATAATTAGAGTGCTCAGTATCTGTTCATCACGGCGTGAGGAGTTTTGGTTGTTGGATGGAGTAAGGATGCCTTGTTACTCACAAGGGTGAATAACGGCGTGTAACACCAAGGTTAGATAGTTTTTATTTTCCGCTGCGACGTTATTTGTTTTGCTACGACTTGCGACGTTTTTAACAGGTTAGGATTAGGGGTGTTACAAAAAGTGGTATCAAAGCGGAGTACCGCTCTGATGAAGGATACTGAGTCAAGAACATGAGCATAGGAATATTGGGATACGGGAAACGTTGTGAGGATTCGTGATCTAGAAAATTCTAGGGATATTTTATTACTAGTAGTTAGCTTTCTTACATGTTTGTGATTGTGTTTGTAGAACGGTGTAGCAACCGAGTAGAAATAATAGTGTATTATCTTATAGATGTCGACAAGAGGAAGACCACGTGGAGGCAGCAGCGGACGCGGTGGCGAGACACCGGCGGATGTTCCAGAAGTACCAGGCCTGGCAGCGGCCATGGCAGCCTTCGCGCAGCAACTTGGAGCTCAACTTACGGGAGCCATACCCCACCTGCCGCAGCCCAGAGAAACCAACTGGTTAAAGAGCGTTGGACGCTAGAGTGCCTACTTACTCAGGGGAACCAGACCCCGCCGCACTGGAGAAGTTCATCGTAGAGCACCAGAAGGCCTTCAGAGCAGTGAGAGTACCAGAAAACCAGAAGGTCGACATCGCCGCGTACAACCTGAAGGACGCAGCTGATATTGGTGGCGATCTGTGGAGGGCCACCATAGAGCTACACCAGACTTTGGATGGACAGCGTTTGTGGAGGTGCTGCGAGAAAAATACTACCCCGAACACTTAAAGCAGAGGAAAAGGCAAAAGTTTGAGACCTTAATCCACTGGAGCCAAATAGTCGACCAGTACTACGCACGATTTATCAGCCTGCTAGATTACATACCAGGAGTCGACTACTCCGACACTGTGAAGATCCAAAAGTTTAGGGGAGGTTTGCAATTTCGCATCCAGGGCGCTATGGGAGCAATACGTTTCGCTACCCTACAAGAATGTTATGATGCAGCATCAGCAACAGAGTTAATGCTTCAATCTAGAGAGGAGGCGCAGGGAAAGAAGAGGAAGAGTACTGAAGGAGATGATGGTGGAGCAACCTCTGGCGGTTACTACAAGAAGGGGAAGTAAGAAACCTTTACTTGAGAAGGAGTACCCATATATTACCTACACTTAGTTTGGTTACTAACCTGAACCTTCAACAGGAGATTCTTTGATAAGAAGAAGGGGCGGAAGGATTTCCATGGTCAGAAGACGAAGGAACAAGTCCCTCATCTGACCGGCCCAGCCATTGATGCACAACCACTTAGATCGGCACCACCTAGGGGTAAGGATACCCACCTCTTACTTAACCAAGATATTTATTAGCGGTACCTTTACTAAACCATGTTGTATAAACAATAGGCAATAAGCCAACCCAGCGCCACTACTACTGTAAGCGCTGTGGAAATGATCACCCAGGAGTGGACTGCGCAGGCAGGAAGGTGGAGTGCCGCTATTGCAAAAAGGAAGGCCACCGGGAGTATGAATGTTTTTCCAACCCAGCAAGCCGAGTATACAAGGGAGCTAGAGGTTCACAGAGGACACCAACTACAGAGACTGGAGGACCCAGAGGAGGTCAGGCATCACAGACTAACACCTATACTAGGGGACCGGGAGGACAGCCATACTCATCCGGGAGTCAGAAGGGGAAGGAGATAGTTCCAAGTAGAAACACCTTGTACTCAGTGGGAACATCAGGCACTGAGGCTAGCGCTCAGCGCGAAACCGGTAAGCCTAGGACTTAAATCAAAAGCATGATGCTATGTATGTGTGTGTTTACAGTTATTCAGTCGATGAGACTTGTATGTTTTTTGTGAAATAAAAATTTAGAGAGGCCTAACTTAGGAAACCTCTCACCTAATAGGGTACTTCGACATTTGTTTTCCCATACCTGTGAGACCGAGATCACCTGAGCCTATGAGCGAAGGTCGGGAATATCCAGAGAGAGAATGCCAAGTACTTCGACCCGGCATGATCCTACTCAAGCAATATTTAACTCTAGATGAACAAATAGCTATTGTAAATGAATGTAGTACTTTGGGAATAGGCCTTGGAGGATTTTACACTCCAGGATATAGTAGTGGGTCAAAACTTAAATTATATATGATGTGTATGGGTAAAGATTGGGATCCACAAACTAGGTTGTATCAAGTAGCTAGAAAAATAGATGGAACACGAGTTCCTAGGATACCCGACATTTTTCAAATGTTAGTGACAGAAGCGGTCAAGATTGCACAACAATTAGAGACCAACCCTATACCAGACATGAAGGCAGATATTTGTATTGCAAACTTTTATGAAAAAGGGGGAAACCATGGATTACACCAGGACCGAGATGAGACATCTGAGTCAATTACCAGAGGGATACCAGTTGTATCATTCTCCATTGGAGATGATGCGGAGTTTTAGTACGGTGATCAGAAGAGGATGGACAAGGCGATACCAGTTGTATCATTCTCCATTGGAGATCATGCATTATCTTACGAATTGTTAACCCAGGCCACGAGTCTAATGGAGGAGTAGTGTTGAATGTATTGGACAAGACCGTGGCCAAGGATAAGGGGAATGTTATCATGGGAACCTTTACTGTACATGACGTGAGTGCATCGATACTATTCGATTCAGGAGCGTCTCATTCCTTTATATCTTCTACATTAGTAAGAAAGTTAGAGACAACCCCTGAGCCTCTCTCAGATTTCCTAGTCACATTACCGACGAAGGAGAGAGTGAGGTGCACGAAACTACACAAGGGAGTTCAGATTAACATCATGGATGAAGAGTTTCAAGCGGACTTGATTGAGATGGATAATTTAGGATTTGACATCATCATGGGCATGGATTGGCTACAGAAGTACAAGGGACGACTCCACTGCACAGAGCATAGATTACTGCTAAAGAGCCCGAAGGGCAAGACAGTTTCATATCGCAGTATTCCAAAGGAGCCTACTTTCAAGCTAGTATCTGCTATCACATTGATGAAGAAGGGACAGCCAGTCTATTTGTGCTATGTTCAGGACATGAGGCAGGAGGAGAAGACACAGTTAAGTATACCAGTCGTCTCAGATTTTCCAGATTTATTTCTAGAAGAGTTACCAGGGATGCCACCCAAGAGAGATGTGGAGTTCTCCATCGACTTATTACCAGGCACAGGACCTATTCCTAAAGCACCTTACAGAATGGCACCAGTAGAGATGAAGGAGCTGAAGATCCAGTTAGAAGATCTACTTGATAAAGGTTATATCAGACCAAGTGCATCACCATGGGGAGCACCAGTTTTGTTCGTGAAGAAGAAGGATGGTAGCATGCGACTATGCATTGACTACAGGGAGCTTAACGCAGTCACAGTGAAAAACAAGTACCCGCTACCACGGATTGACGATCTATTTGACCAGTTAAGAGGCGCTACAGTTTTCTCGAAGATTGATCTGAGATCAGGATACCACCAGATACGGATAGCTGATGAAGACATAGAGAAGACAGCCTTTCGAACGCGCTACGGGCACTACGAGTTCACAGTGATGCCATTTGGCTTGTCGAATGCCCCAGCAATATTCATGGATCTTATGAACCGATTGTTCAGAGAGCACTTAGACACATCAGTGGTTGTATTCATCGATGACATTCTAGTTTATTCTAAGACCAAGGACGAGCACGAGGTGCATCTGAGGCAAGTTTTGCGGACCATAAGGGAGAATCAATTGTATGCCAAGCTTTCAAAATGTGATTTCTGGTTAAACAGTGTATCTTTTCTAGGGCATGTAATATCAGCCAGCGGTATATCTGTAGACCCTGCGAAGATTGAGGCAGTTAAGACTTGGCCGAGACCAAAGACAATAATAGATATCCGTTTTTTCTTGGGACTAGCTGGTTACTATCGTAGATTTGTGCAAGACTTCTCCAAACTGGTGAAACCAATGACGAATTTGATGAAGAAAGATTCTCCATTTGTATGGACAACGGATTGTGAGCGTTCCTTTCAGACACTGAAGGACCTACTGACGTCGGCACCAATACTCACCATTCCAGAGGGGACCAACAGATTTGAAGTATATTGCGATGCCTCAGGCACAGGGATATGGTGTGTACTTATGCAGAATGGAAAGGTTGTAGCTTATGGATCACGACAGTTGAAGAAACATGAAGAGAACTACCCGACTCACGATCTAGAATTAGGGGCAGTTGTTTTTGCACTGAAGATTTGGCGACACTACTTATATGGAGTTACAGTGATAGTCTACTCAGATCATAAGAGCCTTCAACATTTATTCACTTAGAAGGAGCTTAACATGAGGCAGAGGTGATGGGTCGAGTTTCTGAACGACTACGACATCGACCTCAGGTACAAAGAGGGCAAGGCAAATGTAGTTGCTGACGCCCTGAGCCGTAAAGCCCATTCTTTATTTGCTATGACAGGAGACAACGGCCTCATCGAGGAGGTACGTTATGCGCAGGAAAATGACCAGTACATGAAGACTATCAAGCAGCAGTTGACCGACGGTATCTTTGAGAGACAGAAATATGATTTTGTACTCAGTGGAGACGGGTTAATCAGACTGAATGGCCGTTTGTGCATTCTAGAGTCCAGCCCAGACCTGAAGGAAAAGATATTGCAGGAAGCTCATTGCTCATCCTTATCAGTACACCCAGGGTCATCAAAGATGTACAAGGATCTGAAATTACATTTCTGGTGGAGTGGTATGAAGAAAGATGTTGCAGAGTTTGTGGCCAGATGTATGACATGTTAGAAAGTGAAGTTTGAACACCAGAGACCGGGCGGTTTAGTACAGCCGATGCCCATTCCATAATGGAAGTTCGAGGATATATCCATGGATTTCGTAGTAGGTCTTCCACCGACTAGAGGAGGTGCTAACATGATATGGGTCATCGTCGACAGACTGACAAAGGTAGCTAAGTTCATTCCTATCAAGGACACATGGAAAGTTCCCAAACTGACGGATGTTTTCTAGAGAGAAATCATTAGACACCACGGTGTACCTAAGTCTATAGTGTCAGATAGAGATTCAAGGTTTGTTTCCAGATTTTGGATGCAGGTTCAGGAGGCATTGGGTACGAAGTTGAAGCTAAGTACAGCCTTTCATCCACAGACAGATGGACAGAGTAAGAGAACAATTCAAATGTTAGAGGACATGCTTAGAGCTTGTGCCTTGGATTTCCAGGAAAGCTGGATTGATCGACTACATCTGATCGAGTTTGCGTACAACAACAGCTATCATGCATCCATTCAGATGCCACCATTCCAGGCATTGTACGGCAGACCATGCAGGACACCACTATGTTGGGACGAGGCCAGTGAGAACATCATCTTAGGGCCAGAGTACCTAGACCGGATGAAGGAAGATATTGTGCAAATACGCAAAAACATGAAAATAGCCCAGGATAGACAGAAGTCTTATGCTGATGTCCGTAGGAGAGACCTCGAGTTCGCAATAGGCGATCGAGTCTTCCTCAGAGTTTCACCTATGAATGGAATTTTCAGATTTAGGCAGAAGGGCAAGCTAAGCCCGAAGTATGTAGGACCGTACCTTATTACGGAGCGAGTGGGCCCATTAGCTTACAGGTTAAATTTACCTATTGAGCTCGGGAGAGTGCACAACGTGTTTCACATTTCACAGCTAAAGCAGTATGTGCCTCACCCGTCACATATCTTAGAGCCTGAGACACTCGAGCTAGATCCTACACTTAGATATGAGGAGACCCCAGTTCGCATTTTAGACTCCAAGACTAGGGAGACCAGGAACAAGACCATTAGAATGGTTAAGGTTCTGTGGTCAAAGCACGACATTGAGGAGGCGACATGGGAGTTAGAAGACTCCATGCGAGACAAGTATCCAGCACTTTTCTCTTAGTTTTGTGTATACTTGTGGGGGTACGTGGGCGTAACCCTTTTTAAGGGGGGTAGAGCACCACATGCGACTTGCATATCTGTAGTCTATCTTGGTTTGTGTTTGGTTGTTTGTTGTGTTTGATTGTTGCGCATGTGTGCAATTGGTTGGATGGTTATAGTTATGGATGTGTTCTATGTAACACTTGGTATTAAGTGAATGGTTATTGATGTGTTCTATGTAACACTTGGTTATTGGTGTGTTCTATGTAACACTTGGATGGTTAATAAAAGTACACTTATTTACTTTACAGTATATTCATTCCTATTGCAATCACACAAGAGATTTACTGCCAAGGGTTTACGCCTCTGCACTCTGTAGGACTGAGTGTTTTGGTATTGCACTTGTACAGTGATGACCTAGTGGGATGGCTAGGAAGTTGGGACACTTATTTGCTTTACAGTATTTATCAAGTTACTTATGCTGTGATTACATTGATTATCATGAGTAAGAATATGTGTGTATGAATTGCATACACTTGGATTACAGATGGAATGTAGAAGTGTCAATATAGTATTGACACCCAAGAATTATATGTATACAAGGAATTGATATGAGGAACTTGATTCCACAGGATGAATAAGAATAAGTTATGACTTCGGGACGAAGTCCTTTTAAGGGGGGTAGACTAAAATACCCCTAACATTTAAATAATTAAATAATGATAAATAAGTATTATTTAGGGGATTATTAAACCCTAATAAAAGTATATAAACACTTGGGCGTTAAAACGCACCTAAACTCCTAAAGGTCAAAAACGAGCGTTAAGGCCCGACCTTAAGCTAACCAAGTTATATAAGCTATGAACAACATATGAAGATAATCAAGGATCATTTTATGACCTTTAAAACACAAGTTCTCAGTTAGAACTGAGTAAAAATACAATATGCCCGGGAGTTCCCTTAAGGGCCCCTTAAGGCCCGAAAGTCCCGGAAATACTTTATTAAATAAAGTAAAGCATTACACTTCATTCTAAATGCACAATAACACTTTAATGGACATTTAAGATGAAGTTCTCAAGATAAATTCTCGGTTAAAGACAAAGTTCTCGGAGGTTCCCGTTGAGGGCCCCACAAACCCCCGGGATTGCCCCGGAGAGGTACCGAGGTGGCACAAACTCCAATATAAATAATTCTTAGAGTTCCTATCACTAATATTCATCATTCCAAAGAGGATTCTCGAGCTACTTTCTCAGAAATAAACAAAGTGCTCGGACGGATTTCTTAGCGCTCCTTTTTGCCCCGGGAGTGTCCCGGTAGCCTGGAAATTGAGTTACAAGTTGTTATAACCCCATATAACTCAATGTAACACCTTAACATATTAATATTGACTATAAACAATGTCAATAAACACTTGGAACTCATAGCGACTAATTATTTTCCAGAAAATGCTTAAAGCATAAAAACGTACCTTCGGGTGTCACAAAAACACGTTCTACGCAATTGCCTTGAAGTTTTTGAGGAGCCACGAGTTGATAATCTTAAAAGGGGATAAATTTACCATCTAAATAAATTAATTTCAGTACTAAATTCATAGAACAAATGGGGGAGATTTTTGGATCAAATAGGTACCTAAAATCAGCATTTTTACCTTAGAACTTTCACCTTTTACCATGATGTAAATGTACCAATTAAAAGCAGGAATCTATTACACATATTAGTATGGTCTTAGTAAAATATAATGTGACAGGAATTAAATCAAAAATCAACCCCATCTAGTCTCCATTGTAGGCGCCATTTTTGGTCTAAATTGACTAGTTTTGGCCTAGAAAATTGCCTTATAGATAATGACTCATCCTATCATGTATTATATGATAAGATATCAAGTAATTCAGTCAAATGGATACCCATTAACGATTTCCCTGCAAGAAAACAAAGAAGATTAGTTTATGTAATGACAATGGAATTAATTACATAAAAAGTAGATGTAGATTTGTATATGTAAAATTTGTGACTTAATTAATGAAGAATCCATCTTATAGCACATGGAGCAGCCGATCTCATACAGAAGTAAGGAGGAATGATTGTTGTTAAATTAATCAAAGATAGACAAATACCTAACTAGCATGATTAACTTGTTTACAATAAACAAAATCAAATGGCCTCCTAGGACTCCCATTGCCGCAAGCCTACAAGGAAGAAGACAAGGTTAGTGCTAATAATCAAGCTTAGTAAATTCAAAAAGAAGACAGCCACTTACATTGCATTGTCCTCTTCTTACAAGTTGTCAATAATGACTCTTCTTCTTCTTGCCAATCAGTCGTAAGTCTAGCCAAATCAAGAGACTTTTGTAGTCAAATAAAACAAGACAAAGACATAAAATAATGACATGTGACATACCAATTATTCCCATTTTGATTCAGCCTTGTCTTGCCTTAAGACCTTACGTAACCTTTCATTCATTCCTTACCCTTCATTCAACCGAATGTGTAAGTATCTCTTCTCCTCAATTTTCTTCTTCCTTTTCTAGTTAATTCATTAGAGCTCCAAAGCTCCATTAATGGTGTGTTAAGTTCTAACACCATTTTATGTATTTTCCTAGTTAATTCTACTAAGTCTTGAAGCAAGAAAAATAATCCTAGCAATCCTTGCTATTTTCTCCAAGCTTAAGAACTTCAAGAAGGTGTCTTGATTCAACAACAACACAAGGAACAACAAGATCAAGTTAAGGTATATTTTCATGTTGAAAAATCCTAAGAAAATACCTTAAGCATTTCTGAAAATTTAGAGCTTCTAAATCTATATTCTCTTCATTATTTCATGAAGGAAACTTGAATCTACAATCATCCCAAGGTGTACCAAAAATACCTTGTTAAATTCCTAAGGTAAACTCTTGTAAAACTACTCCAAATATTATTTATAAATCCTTGTTAGAAGTCTAACAAATGTATCTCCTAAATATATACAAGGAGGCCGAATTCTCTTCATCAATATAGCATTGGAAGAGCTTTGAATTCAAGGAGAAATCAAGTACAAGAATTGTCTTGATTTAAGGAGTAAGTTTATATAATTAAGGTTTATTAAGTTTAAGTTTGATTTAAGCTTCAAACTTTGGTATAAAAATTATGTGCAACCTCTAAATAAATTAAGGCCGAAATACTTTGGGTTATATTGTCAAGAAAATGATTTATAACATATAAGGTAAGGTTATTACCTTAAGGTATAAAAATGTGTCACAAAATTTATTTATGATGCATAAATAATTAGGCCGAATATCCTAGGAGAGAAATGCTTTATTTTGAGCTTATAATCATTATAAGTCATTAACATAATTTTTAGAAGTGTTATATAGCTTATATACATTTATATGTACATATTATAAAGTTTAAATCAAGTTTTAAATACTATATAGTAAAGTATTATTAAGGCCGAGAATAAAATGTGTTAATTAGTGATTTTTGAAGTATATAAGTATATTAGCTTATATTATAAATTTTGGGAACATTAAAAATAGCTACAAGTGTTTAATTGGCTAGTTTAATAAGTTATGTGGTTAAAATGTGAATTTTGAAAAGTTTAGGGCACTAATATTAATTGCGGAGGACTAATGGGTTAATTTGGTGTATTAATAATATAATATAGGGTCGAAATTAATATTATGGGTTTTGGTGAATTTAAATAAGTATTTAAGTGTTGACATAACATTTTATAAAGTTTTGGGGCTATTTTGTAATTAATGGAAAGATTAGGGTTATAACTGAGACTACATGTGATTTTATGGGTATATTAAAGTATTAACTATGAAATTAAGTCTTGGTCAAAGTGTTGACCAAAAATTTTGGGTTAAAATGATTTATAACATAAAATATTAAGTTTATAAAAGTTTTGGGGTGAATATGTAAATTATAAAAGTTTAAATGGAAAACCGGAGATTAATTGGGGCAGATATGTAAATTATAAAAAAAATAAGTGTTCATTTCAGTATTAAAGAAAATTGAATATTAAAACTATAGTTTATAAGTTAATATGTAACTTATATAAAGTTTTTGGGGTTAAAATGTAATTATAGAAAATATATGTTGAAACCGAAATATAGATATGGTTATATGGTAATTTTCGAAAGTTAATATGCTTAATTTACAATTACCGAAAGTTAATGTGAATATTTGGTAATTCATAAAAATTAGAATACTCCATTTGTAATTACCGAAAAATTAAGTGGCTAAATAGTAAATTATAAAGTTATATGGTTATTTGGTAATTTATAAAGGTTGGGTATAAAATATAAATACCGAATTAATAAGGATGGTTTTGTATTTTAATAAAGAAAGGAATTAAAAACTATGTAACATGCTATATTATGGAATATAATAAAAAGTTTATTAAATAAAGGTGGTTATAATAAAAATAACCAAATGGTATAATATAAAGAATAAGTGGAAATAATTATGGGTATATGATTAATGAAATAGAGAATATACTATGAAGTAGAAATTCATTATCACATGTGAATATCACATAAAATAACGAACTGTTGAACTACCTGGAGTCACTGTAAAATAACAGTGGGAAATAAAGAACATACAGGATTAATATATTACAAGTATTAGCTCTACAGTGACAGTACCGTAACATTTAGTGAACCGTGTATTGATATTACCCGTTATTGCATGTATAAATAACAGCGTACGGGAAAGAATTACTAGAGCGTGAATGGTCAAGCTAGCTGTTACTACGGTGAACGGTATGTTAATTGTGTGGTCTGAATGTCCTGAGGATTTTCCTAAGGTCCAGACATGTGTGCTTAATTGTTAAGAGCGATATCTGTGATTTTATGTATATTATTTTGTATATTGTATTGCTCAACACTGTTGCGTTTTATTTTATGCGAACGTCTTATGACCGGAAATTTATACATCTAAACTGGAACAAGACTAACTGACCTCTAGGTATTATTGAACCTAACTGATGGTCAACTGTTATAGTCTTAACTCAAGGATTGGATATTGTATCACTGACTAAAGGGCTAATTTATAAAGAGAGGAATCCAGACTGTTTCGACTTTCTGGTTGCGCATCGTGATCACTACGAGAGACTTCAGTGGGGAGTCACTCAAGGGAATCCATTGTCCACATTCGACGATGGCGGAGGGCACTGCCGTTGGTGCACAGGTTCTACCAGATCGGTCAATATATTATCTAGGGCCATAAGGTCAGCTGGTAACGGTTCCATTGGAACCCAGAGGACTATTGTCCATTAACAAGTTTTAAGGGTTGTCTTGACATGACGCCTGAGGTGGGAATTAATTGGAAAAGTTTAAGTGGTTGGTTAAAGGACAAGGGCCAGGTGGCCAACTAACAAGTGCAGTTTAATACGCGTATCTTGTTGATTTATGTTATGGATTGTTGGTATTTGAATACTGGTTGTGGTTATTATTATGCACTGATGTTTGCAGGTGGACTATTGTGTGAATGTTTGATATTACAGTTATTTCTGTTATTATTGTAAACCGGTATATCTTGTAAAGAATCTAATATCAAGATGGCTAAAACGACTTAAGGAATCTAGATGACTTAGGACTACATTTAGCATACCAGCATTTCGATTGCTGAGCCCTTCAATGGGCAAAACATTTCAGGTTACTGAAGAAGACACAAGCCGGAGTGCGGGGAACAGGGTAGCTGCTGTGTTTTAATAAACACTCTTAAGTTTTGTTTGGTATTGTAATAAATAGTTTGTTGTATTTAGTTAGTTGCTTATCTAGTTTGGATTTGGTCTGTAATAATTAGAGTGCTCGGTATCTGTTCATCACGGTGTGAGGAGTTATGGTTGTTGGATGGAGTAAGAATGCCTTGTTACTCACAAGGGTGAGTAACGGCGTGTAACACCAAGGTTAGATAGTTTTTATTTTCCGTTGCGACGTTATTTATTTTGCTACGACTTGCGACATTTTTAACAGGTTAGGATTAGGGGTGTTACAGTGGGTGTCACAACCATCCTTTCCAACAACTTAAAAAACCATCCGTAGTGGTGATCGAGACTAATCCAACCACAACCGTTTACCAACAACTTGACATGCCATTTGACCAAAAGTAAATTTCAGTACCATCCTAGGAACTAGTGAGTGTCTAAATATGAATTTATAACATTCGTGAGTTGACATATTTAATATAATGCCACCATTGCCTATGACAGTTCAAAAATATTATAATTCAATTCAACGATGCCTACCGCCGAAGTCAAAATAAACAAAAACCTAAAAACTCGTGCTCCGTCGTCGCGTCAATTAGCTACAAATAAAATGTCGGTGCCCATGGAGGGCTCAGTGCTTGTCTGAGTATGTTAAACCGTATTATCTTAATCCCCTTTAGGTTACTTAGGTTAATTAGCCATCTTAACATGCAATCCATTTTACATCCTGTTCCGGTTTACAAGCGAGAAAATAATAACTATAAATGTGGAAATGTAAACACCCAACAATTCAGACAAGATAATCACAGTCCAACAACCGACATATAACCTTTAATATTAAGCAATCCATTTTAATCCTTAAGCAAGGATTAAATCGTCGAGTCGAAAGTTGCACTCTCATGTTTACCACCAACACTAGAAGTCCTGCTTCCACCAATCTCTCTTATTATCTTGTGGCTGCCTCGTTAGATGGACAAATTCTCATTAACCTCACCAAATTTTATTTTGATTGGACAGTAGTCCTATTGCCAATGATCAGGGACCACTGGGCTTCCCTGTGTCTTGAGAGAGACGTCCATATGGCAGTAGTCGTGTGCCAAACAGTAGCACCCTCTGCCAACCGATCTAAGACGATCAATTGGATTTCCTCAACGAGAGGTTCCACACTCGGACCCTCTCTGGTGATCACACTGTGCAACCTGCTGGAACGAATGCAGACCAGGATTTCCCGTACATAAGCCACACCACCATTATATCCACCATATCTCCATAGTTAATCGTTTTAACCGACTCACCATTATTAGTTTTGTGTTCTTTCGATATTACATTTTATTAATTCGTTGCCTTGTAAGGTCTTACTCATGCCTAGGAATAATCTAAGTTATATTCATGTTCTGTGCCAATGCTCTAAGATCGGTAACACCGAATCTTTTCTCTTAAGTTTTAAGTCTTTGGTAATTAGAGTAATTATTGATAGTGTCGTACTGCATTGTGTTTCGCCATCCTTGCTCGTATCGTAGTTGCGTGATATAAATCATTACAGCGTCTGAAAGACATACGCACGCAATAATAAAACGCTTGATCGTCGAGCATATAAAAATCACATACACCTCAGGGGTTCGTACTCCATTGCGTTTCTTAAGCATTTAGCAAACAAGTTTGCCCAAACCCGAGGAAGCCCTCAGGGGGGTTCAGACCACACAATCCAATATACCTTACATCGTTGTCGCCCCCGTGATAGCCCCCGCGTAGGCTCTAGCGCTCACAGTGCTCGCCTCTACCCACTCACACCTCTAGTATGCACGTTGTAATATCAGTACGCATATATATATATCTCGTATATACTTAATCAACCTAGACTAACCCGTACTTCCATCCCATGGTTAAACCTTAATTGATCTCGTGTTTAACTCGATGGTCGTTAACCTTAGGGATTTAAATTTCAGCTACTCGTCACTGTTTACGAGTGCGTAATTGTTGCTACGATAGTAATACTTATCACATGGAAGTTTCGTTCACGATTTGTTTACGTAATTGTCGGGTTACATGCATACGGGAACTAATATGACGTGTGTGCATGCATGACATTTAAATATTTCATTGTATGGTACACTTCGCGTAATTGTTATTACAAGTATCCATGTTGGTTGTATAAATATTACGTACGCATGCATTATGATCGCAATATTCGTTATAGTTTACGTAATTTTTCTGCGTGCATGTAACGTAATGTACTACCATATAAGTTTACAGTATAGTTGTCGTTGTAATCATGTTTCAACATGTAATTGCATAGCCATATCGTAAATCCATCTTATGTATGTTATAGCGTCCTCTTATAGTAAGGTTCTAATTATACAATATATCTCTACAATTCTACACTTAGCCATCATTTTATGTAAATGTGTATAATGTATTTTTATTCCTTAATAACTCCCCCGTAACATATCCTTCCACACTTTAGCATAATGTTACATTACATTACCCAGAACGTTATAATATATCTTGTCCGAACTTGAAATTTCCTAAACCGCCCATATCTACTTTCGGTAATAACGATCTCTTCCCCTCATATTTTGATTATTTATAAAATCCACCCATATATTATAACCACTACATTTCTAGTCTTATAAGATTATAAACTAAGGTTTTCAAACATTATCATATATATATATAGTGTGTATATAATTTCCAAATGGTACCAATATTCTTCCGAAAAATCTTATATCATCTCATATGTTTTGTTTATTTACAAACTACCCCGTATTACATACTTCTTATATTATTTACCTCAAGAATTTATAACCTAAGGTATTTCAACATTATATTATACTTACATATGTATGTATATTTACGAAGAACCCCTCGGCTTATTCAAATTTGGTTATTCACCCACACCTTT
This sequence comes from Limonium bicolor, assembly GCA_023374045.1. Taxonomy (NCBI): domain Eukaryota; kingdom Viridiplantae; phylum Streptophyta; class Magnoliopsida; order Caryophyllales; family Plumbaginaceae; genus Limonium; species Limonium bicolor. Next base: position 164,626,041 of record CM041777.1, on the reverse strand, counting down.
CTCATAATTACATTATAGTCCCCTTTATTATATAAACTTCTATTTTATTTATTTAAAACCTTATATTATACACCTTAATTATTTGAACCTCATTCCAAATCCCAAACCAAAATTATAAGCTGACCCATATGGTCTTTAGATTCCGCTTTATACCCAAATATTTCGGTATTTAAATTTTATACCCATAAGTTTCATAATTGCTACACCTTAATCCCTAAACCATGTATTATAATCCATAATTAATTTATATCATCAATTAAATTCTAAAACCTTTCCAGAATTATATACTAACCCCCTCAAATATTTATATTTTCGTTTTATGCTCGAAAGTTTTTCGGTAATTACTCAAACACCCCTAATCTTTTTATAATTATTGTTTTTGACTTAATATTTCTTTAAATGCCCAAAATAGTTATTTTTATCATTTTAATTTGGTCAACCCTCATATGTGGTCAAGGTTGACCACTTAAATTATTCTTTGACAAGCTTTGATTGTATTTTTGAAATACCCCCATAGTTTCCTAGTTTTACAATTTACCCCCAATTTTATAAAATTCATATTTAATACTTATAAAAATCCCTAAAATCGTCCCTTTTGGTTTCAATTACCATTTATACCCTAGATTTCTTTTTATTACCTTTTGACCCCAAATATGGTTTATTTATTTATTTAGGATACTTTTATAAGATTCTAAAACTCATTAACGCCATGTTATAAGCTTATAAATATACCACTATTTTTCTTATGTACTTCTAAGTAGTTATAATGGTTAGAATTTTGATTTTGCACCAGAAACTTATACAACTCATAAATTAACATATAAATTTATTAATGACTATTTAAAGCTTAAAATAGTCATGGTGACATGGCCTAAATTTATGGCCTTAAATATAATGTAAAACTAGCCTAAAAATGACATTAGAATGTCTCCAAAATTCACCCTAAGCTGTCGGTTTGTACAGAATTTTCTTCAGCCTTTTTAAACCATTTTTCTCACACATTCTTAGCATTAATAATTATACATACTTGAGTTAATTTTTCCTAGCTCACATGCTTAACCCATTACACATTAATAATTTCAAATACACATATATATGCTCTAGATTTTCGGTTTCCATGCAGCATCCAACGTAATTAAGTATTAGGATATTAAAAGAGGGTAAACATCATTACCTTGACTTAAACTGCCAAGGAAATTTTTTTCCCAACTTCAGGCACTTCACACCATCTACCACTTCTTTCTTAGCCTAGTTGTATATATATACAACCGTAAATTTTTTGTACAAAGTGTCTAAACCATTACAAAATCTCTAGGATTTTAGTTGGAGATTTGGCACTTTAAAACTTGATATTCTTCTTGAAATCTATCACCCCAGCTCTCGGCAGTTAATAGCTGCGTAAACCATACATTTTTTTTTTGCACAAATATGCCATGTAAGGAGCTAGACAGTAATGATGCTGTCAGTTATTTAAAGGAGATTTTACATGGTTTTGAGCATGAAAAGGGAGTGGTTTACACTAAAAACAGAGAAGAGTTTTAGCATTTTTTTACTTGGAAAACAAGGGAGAATAGAGGGCTGATATAGTCATGTCTTGGCTGGGTTTTACCTGGTTTTTATGTCTCCTTCATGGTGTGTTCTGGTGTCGTATTTATGCTTAAGGAAGGGTTGGAATATGGACTTCAGCGTGTGCATCAGTAGCAGGAGAATAAGTGTCAAAGGAGTAGCATATATCGGACACAAACAAGACAAGGAGAAGAGGTGTTTCATCCTGATTTTTTCTTACCGTTAAAACTCAAGGAAAATCTCTCTTCCACTGGTGTAGTTTCTGGTGGTGTTTGGAGCTTTCAACGGTGAACTATAAGCCTTGTAAACATGGAGAATAATGAGCAGAGGAGGGGGTGTTTCCATGTCCAGAAAAGGAAACGAAAACAGAAGGTAAAGAAGGCATCTTTACCTTGGTTCCTGGTTAATTTTTTTTTGATAAGTACGGCTCTCGCCTTATATTAAAAAACCCGAAAATTGGGCGGGTGAGGCTAAAATGGGCCTCATTAAAACCTTTCCTAAGCAAAAGCCAGTGGGAAAAAGCTTAAGGAGGAAAAAGAGTACCCAACCTACACCCTGAATACAAGAAGTTCCATGTTCACAATTACAAAATCAAAAAGAAGAAAAACAAGACAAGACAAGAAAACCACAAAGGAGGGAAGAAGAATGAAAATAACAACTTAGTCTACAGAAGAAAGCAAGGAGAAAAGGTCTAGAGCATGTTGAAAGACCCCAAAACACATTGAGGGGAGAGCTTCTATACTGTCTTTCTTGGACCACTGCCAAACCTTCAGCTTAATTGTGTCCCCACATGACACCCAGTTCGGTGAGTCTTGGTTGAAAATTAGACGATTTCTAATATACCAGATTTCATTGAGTGTAAATAGGATGGTGGAAAGCCAGATATTCATCACAGACTTATCACAGAGAATGCCAGTAGCTTGGTCAAGGAAGTCCTTAATAGTGGCAGGGAAGACCATAGGGATACCCCACCAACTCCAGATGATGCTCCACAAGATTCGAGTAGTCTTACAGTGCAAGAAAAGATGCTCTGCGGATTCTGGCGCTTGATTGCAAAAAGAGCAGTTTAATTGAGATAACGTCACTATGTTGTACCCGAACAACTTCATCTTAGTGTTAAGGGAACCATGTACGAGGAGCCAGGCGAAGACTGGTTAATTGTTGTCTTCCTATTGATTATGAACCGATAAGGCTTAAGTTGAAGGATTTGTAACGGTTTCAAGTAGAGGAGAAGGGATGTCTTGTTGTGGTGACAAAGGAAAGGCAAGCCGAGGCTGGGGAATCATGAGGAAAAAGGGAAGGAAATGTTGTATTACCTACCGTTTTTTCCTTCTTGTTACCAGCTCCTCTGTTGTTATCGGTAATGTAAAGCTCAAGCAGAGAAGCTTGCTGTTGTATGAAGAGGAGGAGGTTGCTTTAATGTGGTAGCTGTAAGGTGATAATCTGGTGAGAAAAGAAATCTCAAACCGTGGAGGAAAAGGAGAGGAAGAAGAGGTTAACTCACGAGCTTTTTTTTTGTTTGTTCTATTTGCTACTTGCATGGGAATCGGACAGGAGTTTTTCTCTGCTTGTTTCTTGTTGCTGGGGTGAGGCTTCTATCGTGGGATGAGAAGGGAAGGGAGACTAGAATGAATTAGAGGAAGAGGTACATAAGAGGACAAGGGAGAAGGGAGGATATTACTTGCTGTTTTTTGTTGTTGTCGTTCGAACATGGAGCAGATTGTTACTGTTGTTCGCACATGGAGCAGATTGTTGCTATTGTGTGAAAGGAAAAGAAAGCTGGCTACTAATGTGCAATGGCTGTCGTGGTTGTAGGAGGAAAAGAAGGAAGTGACGACTGCTATAATCAAGCATGGGAAGTATGGAAAGGTAAGTAGACTTTGTACCATATTGTACTTTGTTGTCATTTTAAACTTAGCTAATGATATCCTATTTTTCTTTGTGTTTAGGGGTACAGCTGGCTAGGAAGGAAATGGGAGGGAAATTGAAAATTTTCCAATCTTCCAATGTTATAGTCTAATTGTCCATGTGTATAGGTATGTGACTATTTTAATACGTCACATTATGACGTGTCACAGTGGATAATAAGATACGACTGTCCTCACTTGCGTGCTATAAGCCATTACTCACCCTTGTGAGTAAAGAAACAATCACATAATAATAGAACCGATAATCGATGTGATGATCTGAGATATTTGTAACACCCCATCCAAAGCCTATCGTGGTTATCGCAAACTGAACACTTAATCGATTACGTCGCAGCGGAAATAAATAACACCTGGACCTTGCCACGGTCTGATCGTTAGAATATACCGGCTTAACGTTTACAATACTTGTCCAAAATACTCATCCAACTCAAACATCAACATTCACAATACCACAACCAACCGAGTACTAGTATCTTAAACGTAATCTCAAACTTACATCAGTTTAATATAAACAGTCGGGTGCACAGGCGCAACCCGAACTCAAAATAAACATCCCACCCTAAGTCTAACCGCTCCTACTCTCGTAGTGCGTCCTCATGGGTCTCTTACCTGCAAGTGTAAAAATAGCCCCCGAGGGGGTCAGCACGAATGCTGGTACACCCTCTCATGGCCCCCAAGCTAACGGGGCTACGACGACTAATTGTCGATAGCATGGAAATTGATTACATACACAAGCATAATATGAAGTGCAATAACAATAACCACAGATGAACATATATAGTTCACAACCAATGAACGACTCAAGCGTTCCCTTAACAAGTGGGTTAGTAACCCCCTCCTTAGTCCTCATTTCCTTAATCTCAGTTCCTTACCTTACCTTAATCTTAATCTCAATCTTAATCTTAATCTCAGTATACAAACCTTTCCTGGAAGGGATTGGTTGTAGCTTAATTCGAACCTGGGATTTAGGTGATCCCACCGCACCATCTTAATGCCACCTACTCTGGACGGGAGTCCAGCGTAGCTGAGCCGGCAACCGGCCCTAGGCTACAAGTCCGAAGACAAGTCCTTAAGCGGAGGGCGGATCTGATTCAGATACCGTCCCCCTTTTTCCTTAGCATGCATGACCGGAGATCGGTCCCGGGTTTCCTCACTCAAGTTCCAGTTAGTAGACATCTTAAACACCATGTGCTAGCTAAGCCTTAACGGGCATTAACCAACAACCATCAAACTTAACTCTTTCTTAACTCAGTAAGTACTAAACTTGGTTAGTAACAATCTCAAGTCTCGTGGGTTAGTGTAAAGCTAACACAAACACAACGAGAATAAATATAATCCGGTTGCATGCTTTATCTTGTTTTAGTCATAGCAATTAAACAGATAGCACACAAGCCGAGGGATACCTCGTTAGCAAGCAGGTCACAAGAAGGATTGTACCGTTCACCGTCGATCGTTGTTTGTTTAACTTTCTTCGGGGTCCCAATTCACAAACCTAAAACATTCATTCATTTTTAGGTCATTAGTTATTTGCACCTTACTTAACTCACTTAGTCTCTAAAGATTCCCATTTAATAACCTCTCATGCCTTTGCCACTTAGCTTACAAGCTTAACTTTAAACATTAAAACTTACACTTAACTTAACTTAGTTCCTTAAGTTCTTAGGGTCCTAATCATTACCACCCTACCAAAGGTATACCTTATTACCTATTACCATTCTTAGAATTCAAAACTTACACCCACCCTCTGGGTCGGACCATTCCAGTAACTTTCGGGTTTGGAAAACCCTACATGTCCGACCCATGTCCGACCCAACCAACTGGGTCGGACCATTCCAGAAACTTTCCGTCTTCTAAAACCTCTCATGTCCGACCCACGTCCGACCCAACCTTCTGGGTCGGACCATTCCAGAAACTTATTTGCCCTTTGAAAATCACCCGTCCGACCCATGTCCGACCCAAGACCTCTGGGTCGGACCATTCCAGAACCTTTCCCTGGCGTTAAACAGAGGCCGTCCGACCCAAACCTGGGTCGGACCCCTGGGTCGGACGCCACTAAATCATGCCCAAACTTTGTCAAATCTTCACTAAACCTTTCCTCAAGCCATCCAATATGTTCTAACATCATTTAGACCCTTAAACCCACCTTAGAGCATCCTCCAAACACATTAAATCATTCACCAAGTTTCACCTTAATCATTATACATTTTCCCTTGTAATTATGCTAACACTTGTAATGCTTTCCTCTAGGTTTCTAGGTGGTGGTTCATACCTAATGTAACCACTATGCCAAATGTTTTCCTCACCACTATAACATCATCTCCCAAGCATCTTTCACTATCTAAAACTCTCTCATGCATTTACTTAATGTTCCTTCACAACTTAAACTTCCATCCATCAACACATTGTTTCCTTCCTAGTTGTTTATCAACACTTGCCTAAGTCCTAAATACTCAAATACATTCTCTTGATTCCTAAATCCTCCATGGTGATACCTAAGTCATTATGAGTCATTAGAACACCTTAACTTCACCCTTTTTCATCAAGACAACCTATAGAACATCCTAGTACTTCCTTAGTCATGAAATTCCCTTAGAATTTCTTAAACACTTAAGTTCTCCTTTAAATTTTTGCCATGGGTTCTCTAGTATATAGTACATCCTATCACATGGTTTTTCTCCATCAAACAACCAATACCACACAAATTCTCATCACAACACCTTAACACCCAATTTACACCAAAACCACACCACATCATCATATAGTGCTTAAACTTAAAATGCTTGGCACTTAGGCCCTTAAATGACAATAATCTTAACCACTGAATTTCCACATATATATGCCTTCAACCTGCGAATACACTCAACAAGGCTCCCATTGAAATAAAATGCTTCTTGTACTTCACCTTGATATTCTTAAACTATCTCTTTTTCTCATTTGCTCCTTAGTCACAAGTTTACAAGTATAGTGATTGTTTCTTCTAGGTTTTATAACACCTTCCCAATATAAACTCTACACTAAACTCATCATATACCTAAATCCCATTCCCTTAAACAACAAAACACCTTAAGGTAAGTAATTTACCTTGTTCTTTTACAAGCTTAAAAGCTTTCTTCCTTAGGTTTTTCTTTGTTCAATCTCGGTCACCAATGTGTATCTCCTTGCCAATGTTCTAACCAATATCCAATGACTCCAATGAGTACTAGATAACACATTAACCCTAAGGAAAAAACCCTAGGTTAAAAAATATGTTTTAAGGTATTAATGTGATTGTTTTACCTTGGTTTCTCAAGACAAACTTGGATATGAAGCAAGGAGGACCTCCTCTCTCCTTTGAAGAGTAGAAACAAGCTAGAACAAGGCATAAACATGGAGTTCCATGAGTATATATTTTTGGACATGTGAAGAAAATGGTGGAAACCTAGATTTTCTTACACTTTCTTTACCTTAAGAGAATGGAGATGCCAATGGAGTCTCCAAACTTGAATTTCCTCCTCTAATGGTGGTTTGACTTGGCACCAAAATGAAGCTCTTGAAGTTTTGAAAAGATAGAAAGGAGGAGCTTGAGCTAACTAAGAAGAATATGTATTTTGTTTTGGATTTGGAGCTAAAATGAGTAAGATGTGACCAAGGAAGGATGGAGCTCTCATGGAGGTTGAGTTCTACGTGAATGGAGAAGGGAGAGAGCAGCTCAAACCGTGGGAAAACAAAGGAGAATGAGAGAAGTGAGAGAGAACTAATAAAGTGTGATATTTATGTAAAAGGTGAATAGTGATTTTACTTTATAACTCTCATTTGCTTTCTTATTTACTTAATGACTCATGAAGGTGGTGACTCACCTCCTAAGAAACCGGCCCCCTTTTATTAATGAGGGTAATTAAGTCTTTGTTGACCAAATGTCTCACTTATATAGACTTATGTTATAAACTAGCTTAATTAATTCACTATTCACCAAAACAAGGCACATTGTTGTGAAATTTTTGATTTCCCATTGATATAAACTTCCAAATGTGATACTATATAGTACACATGTTAATTAAAGAGTAATGATGGACATTTAGCCATTCAAAACTCATTTACAAGACAATTTTTCAAAAACGTGCTTTAAGACTCCTTAAAGCACATTTTGTGTTTTAACTTGTTTTCAAGCTTGGTTTTCTTTGGTAATTGATTTGAAATGACCATTAGGATATTACTAAGGTCTTAGAACAATATTTGGGTACTCTCCCAAGTCTCTCCAAGCTTAGAGCACGTTTTTGTTAAAACTGCTCTTTTGGTGTTTCCTTATATTTTCTTTGGTTAGAAATGTTTCTAAGGCATTATCTAGCCTCCTTATATCCTAGTTTATCATTTAAACACTATATCTAAGTTTGGGGTATTTCAATCTACCCCCCTTAAAAGAACTTTGTCCTCAAAGTTCACACATGTGCTTAACCATTCACGGTACACAATTCTCTTAATCTTAATACCACATCTTATATTCACATTCATACATCTCAAGACTCAAAGGTCAATCTCAAATACAATACATAAGTATTATACATAACTCAAACTTACACCGAAGTGTAGCAACTTACACAAATTCACATCTTAAACAACCAAACAAACGACAAACATGATCGTTTCCTAACTCAAAAGCGAGGAAGCTCTACCCCCCTTAAAAAGGGGTACGCCCCGTACCTATACAGACGATCTAGTCAGTAAATAAAGAAGGGTACTTCGCCCTCATCTTATCCTCTAATTCCCACGTGGCCTCTTCGACATCCTGGTTAGACCAGAGAACCTTCACCAGTCGCACTGACTTGTGGCGAGTGTCCCTAGTCTTGCTGTCCAAGATTCTCTGAGGAGTCTCCACGGATCTCATATTTGGTTCTAAGGTCAACCTCTCAGGTTCTAACACATGGGAGGGGTGGTGCATGTATTTCTTTAGCTGTGAAACATGAAAAACATCATGCACTTTACCCAGCTCAGTAGGTAAATTCAACCTGTAAGCAACCGGGCCCACCCGCTCCGTAATCTCATAAGGACCAACAAATTTCGGGCTTAACTTGCCCTTCTGCCCAAACCTGAATACACCCTTCATCGGTGAAACTCGCAGAAATACCTGGTCGCCCACTGCGAACTCCAGGTCCCGTCGTCGAACATCAGCATACGACTTCTGCCTATCTTGAGCAGCTTTCATGTTCTCCCTGATTTGCTGAACCTCAGCCTTAACTTGTTCTAAGTACTCTGGTCCTATAATGACCGTCTCACTCGACTCATCCCAGCAGAGCGGTGTACGACATGGTCTACCGTACAACGCTTGAAAAGGTGCCATCTTGATCGAAGCGTGATAGCTGTTGTTGTATGAAAACTCGATCAGATGCAATCTGTCAATCCAACTGCCCTGGAAGTCTAAGGCACATGCTCTCAGCATGTCCTCGAGTGTCTGAATAGTACGCTCAGTCTGACCATCTGTCTGAGGATGGAACGCGGTACTCAGTTTGAGTTCTGTACCCAACGCTTCTCTGGTAGCTCTCCAGTACCTCGAAAGGAATCTGGTATCTCTATCTGACACTATGGTCTTTGGTATGCCGTGATGTCTCATGATTTCTTTCTCAAATAACTCAGCTAATTTGGTCACCTTCCAAGTATCCTTCATCGGTATGAATCGGGCTACTTTGGTAAGGCGATCCACCACCACCCATATCATGTTGAGACCTCCCCTAGCAGGTGGAAGCCCAACTACGAAGTCCATGGAGATATCATGGAACTTCCACTCCGGAACTGGCATCGACTGTACCATTCCGCCCGGTCGTCGGTGCTCGAATTTCACCTTCTGGCATGTGAGACACCTCAAGACGAACTCGGTAACATCTGTCTTCATCCCCGACCACCAGAAGTATCTCTTCATGTCTTTATACATTTTAGAGGCTCCCGGATGGATGGAAACTGAAGAACAGTGTGATTCTCTAAGTATACGGTCTTTCAGATCCGTGTTGCCTCGTGGTATGCATAATCGGCCCTTAAGTCTGATCAGATCATCATCATGAAGTCTGAAGTCGTATTTCTGACTCTCAAAGGTACCATCTGTCAGCTTTTGTCTGACCTTTCTCATATACTCATCCGTCCTCTGAGCCTCTCGCACCTCATCAACCAAGCTGGAGAAGGAAACTAGCGAATGGAGTGAGTGTGCTCGACGGCTCAGGGCATCTGCTACAACATTGGCCTTCCCCTCTTTGTATTGGAGGTCAATGTCATAGTCTTTCAGAAACTCTAACCATCTCCTCTGTCGAAGATTTAACTCTTTCTGAGTGAATATGTATTTCAAACTTTTGTGATCGGTGTAGATCGTGACACTAACCCCATATAAGTAGTGGCGCCATATCTTCAAAGCGAAGACTACAGCTCCCAGCTCTAAATCATGTGTGGGGTAGTTCTCCTCATGTTTCTTCAACTGGCGTGAGGCATATGCCACCACCTTGCCATGTTGCATGAGCACGCAACCCAGCCCTCTGCCGGATGCATCACAATAAACCTCAAAGCCCTCTGCACCGTCTGGAATAGTCAGTACCGGTGCAGTGGTCAGTGAGTCCTTCAAGCGCTGAAATGATCTCTCACAGTCAACTGTCCACAGAAACGGTGCGTCTTTCTTCATCAGACTGGTCATCGGCTTCGCGACCTTGCTGAAATCTCTAACAAACCTCCTGTAGTAACCTGCCAGACCGAGAAAGCTCCGGATGTCGGTAACAGTCTTCGGCCTTGGCCAGGTACGTACGGCATCAATCTTTGCTGGATCCACTGCGATCCCAGCATCTGAGATGACATGACCTAGGAAAGAGACCTGGTCAAGCCAAAACTCACACTTGGAGAACTTAGCATACAGCTGGTTCTCCCTCAATATTTCCAATACCTTCCTCAGATGTTCCTCATGTTCAACTTTAGACTTTGAATATATCAGAATGTCGTCAATAAAAACCACAACCGACTTGTCCAGCTGCTCCCGGAACAAGCGGTTCATCAGATCCATAAATTTCGCCGGTGCATTCGACAAACCGAACGGCATCACTGTAAATCATAGTGGCCGTATCGTGTCCGGAATGCCGTCTTCTCAATGTCTCCCTCCTTAATGGCTATCTGATGATACCCCGATCTGAGATCAATCTTGGAAAACACAGATGCTCCCTTCAACTGATCGAACAGGTCGTCAATGCGGGGTAGTGGGTACTTATTCTTCACTGTCACTGCATTCAGCTCTCTGTAGTCGATGCAGAGGCGGAGACTACCATCCTTCTTCTTCACGAAGAGGACTGGCGCTCCCCATGGTGACACACTTGGTCTAATGAATCCTTTATCTAACAAATCTTTCAATTGTTCCTTTAATTCAGTCATTTCTGCCGGAGCCATGCGGTATGGTGCCTTGGCTATCGGTCCGGTACCAGGTAGCAGCTCAATGGTGAACTCTACCTCCCGAGTGGGTGGCATGCCGGGCAGTTCCCGTGGAAATAAGTCGGGGAACTCCGACACTACCGGTAAGTCGGGGTCGAACTCAGGGTCTCTCTCTATGTCCTGTACATAGCAGAGGTATACTTCTTCCTTTCTCCTTAATTCTCTATGCATTGCCATGGCGGTGATGATCTTAGTCGAAGGCTCTCTGGGCCTCTGGCGGTATGATATCGTTACCCCAGACGGACTCCTGAGCAGCAATCTATGCTCGGCGCAGAGGATACGTCCCTTGTGCCGCTCCAACCAGTTCATCCCGAAGATAACATCAAATCCTAGCTTACTGAACTCAATGAAACTGACTGGGAAGTCTTCCCCCTTAATTCTGATGGTGGCTCCTCGGTAGTAACGAGTGCAACGAACCTTCTCCTTAGACGGGAGCGTAACCGTGAAGTCGGGTAGCTCATCAGCGTCTAGCCCCAACCTGCTCGCGAATGATGCAGAGACAAAGGTATGCGAGGCCCCTGAGTCGAAGAGAACTGATGCCTCAATCCCATTGATCGGAAAGGTGCCGGTGAGGATAGTACCGCTGGCGTCGGCCTGTGCCTCTGTAAGTATGCTTAGTGCACCTTCCGTACCGAGTCCATAACCTAATTGTGTTCACAAGCTCCATGAGTATTGATGGTATAACAAGAGTCGTAATCAATTTATATGAACAACACTGTTATTTTATTCATGACCATCCTGTTTACAACATGTGCTTCAATCTTACATCTCATTTCTCATCTCATTCTAACGTTACATGGCTAATATTGTCTAAAGGTTAGGTTTAATCTTCCTGGTCTCATATGCGTCGCATTGACTACTGCTGATGGTGCTGTATTCAGCTTGATTCTCTTAATCCCATGGTATAACATCCTTGATTCTCCTCCCAAAATTAATACATCACCTGACTTAAGTACTATCTTATCTGCACGGTCCGCACGCTTCTGCTCGCCGTATAAAAACTCCGCATCATCTCCAATGGACCAAGACACTACGGGTATCCCTCTTTCGAGAGACTCCGTTGTCTCGTCCTTATCCTGGTGTAGTCCCAGTCTCCCATCTTTCTCGTAGAAGTTTACAATGCAAATGTCTGCCTGGATGTCTGGAATCGGTTCAGCTTCCAACTGCTGAGCGATTTCCACGACTTGTATAATAACTGGATGGAACTCTTCGGGTATTCCCGGTGGTGAGACTCCATCTTGCTCCCTCATGGTTTGGTAATTCTTGGCATACGGATTCCAATCCTTGCCCAAGCTCATCATCTTTAATTTCATCCTTGCTCCCCCTGGGTACTCCGGTGTGTAAAAACCTCCCGGTCCCATTCCTAGTTGATTGCACCTCCTGATGATGGCTATTTGTGCTTCGGGTGTCAGGTATCCCCTTAATAAAATCATACCTGGGCGGATAACCTGACATTGTTCGGTTGGAAAGTGTATGGTTTCGATGTCGGTGTGCTCCGGGCTAGATGTAGATGGTATAGGGTAGCAGATGTTGAATCTTCCTAAAGTGGTAGTAGGTTATGTCTTACTTAAGTTCTAATCTCATCTTATTCTTACTTAACTCATATATTTCACCAAACATGCATGATAATGCGGTAAGCAGGTAGTTTTATTACTAAATGGTTATAGTGGTACCTGGCCTCGATGAGGGCTCAGGCTCATCGTCCCGGTCCACCATGTGTAAAGTGGGCCCCGTCTTCTGGGTCACCCGTGGGTTCTTGTCTGCCGGCTGCTGCACTTTCCTCTGACCGTCAGATCCAGCTCCCTGATCGGTCTTGCCCTTGCCCCTGGTATCGGGCCTATAGGCTCTGCTAGCAGGATTCCGGTAACACTCATATGCTCGATGCCCGTAGACTCCACAGAAGTTGCACTCCACCTTATTCCCTTACAGTCGAGTCCGGGGTGGTCCTTGTGACACCATCTACAGATGAAGCGTCGCTGGTAGCCACCACCGGCTCCCCTCTCAGTCTCAGATCCTGTTGATTCACAATCAATTCTCATATCTCAAACGGTTACTAATTTATTTCTTAACTCATTCTTGTTAGTTTCCTTACCCTTTGGCGCCTTAGAGCGCAGGGGTGTAGCTGCAATAGCATACGTCAACTTCAATGGCTCTTCCGAAGCCTTCTCCTTTCCTCCTTCCCCTTTGGGTTCTGATTTTTCTGGGCCTGAGGCTGGTACTTTTGTTTCTTGTACCCTCCTTGCCCTTGACCTTCTGAGCTCTTACCAGCACTCTTCCTCTTTGCATTCTCCTCGTCCCTCAGCTGGACGGTAATCTCAACCTTAGCAGCGGCATGATAGCACTCCTGCTTTTCCATGGTATTAGTCATACTTATTCTCATAATCTAAATCTTATTCATCACTTACTCAAGTCTCAATCATTCTTATTACCTGCAAGGTAGTGTAACTCGTCGGCCCCATGCCGTAGCGGAGTCGATGGCTAAGCCCGCCATAGAAGCGGTCCACCAAGATCTGGTCAGAATATCCAAGACCTGGCAGAAGACGGAGCAAGGCGTGAACTCTGAGTAATACTCGTCCACTGTCATCTTGTCCGACTGCTTAAGCGCATCCAACTGTAAGCGCTTCTTCGTCTGGACATGGGCGGGGTAGTACTTTGCTCGTAGCAAGGCGGTGTACTGCTCCCAGCCGAACTCTGGATTGGCCACATGCTCGGCCCTCACCAGCTTCCACCAATCGCCTGCCGCCCCCTTCAGATAGAAAGCAGCTAAGCGCACCTTGATCCCAGCAGGGACATCAAGGGTCTCGAAGGCGGTCTCCAGCTCGGAGATGTACGCCTCAAGCTTGGCGGGATCGGTCTCCCCCTTAAAATGAGCGGGTCGAAGATCTGCTAGACTCTTCACCCAGTTTGGTTCCCTAGGTTGTGGCGGTGGAGGTGGCGCACCCACACCAGGCTGATAGCCCATGTGCCCTAATGCGGCAGCTACGATCTCTGCGATCGTCTGCCCTCCAGGTATCCCTGAAGTATCCTCACCCCGGCCGCGACCTCGGCCTCCCCTAGGACGTCCTGCCATCTGAACAAGCACATCTCACATTAGTTTGTATTCACCACTGTCTCGGTTAGTAAATTTATAACGCCCGTAGACGATAAAGATGATCCACACTTATTAGTGGTCATCTGACTCTACTCACTCTAACTTCTCACACCCTTAACCCAACACTTATTCCTTAACTTATATCCTAACTCGGTGGTTACTCATGTCCGGTATTTCTTGATCAGAGCGTAACTACGCTCTGATACCACTTTTTGTAACACCCCATCCAAAGCCTATCGTGGTTATCGCAAACTGAACACTTAATCGATTACGTCGCAGCGGAAATAAATAACACCTGGACCTTGCCACGGTCTGATCGTTAGAATATACCGGCTTAACGTTTACAATACTTGTCCAAAATACTCATCCAACTCAAACATCAACATTCACAATACCACAACCAACCGAGTACTAGTATCTTAAACGTAATCTCAAACTTACATCAGTTTAATATAAACAGTCGGGTGCACAGGCGCAACCCGAACTCAAAATAAACATCCCACCCTAAGTCTAACCGCTCCTACTCTCGTAGTGCGTCCTCATGGGTCTCTTACCTGCAAGTGTAAAAATAGCCCCCGAGGGGGTCAGCACGAATGCTGGTACACCCTCTCATGGCCCCCAAGCTAACGGGGCTACGACGACTAATTGTCGATAGCATGGAAATTGATTACATACACAAGCATAATATGAAGTGCAATAACAATAACCACAGATGAACATATATAGTTCACAACCAATGAACGACTCAAGCGTTCCCTTAACAAGTGGGTTAGTAACCCCCTCCTTAGTCCTCATTTCCTTAATCTCAGTTCCTTACCTTACCTTAATCTTAATCTCAATCTTAATCTTAATCTCAGTATACAAACCTTTCCTGGAAGGGATTGGTTGTAGCTTAATTCGAACCTGGGATTTAGGTGATCCCACCGCACCATCTTAATGCCACCTACTCTGGACGGGAGTCCAGCGTAGCTGAGCCGGCAACCGGCCCTAGGCTACAAGTCCGAAGACAAGTCCTTAAGCGGAGGGCGGATCTGATTCAGATACCGTCCCCCTTTTTCCTTAGCATGCATGACCGGAGATCGGTCCCGGGTTTCCTCACTCAAGTTCCAGTTAGTAGACATCTTAAACACCATGTGCTAGCTAAGCCTTAACGGGCATTAACCAACAACCATCAAACTTAACTCTTTCTTAACTCAGTAAGTACTAAACTTGGTTAGTAACAATCTCAAGTCTCGTGGGTTAGTGTAAAGCTAACACAAACACAACGAGAATAAATATAATCGGTTGCATGCTTTATCTTGTTTTAGTCATAGCAATTAAACAGATAGCACACAAGCCGAGGGACACCTCGTTAGCAAGCAGGTCACAAGAAGGATTGTACCGTTCACCGTCGATCGTTGTTTGTTTAACTTTCTTCGGGGTCCCAATTCACAAACCTAAAACATTCATTCATTTTTAGGTCATTAGTTATTTGCACCTTACTTAACTCACTTAGTCTCTAAAGATTCCCATTTAATAACCTCTCATGCCTTTGCCACTTAGCTTACAAGCTTAACTTTAAACATTAAAACTTACACTTAACTTAACTTAGTTCCTTAAGTTCTTAGGGTCCTAATCATTACCACCCTACCAAAGGTATACCTTATTACCTATTACCATTCTTAGAATTCAAATTTTTTTTTTTTTAAGTGTTAAGGGCCGTCCGACCCACCGTCCGACCCACCCTCTGGGTCGGACCATTCCAGTAACTTTCGGGTTTGGAAAACCCTACATGTCCGACCCATGTCCGACCCAACCAACTGGGTCGGACCATTCCAGAAACTTTCCGTCTTCTAAAACCTCTCATGTCCGACCCACGTCCGACCCAACCTTCTGGGTCGGACCATTCCAGAAACTTATTTGCCCTTTGAAAATCACCCGTCCGACCCATGTCCGACCCAAGACCTCTGGGTCGGACCATTCCAGAACCTTTCCCTGGCGTTAAACAGAGGCCGTCCGACCCAAACTGGGTCGGACCCCTGGGTCGGACGCCACTAAATCATGCCCAAACTTTGTCAAATCTTCACTAAACCTTTCCTCAAGCCATCCAATATGTTCTAACATCATTTAGACCCTTAAACCCACCTTAGAGCATCCTCCAAACACATTAAATCATTCACCAAGTTTCACCTTATTATCATTATACATTTTCCCTTGTAATTATGCTAACACTTGTAATGCTTTCCTCTAGGTTTCTAGGTGGTGGTTCATACCTAATGTAACCACTATGCCAAATGTTTTCCTCACCACTATAACATCATCTCCCAAGCATCTTTCACTATCTAAAACTCTCTCATGCATTTACTTAATGTTCCTTCACAACTTAAACTTCCATCCATCAACACATTGTTTCCTTCCTAGTTGTTTATCAACACTTGCCTAAGTCCTAAATACTCAAATACATTCTCTTGATTCCTAAATCCTCCATGGTGATACCTAAGTCATTATAGTCATTAGAACACCTTAACTTCACCCTTTTTCATCAAGACAACCTATAGAACATCCTAGTACTTCCTTAGTCATGAAATTCCCTTAGAATTTCTTAAACACTTAAGTTCTCCTTTAAATTTTTGCCATGGGTTCTCTAGTATATAGTACATCCTATCACATGGTTTTTCTCCATCAAACAACCAATACCACACAAATTCTCATCACAACACCTTAACACCAATTTACACCAAAACCACCCACATCATCATATAGTGCTTAAACTTAAAATGCTTGGCACTTAGGCCCTTAAATGACAATAATCTTAACCACTGAATTTCCACATATATGCCTTCAACCTGCGAATACACTCAACAAGGCTCCCATTGAAATAAAATGCTTCTTGTACTTCACCTTGATATTCTTAAACTATCTCTTTTTCTCATTTGCTCCTTAGTCACAAGTTTACAAGTATAGTGATTGTTTCTTCTAGGTTTTATAACACCTTCCCAATATAAACTCTACACTAAACTCATCATATACCTAAATCCCATTCCCTTAAACAACAAAACACCTTAAGGTAAGTAATTTACCTTGTTCTTTTACAAGCTTAAAAGCTTTCTTCCTTAGGTTTTTCTTTGTTCAATCTCGGTCACCAATGTGTATCTCCTTGCCAATGTTCTAACCAATATCCAATGACTCCAATGAGTACTAGATAACACATTAACCCTAAGGAACAAACCCTAGGTTAAAAATATGTTTTAAGGTATTAATGTGATTGTTTTACCTTGGTTTCTCAAGACAAACTTGGATATGAAGCAAGAGGACCTCCTCTCTCCTTTGAAGAGTAGAAACAAGCTAGAACAAGGCATAAACATGGAGTTCCATGAGTATATATTTTCGGACATGTGAAGAAAATGGTGGAAACCTAGATTTTCTTACACTTTCTTTACCTTAAGAGAATGGAGATGCCAATGGAGTCTCCAAACTTGAATTTCCTCCTCTAATGGTGGTTTGACTTGGCACCAAAATGAAGCTCTTGAAGTTTTGAAAAGATAGAAAGGAGGAGCTTGAGCTAACTAAGAAGAATATGTATTTTGTTTTGGATTTGGAGCTAAAATGAGTAAGATGTGACCAAGGAAGGATGGAGCTCTCATGGAGGTTGAGTTCTACGTGAATGGAGAAGGGAGAGAGCAGCTCAAACCGTGGGAAAACAAAGGAGAATGAAGAAGTGAGGAGAGAGAACTAATAAAGTGTGATATTTATGTAAAAGGTGAATAGTGATTTTACTTTATAACTCTCATTTGCTTTCTTATTTACTTAATGACTCATGAAGGTGGTGACTCACCTCCTAAGAAACCGGCCCCCTTTTATTAATGAGGGTAATTAAGTCTTTGTTGACCAAATGTCTCACTTATATAGACTTATGTTATAAACTAGCTTAATTAATTCACTATTCACCAAAACAAGGCACATTGTTGTGAAATTTTTGATTTCCCATTGATATAAACTTCCAAATGTGATACTATATAGTACACATGTTAATTAAAGAGTAATGATGGACATTTAGCCATTCAAAACTCATTTACAAGACAATTTTTCAAAAACGTGCTTTAAGACTCCTTAAAGCACATTTTGTGTTTTAACTTGTTTTCAAGCTTGGTTTTCTTTGGTAATTGATTTTAAATGACCATTAGGATATTACTAAGGTCTTAGAACAATATTTGGGTACTCTCCCAAGTCTCTCCAAGCTTAGAGCACGTTTTTGTTAAAACTGCTCTTTTGGTGTTTCCTTATATTTTCTTTGGTTAGAAATGTTTCTTAATGTTTCTAAGGCATTATCTAGCCTCCTTATATCCTAGTTTATCATTTAAACACTATATCTAAGTTTGGGGTATTTCAATATTCTACTACTAACATATGCTTAGCTAAATCTATAAATCAAAATACAACAAACTAGTGAGCAACTAAACCGAATCCAAAGTTTACAACTATAGTGTAATAATACAACTGAAGTCTGAAGAGTGCGATAAGAAAAACAAATGTCTCTATAATGGATTTCCGTATAGGCTCGGTAAAACGCTGAATATACTAAAGTGTAATCCTATACCCTTTGGGTCACTTGAGTCATTAAGCCATCTTATCATGAGAATAATTACATGTTGTTCCGGTTTATAGTTTATAATGAAGCCGTAAATAGCGTAAGTAAACACACATCAATCCATTCAACACAACAATATGTTACACAAGCGATCATTTACATAACGAAAGACAACGAGTAAAAGTGATAAAACATGAATGTTGTTTTTAGCAAATGGTACTCGTTATTCAGCCTTCAAGGTCTGTTATTCATTACTCATCTCAATTTGGGTGTCATGCTAGGGCAACCCGTATTTTATCATTAATGGATTGTCTTCTTGTAAGCACCAACAGTAGTGCACTCTGGCTAGTAATTCGTAGATATCGACACTACTGCTGGTGGATCTTCAAGGAATGTGGGTTCATCTTCCTCGCCCTCTCCAAGTCCACACTCAACCTTGTAGCCACTGGAATCTAATCAACCTCTCCAGACAAGCTTCCACTTATGGAAAACTACTCTCATTTATTTTCTTAAAGGTAATGATCTTTTTAAGCTTCTGGACAACTTATACCCATGCCCTGCACAATTCACAAAAAATGGGGTTAACCCTGATTATCAACGTTAGATCAACCAAGACCAACTCATTATGTCTATAGTTCACATGTCCTTATTTGATTCTATCATCATCTCTGACGTGTGGTGTACGTACTATTGCTAAAAAAGCTATGGAGTAGACTTCATAATACTTACAAAGCTCAAACCACTACTAATCTGGGTAACTTGTACATACAGTTAACTAGTATAGCCAATGGAGGAGATGAGAATATTTCCACCTATTTTAACTGTGCCCAAACCATTGTTCATGCTCTTGCTAGGCTGGTCATAAGGTTGCATATCATGAGTCTCAAACCTTTCTGATGAAAGGTCTATTTGTAGAACTTAATTGTATCACAACCATCCTCATAGCTTCTCGTACTCAACTATCTCCTTTTGAGATTGTAAACTGCTTGTTACAACTTGAAGTCACTTTAAACAGCATCAACAACAATGACAACAACACAACAACAAGAAGAAGCTAGCTCTACTATTAGAATTAACTGCACTACTACCACTGAAAGCAAAATTACACTCCATCTAAGGAGAGTTACTAGTCTACCAGAGGGAGAAGAAATTAATCATGTTATCATTCCAACTCATGTCCTCGATGTAAATGAAATTATTATAATATTCTTCAAGAAAAAAATGATTCTAACTCAAGTTGTCGTTCGCTTCGCCATTTGTAAGAGAGGAGAGAAAGAATGAGTCGGTGAGAATGTGGATAAACTAGGCGACGGGGTGCTAATAAAGCACTTATTTCAGCGGTTCCTAGCTAGGTACCGCCGAAATAGGTCCTAGATCATTTTAAAAAAATAGAAAGCACTTATTCTGGTGGTTGCTATTTAGAAACCGCCAAAATAGATGATCAAATAAAAAATAAAAAATAAAATACCTATTTTGGCGGTTTCTAACTAGCAACCACCTAAATAGGTCCTTTTTATTTTTTAAATAATTTATGAGGACCTATTTCGGTGGTTCTAGTAAGGAACCGTCAAAATGGATACCCGACCTTTCCTGAAAACAGCCTATTTTGGCGGTTATTTAAAACCTTCAAAATAGGGGCGCTGAAATAGACTTTTTTGTACTAGTTATACCTCATGGAGCAAGGAAAGAGAAGATCTCAAGAGGGGAACACTCCTTCCTCCCCCTTCTTTCTTTAATTTTTCCAGCTCCTTATCTCCCCTGAATCACTCAAATAATTTAGATTATGTTACCATCGCGTAGATCTCATAAGAGCTTCAATTTGTGCATAATTATTGTGCTTTTGGTGTAAAGTTGAAACTGGGTTTACCTCGTCTCCAGCCTTACCTCCTCACACCGTCATCTCCGTCCCATTCTCATCCCGTCCTCGTCGCCCCACTTCATCCCGCCGCCCCCAATGTTTTTCCCAATTTGCATGTCTACTCTTTGTCTATAAAAATAAGCATGGAGAGGACTAGTTTTTTCTCTTCCCTTATTGTCGAGCAGAAGCTAGATCCGCCACAGTTGGAGTTTGTCTCCTCCATAACTGGGTTCAGCTAGCTTTATTATCTTTTGGAAATCTCTCGTGATCGACTTCCTAAGCACAGCTGGTGGAGTCGGCATAAGATCTTCTGGTGCTTTCGGTGTTGTCTTTCCCGATACTATTATCCTCTATTTGGAGTACTCCTCACAAAAGGATGTTTTCACTGGCAACTAGATACGCAACAGTCCCTTTGGATTCTCCACAATTGGATAGGGCTGACATCAGTTGACCGCTCCCTTGGGGTAGGCCGTTGTGGTTCCTACTTCGGATGTAAGCTATAAGATCTCTTGTTGATTCTTCTTACATTACTATACTTTGTTCAATTGGTTGTCATAGGATACTTCCATTTTGCCTATACCAGATGCTTCTAAATACAATCTTGGTTTAGCTGTTGGTTATTTGATCATGATCTCTTAGACATGTAACTTATTATCTTTAATTTAAAGTCTTATTTAAAAAAATATATGATATCGTCAGAGATGCAAGGGAAAGGTTGTAAGAAGAGGTCAAGGAAGGTCCCTAGGACAAGATCTCTAGGTTTTATAGTAAGATGTTCCGTGTAATGTGTGTGTAAGGTAGGACAAGAAAGGTTATGTAAGACTTGAGTCGGTGTTGTTTGATTTGCCCTTGCGGCACCCTAGGCCATGTGCCTATAATTATCAAAAAAAAAAATGTCTGTCGACCCGAACCGGGTCGTTTACATTCCTATACTGTATATATATTACAAACTAAATTTTGTGCTTTAAGAACTGAATAACTCTACATTAATTTTTGACTGATAAACTGGTTATTACCCAAATAAAAAATGGTAGACATGTTGTCGACTCTTTCAAAAGGCAGGTGAATGCCTTGAGTATATACATAGGTCAACGAAAGTAATAATAATCTGGATATAATGTCAAAAATCATCAATGATTAATAGCGACATGAATGACTAATATCCGCACCTTACATTTAATACACAAATCATCTTCTAACCTGCCCTTGATCATATCCCCAAATCAAAATAAACCGTTACATCCCGCCCTAATTTCATTAATGCATTTGAAATGTCAAACACCTTCATCATTCCCACTATAAATATCACTGTCATATTTTTCTTCATTTCTCATCTCAACAAACAATTATCTTCTTTACAGTTTCTCGAGTTGCATACGGTAATTAAGGGAAAGGATGGTTTCCAAGATCCTCCTCCTGTGTTTACTCGTTGGTACACTTGTCTGTACCACTACTTTCACTAGTGCCAGAACATTAGAGGACAAAAAAGCTACTGACGGCCTTGAAGACCAAAAGTACTACGGCGATGGAGGCTATGGCTCAGGCGGCGGATATGGTGGTGGTAGTGGGTATGGCAGTGGATACGGGAGTGGCTACGGTGGTGGATATGGAAGTGGGTACGGTGGGGGATATGGAAGTGGGTACGGTGGAGGAAGGGGCTATGGTGGTGGGTACGGTGGAGGAAGAGGCTATGGAGGTGGGTACGGTGTGGGAAGAGGTTATGGAAGTGGGTACGGTGGAGGAAGAGGATATGGCGGTGGGTATGGTGGAGGAAGGGGTTATGGCGGCGGGTATGGTGGCGGCGCTGGTTACGGCGGTGGCTGCGTTGCCTTGAACGTACTTTACGGCAGATACTTGTACATGGCAATATTCCATGGTTACAAACATGGCGCATAAAAAAAAAGTTGAATAATGTTACAGCCATATAAATCAAGTCTCTCACGTACCCCCCGACATATATATAAATCAATTAATGTTGGTTTCTTTTATACTTCTTCCACGTCTGTGTGTCATATGTTACACAATGAAAAGTTCTACATGGTCTGTCGATCATTTATTTTGTAGTGATATTTCAAAATATGAAAGGTTATTGTACGATTAAGAGCGCTGTTACAGCGTGGATGCTGTCTAGCTATTTATATTAAATAGATTGGCAAAGAACAGATATGTAGCAAACCAATTACAAAGAATCTAAAATACACACTAGATTACATACGAATCCTATATTACAATCTATAGTCTATTAAATGTTATAAAATAAAGTATACACATCTCAACACTTCCCCTCAAGACAAAAACAGTGTTAGACTAGGTTGTGTCTTGTAACAAAAATAATCCAATATGATGCACAATGCTTCTGTAATCTCGACCACATAAGGACTTTGTCAAGAAATCTACCAATTGGTGTTTGCTAAGAATATGTTGGACATATATGAGTCCCTCTTGTATCATTTGGCGGACATAATGTATGTCCACTTCTATATGATTTGTTTTCTGGTGTTGTACCGAGTTCTTAGCTATGTATAAAGCTGACTGGTTGTCGCATCTGTGTGTACACATCACCCCCTAGGTCATGGATGAGCCTTGTTAACCATGCCAGTTCTACTATGACTGCTTTCATGGCATGATATTCGGCTTCTACAAAGGACAAGGACACGCATCCTTGTTTCTTGGACTTCCAAGATATTAGTGAGCCACCTAGCAAAATATAATAACCAGAAACAGATCTTCGAGTGATTGGTAGCTTGCCTAATCACAGTCACTATGGGCAGACAAAGAAAAATCCGTGTGGTTATTTAACAGTATCCCATATCCTACAGTCTCTTTTATATACTTAAGTGTGTGGAGCGCAGCGGACATATGTGTTTCTATAGGATTTTATAAAAATTGACTCAACAGTTGGGCAGTGAAGGCTAAATTTGGGCGTGTATGTGTGAGGAAGTTTATCTTTCCAATCAAACTCATATATTGTCAGATTACACAGAGGTTTACCTTGATCTAGTTTTAATTTCTGACCAGCTTGTAGAGGAGCATATGCATATTTCTTTTCAAGAATATCATGTTCACTTATCAGCTCAATACAGAATTTTCTTTGAGAAATTATCAGCTCATTATCATGGTGGAGAAATTTCATGCCGAGAAAGACGTTTAAGTTTCCAAGATCCTTTATTTTGAATTCTTTATCTAGGCGAGTTTTGGCCATGGTAATTTTATTTGAGTCATTTCCAGTAATTAGGACATCATTTACATATATGGCTAATAATGTTGTACTATGGTTGTGGTTTTTCCAGAAAATAGAGGGTCATTGTTGGATTTTTTGTATCCAATGTATTTCAGAAAATCGCTCAGTTTAGCATACCATTGTCTTGAGGCTTGCTTAAGTCCATAGAGTGATTTTTGTAACTTACAAGCATTGGTGTTTTGGGTAGTTTGGACGCCAGGAGGAATTTGTATCTATATTTCTTCTTGGAAATCACCATGAATAAAGGCGTTATTGACATCAAGTTGATTCAATATTCACCTTCTGTTGATGATATGAGCAGTAGTTATTATGGATTCTCCCCAATATGGTAAAGGAATTTTGCTTGGAAGAAAATGGCCCTCGCAGTTTCTATAAAATATCTATGTTTTCGTTCTGCTATGCCATTTTGCAGAGGGGATGAGGAGGTTTGATGAATTATTCCAAGAGAGTTAAAAAAAGGTTTTCCCTCATTGGAAGATCCTAATTCAAAAGCATTGTCTGATCAGATTTCTTTAATTATTTTATTAAATTGCCTTTAAACATAAGATATGAAGTATTGTAGGGAAGTGAAAGCTTCTGATTTTGTTTGAAGAAAAGTTTGACCCATAAAACCCTAGTTATTTCATCTACAATACTAAGGAAATATTTATGCTGATCATAGGTAGTTTCACGAAAAGGACCACAAACATCTATGTGTAAGTCAAAAGCATTTTCACTTGTTGAAACTTTTATTAAAAGGAAATATATGTGCTTTGGCCTTATGACAAGAATCACAAACCAAATCAGAAAAAGCATCCTATTTTTTTTATAAATTGTAGTTAATACAAAGTATTCATGGGTGTATGCCCTAGTCTATTATGCCAAAGGACCACATTGTTTACATGTTTGTATCTATGTGACAGATGAGAGATATTACTGGTTTCTATGTGTTCTTGACTCATCTTATAACGATGTAAAAAAACAAATCAAGTTCTCTATTATCTAAAAAGTATAACCCATTATGTTGGGTTCCAAGCAAAACCTTAGAGTTTGATTTAGGGTCCTATAGAAAACTTTTATCATGATAGATAAACATATAGGCATCTAATTGTTTAAGTAATTGTCTAATGAACAGAAGATTAAAATGGAATGTCTTTAGACATCATCACTTTGTAAAAAAAAATTATCAGACAGATGAACACTACTTATTCCCTCTATAGAGCCATTGTGGCCATTAGACATCATCACTTTAAAATCACATCTCTACTGCATACCCCTATTTAAGGCAGGTCACCCACATAGTAGCCACTCTTAGAGTAGAGTCTCTGACCGACGAACCATTCTAGTTCGTTGGAAATTTAGTTGAGCGTAAGGACCCGTACGCGGACAGTCTCGCATCCGTTTGTGATCACAGCGCGCACCAAGGGCTCCACCATTAGAATTTCTCCATACTCTATCTCTATATATTTTCAGAACACTAATGATTAAGGTCTCTTAATCTAATCCTAAGTATCAACTCGGGATCCAGTGTAACATTTCGAATGTGTGCCATTTAATGGTCTTATGTCTAGTATCTCTAGGTGATGTTTACCATTCGAATGTAGTGATACGAGAGCGGCTTTAAGCAGGCCGTTGCTCCGTATTTAAGTAATCTCATAAATTTATTAGATAATATATATCTTATTATTATCCTACGCTACGATGTTTCAGCTTTTTTTCTCTTATAATATTAAGATAGCGTTAATTTCCTTAGTTCGTTTTATATATAAATACGTATATACGAACAATTACTGTTATTGCATAATTCACAATAGTAAGGCAACAATATAATATACACTTCACACATATTAATTCACACAATCATATATTTCATCTTGTCACAGAGATTCACATAAGTCTGAACTAAGGAAATCCTCATAGACAATCAAGCCATACAACAACATGCCGTACACCGGAATATGCTAGTGTGATGTTCTCACGCTTATCTGACGTCTCTGGAGGTTTTTACGAATCTAGAATATGTATCACACCACGTATTAATATACTACACTAGTAATATGGTACTGTATTCACGTACTATCGCTAATCCCTCACGATTTATTTCCTTGTCATCAACTTACTGTCGTTACTCAGGTTTTCGGATTTACTCGGGATTAGTTAGGTCAATGTTACAATTTATGTATTAGTACATTGTTACAACTTTCCTTCTTAGGATATAATATCATAATAACCCATCTCCATTGATTATAGGGTTGTACTTGTATATATATAAACTTATATATATATATATATATATATGATTATGTAAAAATGCATTCTTACAATTGTCATTACATTTCATGTAAGTATTGACCTTACAATTGCTATCATCCTTATAAACTCTCATTTAATATTTGAGATGGTCAACATGACCCTCATTGGTCAATTGAGTTGACTTGGTCAATTGTATTATCTTGGTTAGTTTATCCAAGTATACAAACTTATATATAAATTCATTTTATAACTCTTAAACTATACATTTCATCATTGTTTCATATCTTACAACTTAACATTAGAACTTCTTATCTAATGTTTTATAATTCGATTTCCCCATCTTATATCATCCCAATAATAGTATTATATAGTTATCCAACCATATTATATAATTCACTCCATATTAAATATATATATATATATGAATTATAACACCCATTTATTATAACGGTATTCTTTATAATATATCAATTACTCCCTTAATGAATATTTCTTTTTATAATTGTTATAACCTTTATATACATTCATAAACCATATTCTAAATTTAACTTATTAATTTTTATAATTTCCATATATCAGCCCTTAATAGATTTTTATTATTTACATACTTACCATATTAATTATATAATGTTACCATTATATCCATACATTATTTAATTTTGACCATTTACACTTTATTAAGTATAACTATGGTCATAATATTTCTAACAATGTAGAACAGACCCATGTCTGTCCAGAATTATTTCTCAGCCCACATAAGTTTCTTTAATTACAAATGACCCCATTTATTTCCTAAACTTTATAAATATCATTTTAAACAAACTATATTATACATAGTTATCAATATAGCTCCAAATAATTCTCCACAAATTCCTGAAAATTCCTAATAGACCCTAGTCTTTTTTATACACCATTTTAACCTAGAATTTTCAGTAATTACACTTCTACCCTATATTTTATGTAACTTTTACATTTTACTCCAAAACTTAATATAAAGTCATAATTAAATTATTTAATCATCTAATTTGGTCAATGCCTCTTATATGGTCAATGTTGACCTTGCAAACACTATCTTGACCACCAACTTCCTGTATTTATGAATTAATCCTAATTTTCCTCGAAATTACATTTTTACCCCAAACTTTGTAAAATCTTACAATTTTCATTTAAACTGTTTTAAACCCTAACTTTCTGCTATATATCACTTCAGCCCTTATAATTTTGTTTATTTATGGCTTTTCCCCCAAATCTTCTAATAATGACATAAAATAACTTTAAATGTAATTTAAAGCTTAAATAACTTAATTAAAATGGCCTAAGTACATGGCCTTATTACAACTTTAATTATAACTTAAAATGACACTTAAATGGTCTTTGAAGAAACTGTAAATTCATGGCCTCACACTCATCTTTTCAGAAATTACAAAATTTTCATATAATATCTTAAATTTGACAGTTACGTTACTTAATCACTTAAATGATTAGCCAAAGTTAACTAAACCATTTATTGGTCATTCTAAGTCAAAACTGCCCATTTAAACTACTCCACTCTTTGAAATAATATTAGCATAAGATTAAAACACTTAAAGTATAAGATGACATTTAGGTTTATACCTTATAATTTGATGTCAAACTCTTAATTCCTCCTTGTCTCGGTCACAGCAGTTTGAAGGAGTTTCACTCAACTTTTGACATGAATTTGACAGCAAGATTATGACATATTTAAGTTCTAAACATGAACTAACCATGGGAAGTAATTACAAGTCATAAAACCTGAATTTTCAAGGTGAAATTACCTTAGAATATGAAGATGTTCCAAGGGAGGTTTTGGCCTATTTTTAGAAGGTACAAAGAGCATTAAATCTTCTCCAAAGCTATGATAATTAAGCTGACTATAACAAGGTAGAAAGCTAGTAGAAGTTACCTTGGCAAAACCAAATTCCTTAAGGAATGATTTTTGCCTTGAATTCGGCCACCCTTGAAGATTTTGAGAGAGATGCTGAATGAGCATGACAAAGGGGAGAAAATTAGTGGAATAATTCAAAGAAACCAGCCATTAAACAAGTAGAAAGGAAGGTGTAAGCTTAAGGCATGTTTTTACCTTAAGGATGACTTTTATGTTGCTTTGCTCCAACACCTTGTTTCAGCTGATTTTTAGGCTTAATTCCAATATAAACTTACTAATAATGGGTGGGACAATGAGTTTGGAAGTTATTACATAGCATATATTTTGAAAAGAGGGAGAGAATAAGCTAAAATATGGCTTAAGGACTTACCTTATGCAATGGGAGTTGATTTTCTTGTGAACTGGCTCAAGAACTCATTCACGGAGCTCTAGAGAGGAAGGAAACTTGGCTGGAATAGGATGGAAGGAAAGAGAACGATGACTTTGGTCTTTAAGTAAGGAGTAAGTAAAGGGATGAATAGTAAAATGATGACTAGCTAGCTTACTTTAGAAGATATTTTGACAAGGCTGGAAAGGTGTCATCCACCCCCATATTCTACGCCTATTTTCGTCAATGGATGGGTCATTAGTTGCTCATTGACCATGCTAGGTAATTAAAGCTTAATTTAGCACTATTTGGGCATTATTCACATTTTGGTGCCAAACTTGGGATTTTTTTATATCATTTGATTTAAGGTTAATAATGTGATACTTGATAAGCCTCAGACTTGTCATATATTATAGTCCAGAATTATAAGAATAATAGTCTAAATAAGGTTAAATAACTAGCATTTATGTTATATTATACATAAAGTTTATTATTTATGTTCAGACTTATGTTTGGTGTATTTTTCATGATTAGGAATAAGTTTCTAACCAAAGGACGAGTTTTGCCAGGCTTGAGGCCTGATGCAGCACTCACGGCATCAATATGTAATAGAACAAGGGTATTGCCGGATGTAGTGCCGAGTAAAACCTAGCCGACACCGGTGAAAAGTCACCACGATTCATCAGAAGATAACGGTTAATTACCGTTAATAAAAATGGCTGATGTTGGGTATGGTGCCGGACATCTCCTATCCTGCACAAGTACCTTTCGCTCAAATTTGGCGGTTTTGACTGTTATAGTTGAGCACGTGTTTTATTAGGTGCCAGATGACATTGACCCGGTATTACACCCTGCACACAAGGAGATTTGAGGTCTATAAATAGGCTGAAATTCTCCTCATTTCAACACACTTCAACACACCCCACACTCCATTCATTCACCAATTCCGCATCCATTCTAGGTGTTGGTGTCCAAGGAAGTTCAATGGATCCATCCACGCGAAGAGAAGAGAAGATCCTTGTCGGGTTAAGGCTATGACCAATTTCCTTCTCCCCTTTGTATTCTTATTTCATTTGTGTGGATGGGTGAAGTAGACATCCTTGTTAGTTCTTGGTTAGGGAAGAAATCCTCCTTGTAAAACAATGTGGTTATCTCAATACAAATACAAGCGTTTATTAAGATTTTGGTCAGTCACAAGTTGAATATCTTTATCACTTATTCTTCTTATTCATGGTTCTACTTGAGATTTATCAATCAAAAGTAGGATTGGAAAGAGGAAGTCTTAGTGAATCTTTACCATTGTCTTCTGCGCATCAGTGGGAACAACACTTAAGATTTTCGAGTTTAATCCATTTCCCCCCACTACCTTGTTCGTTTTGTGGCATGAAATATGTTCGATTCAACAATGGGTAGTGAGTTTCCTGTTGTCAGACCCGAAACATGGAAATACAATTGACACTTGAATACGCCAGGTAAACTGCCGGGAGTCTGGTGTCCGTCACATTCAAAATCTATGAATGTGCCGTGCATCTGGTGTCCGGTAGGACATCCAACATGTTCATTTGTTTGGTTAAATTTGAGTCTTGTAATTTTATGGTGTGATTATATTGGTACTTGGTTGATTGTAATCCCAAACCTCGGACAAATCATTATAAATACCATACTTAGGGGTCGTTCTCCCACTGCCTCCAAAAGCTACTAATACTAGCTTTTTGTTTAATCTACCTCTAGTTAACTTATTACAACTTGACACATATGTACTGGGTTAATTTTTAACTAATAATACAATGACACATGGCACACAAAAAGTAAAAAAAAGACATTAATTCCCTATTCGTGAATACCGAATGGCGCCTTAGTTAGGATTTTAGTTAGGCATTTTGATTTTGAAATAATGTTCACTTTTTCCCTTTGTTTAGAATAGGTAATTTCTGAGGATTAGGAATAATTTTCTATTAAGTCCCTTGGGTTCAATACTCTTGGTAGTAATTTGCTTACGCTATATTCCAACCGGGATTTTTGCTACCTGTAGTAGAGTTGTAGGATTTCATTTATTATTTTATTCATTTTGTACATTCTTCCCCTCCCCCCTACAAATTTCTAGTTAGCAAAATGGCGCCGCTGCCTGTAACACCCCTACCGCTAATTACACCATTAGCTCGTAAACATCTCAATCATTATTACAATCGCAGCGGAGAAATTCATAAACAACGGGGATGAAACAACACCGTTAGCCACCCAAGTGACTAGCAAGGCCTAACATTAACAGTACCGGTCTGATGGACTAGAATTACCTGAGTACTTATACAATACAACCCTCAATCCGACTCTAAACTGAGACACATACATACTAATTCTATACCGAGTCAATTCAACCAACTATACCGAGTCTAATACGTTCTCTATGCCGATAGCATATTCGGACTTACCATATCAACAAATACATTACTGAAGTAATCAAACAACTACCCTTTCTTAACCGCCATCCCTGTCCTACTCTCAAACGGTATTCCATCTTCATCGTTCCTGAAAAAGAATGGGTGGCCCCAAAGGGGCTCACCACCTTTGCTGGTATGGTAGACGTACAACCCGCTACTACCGGGCCACACTCAACTAATTCCAGTCTTAACATGCAACATATTTTATTTAAATCGAAACATGCAGTACAAATAACATACTCATGCACGCATTTATAACAAACAATCAAGCAAGGAATAAAAACAATGAGGATATCACATCATGTTCATTAGATTAATTCACCTTGTTCTTAAGCCTTGAGAAACCCTATCTCAAGCAAGTCTTATTCTCATTGTTCACAGTTTATCCATCATTACCAGATGATTTACTTGTCTCCTAGATCTTTGGACACTCTCGGCCCAGATCTAGTTTCCTCAATTATTCTACTCTTGAACAATTATTGAGTTAAGCCTCGTAGGCCTCCGGGTTGAGGCACATATGGATCTCACCACCGGGCTTTGTAATATCAACAGGAATTAGGAATATTCTCTCATGTCTCTTCTTCCCAGCCTATAATACACAGCTTACCTCTTTAGACGGGTAAGCTCTGCCAGTCTCACTCCAATCGGGCCCCACTATGTGACACACGGCCCGCAGGGCACTACTATGTGGCACACGGCCCTGTAACAAGGGAGTTTAACCATGGAATCGGAAACAAACGCTCTGTTGTTTCCTCTTCCTCCCACGCGTGACTCACAATCCCTATAACCCAACTCTTGGGTTAGTAACAATATATACTCATATATATTTATATATATATTAGTCAGTAGCATCTCTCTCAATGCTATCTCACAACTTAGGAGGTTTTCCTAATTCGTTGTATACACCGATTTAAGGGTCGCCCCTATATTTCCATTACTTAGGAGTTTGGTTAATTTCTTGCAATAAGTCACGACCTCATACCGGAGGTCGACTAATCGTTATAAGGGGGTTTACTAGTCTCGTGTGTCGCTTTCTCATTTTGAGTAAATTCATAAGTTTAATTTATCGTTGTTCACTTAATCGATGGTTCACATGTGTTTCCTACATTCAATTCATTCCGTGTTCAACTCATTCCCCGAATCACTAACCAATCGCTAAGCGTTTACAAATTGGTCTACAAATCTCAATTAGACCACGCATTCAACAAGGATGGTTAGTCACACAACATGCACCAAGATATACATATATCAAATGCAGTAAACTTTTTCATGCTTTATCTTATTAGGTAGGCACACAAAGCAAGCAACACACAAGCCGAACATAACACGGCGGGACACAAGTTGCAAGAAAACCATACCTTTCACCATGGGGTCACTCTACCATGTCCCCTTACGTTCCTCGGGTTACTCTCGAACCACTGATAAACATATCAAGCGGTTCTATTAACATCAATACCATACGGTATGTAAATGACTATTACTCCCGTACTTTACCTCGTTGTCCCGTTAACCTAATATTTACTCTTGTTAACTTAAGTTCTTACTTACACAATCAATCTAGCACTTTTTTATACTTCTTAGGACCTTTACATGTCACCAAACAAGGCCTAAACACCATCTAATATCATCCCATTCAACTCCCCATCATTAGTAGCCTTTAAAACACTTTCGGGTGAATTTTTGGGGTGGTCCGGGACTTGGTCCCGCCCTAAGTCCCGGACCAATACAGATTTATACTCTCGGTTGAAATTATAGGGGTGGTCCGGGACCTTGTACCTGGCTCAAGTCTCGGACCAAGTGTAGATTTGTATTCTCGGCTCAAATATAAGTGTGGTCCGGGACTTTGTCCAAGGACCAAGTCCCGGACCCTACTAAAAAGCTGCTAAATTGTCAATTTTCAACCCCAATTCCAACCTTAATCCACGCCCAATCTTTTCCTAATCTTTCCACATGTTTTCTTACATGTTTAAACACCTTAAACACTCCTTAAACCTCCTTAAATCATTGGTCATACTCATACTCAATTCTTGATCAATTTAACAAATCTACATTTTCATTTTTGCACTTATGCACACTAGTGCATTTCTAGAACTTCTCTTGACAGCTTTTACCTTATTCTCAACCCATATGACCATTCCAAATTCTTCCAAGGCAAGTGCGTCACTAGCTCCCAATTCCACCCTCCATTACAAGGTCATGCACACTAGTTCTCTCATAGGAATTCAAAACACTAAAACACCATTTTTTTTGCTACAGATTTTGCATTACTCCAATCCATTCTCCAACTACCATTTCAAGGTGATTGCTAAACTCAACTCAACCCTATAAACACATAGGTTCTCCAATTTACAAAGTCATCTAAAAACTCTCCATTTCTACCGAAATTTCACCATAACTCACCTATAATTCCAACATTGCCCAAATGCACAATTTCTTACGTAAGTCAACTCAAAACTAACTAAACCCATATTGGGTTCTACCAGCACACAACATTTCATCAAAGCTAATTAATCAACAATCTAAGCACTAAACTTAATTGTTTGGCTCTTAGGCCCTTAAATCACAAACAAATTCACAATTGCACCAAACATCATCACAATTCTTTCTCATCTCAATCAAATACATTTCCACTCAGATTTTTGATTCATCTTTTTATTTCTTAACCCAACATTCTAAAGGTACATTGAATAGTCATCAAGGTAGATTAGTTACCTTTGTTCTTCATTTCTTTTCCAATCTTCTTCTTCTTCTCTCACTCTCTCTATCTCTCTCTCTCTCTCTCTCTCTCTCTCTCTCTCTCTCTCTCTCTCTTATTCTCTTGACTCCAAATCGGCCAAGGGGCATACCAATTGCCAATAATTCTAAATTACCAATAAAAGAGGGAATGAGACTAAGTAAAAACACTTAGACACATTGAAATATGAAATACCCCGAACTTAAATATAGGGATTAAAATTAATAATACGTATTTAAGGGCCTAATGACGCCTAAGTAATATTGGTAAGGAAAAATAAACCCAAAAGAAATGAAGAAATGCTTAAAAAGTGAAAAAACGCTAAATAAGCGTTAAATAACCATAAGAGGTATGAGACCTCGGTTAGCATATAATATGGATTCTAAGGGATTAATAGGACCTAAATAATATAGGGGAACAACTCCCGAAGAAAACGGATCCATAAAATGGATTAAAACCATAAACGAACCTTAAAGCGCGTTTTTCGAGGAAACCGGGAAAACGCGACTTTAAGCGGGTCAAATAGACTCGTAATAATTTTGGTCAACCAAATATTCATTAATAAACACTAATGAAGGTCTAGAACCAATAAAATCAACAAAACGAGAAAATAGTAAAAACTGTCAAAAACGGGAAGTTGTGGGGTAAAAGTGTATATAAATAAATAAGTGTGTCCACTATCGCAAATATAATTTTAAAACCCATAATAGGGCTGTGTGTGAGCCGATTAAATTCCCCTTCACATACCCTTAATTACTCCTTATTTGCAAAAGACAAAAACAAAAGTAAAAGTAAAAAGTAACTCATTACTTTATCTCACCCTCTCTCTCCTACTCTCTCATTTTCCCTCTCACTCACGTACAGCTCTCCCTCACTCTTGATCTTTCTTCTTCTTCCCCAAGCAGGCGACAACAATGGCGATTTGCCATTTCCCACACCAACACCAACTTCTCTCCTCTTGCTAGGTGTCCAAACCTACTCCAAAAATTACAAAAATTATACCATTATCTTCCTCTCATCAAGGAGAGTATTCCTCTCTTTCCAAAATTCGAAAATAAGCATTTTCATCTCCATGGGTATTCTTGGTTTTGAAGATGAAGACCACCATTAGAAGCCCCTTCTTCACCTTGTTGGTCTAAGGTAAAAAGAAATCCGAAAATACTAATATTTCTTGCTCTCATATACAAATTAGAAATTTCTAAGTGGAGCTTCTATTCCTTGTTTGCCCAGCCGATGTTGGCTTCTTTTGGAGAGTGGAAATATTTCTCTTAGGGCTATCCAACACTCCTTCTACATGTTTGCAAGGTAATGCAATTTCGAAACCCTAAAAATGTACCTTAGAGCTTGAAAATGATTTAAGGGCTATTTTGTATTGAAATGGTATTATGTAATGGGCTGTAGCAATAGGAATTGAAATTCCATAACCGGTGGCTTAAGAAAGAAAGGAGAGGAAAGGAAGGAAGAAAGGAGAAGGAAAGAAAGGCTAGAAAGAACAAGGTAAATTACACTCACCTTGTGTAGCTTTGTATGTGTATTGTAACAGAATTTTAGTAGCTTGAAATGGGTATTGTAAATGGTATTGAGTAGTAGTATAGTGTGGAGGAATACCAAAATGTTTTAAAGCTATAAAAGACATTTAAAAGCTTGTATAAATCTGGAGGAAAGGAATGGTATGTGCAGGGAATTAAGTGGATGTTTAGCACCTAGTATGTGTAATGGAGAATTGTATGTTGATGCTATTGATGAACAGGTAATATAGGCAGTCTTGAGTGAATGAATTGATGTGGTGAGAATACTTGGGAATGTAGGGAACCTCTGTCGAATTTTGGTTAGGAGTTAAGAGACTTAAGTAGTAGTGTAGAAGAAAGAACATGGATATGTTCAGAGAAGAAAATGTGGGGTTATTACCTTGGTTTGTATTTATGAGGAAGAGGTGTAGTTGAGTAGAACTAGAATGGAGCAATGTAAGTTGTCAAACTAAATTAGACTAGTGTAAAAGTCATTGAGTTGGTGGGAACAAGAGAAGGAAAATATGTAGCAGTAATGGAGAAGGGGAAATTGTAACAGGAAGAGAAAAACTTACAGTGAGAGTGTAATGTAACAGATTTTTATAGAGTGGTATTAGGCTAGTTTAAAATGCTTAAACAAAGTTAAAACATGCTAGATTATATGTGGAAATATTAGGGAAGAGATTGGTAGAAGTTTGGAATTGAAACAAACTCAAAAACTTATATATATTGCAATACTGTAACTAGTCCGGGTTTGCAAACCAGCACGCAAACCCGGACTAGCATGAAAACACGACAGAAAGTTTTACAGAGGGATGGTCCGGGTTTACAAACCAAGACACTAACCCGGACCACCCCTAAAATACACCCGAGAGTTTTGCAAAGGAACTGTCCGGGTCTGCAAACCAATCCCTAAACCCGGACCACACAAAATTTTCACCCGAGAGAAACTATACTGCATGGTCCGGGTTTGTAAACCCAGCCCTAAACCCGGACCACACTCAAATTCCACCCGAGAGTGACCGAACAATATGGTCCGGGTTTGTAAACCGGACACTAACCCGGACCCTACTAAAAACCCTCCAGAATGTGTTTCGAAAGCTATTCTAAGGTAGGGTAAGGATGGGTAATGATTGTATAAGATGATTAAGACATAATTAATGATGTTTAATGGTCATTAAGGCTATAAACAAGCTTAGAAAATAATTGTAAGTAAGTAACTTAAGTAAATGTATTTAAGTAACCAAGAGTTAGTAAGTATAAACTAGGAAACTTTAGGAAAGTAATAAGTAAGGTTAATTATGGATAATTAACCATCCAACTGTATGTATGTGATAGGATTCAAATAGTTGAACACCGAAGGGAGTCGGTGAGTCCAAAGTCAACGGTGAAAGGTATGATTTCTTCATGCCCTGTATCCTAATCTGGTTACCCCGATTTGTGTGCTTATTTGATCACCTAAATAAGATAAATGCATGAATCGGACTATATTGCACTTACCTGTGCTTGACTTATGTTGTTCTTGATAATTATTGTCTTGAACAATAGTTTGTATAATTCATGAAATATATGAATGATGATGAAGTGTAATGTATCTCGTAGTGTACTTGTATATTGTATTGTATGTTGTGTATGGATGTGTATATGAATAGTGTATTTGTGTATGTGGTTGAATGAATGACTTCTACTAATTCCTAACTACCTAACTCCTAACTTAAGTGAGTAAATTGGAATGAGTAGAAGTCCGATATAGCTTCGGCCACGCGTGAGGATGAGGAGACACAAGAGGTTGGATCCGATTCCTGACTCTTAAACTGGTCCGTGGCCCAAACCCCTTAAATGGGTAGCATCCCGGATTGGTGAGTCAAGTAAATCCCGGTGGTGGGACGGAGTAGTCCCCGGCCGGAGGTCCCGACGACTTAACATGAGTAAGAGTAAGAGTAAGTAAGTAAGTATGTATGAGTACTAGTATGTATGCGTAAGTATGGTGTAACGAGTAAAAAGAGTAATCTCCACCCGATTAACCCGGGTGGACAAAATGGAGCTAACAAGTATTGGGTATGTATGGAATATGTATTGCGTATGAACTATATGTGTATTGTGCATTGTGGACTTCAGGAAAGGTAAGTATGTATCGTTGAACTGTATGGATTACTATGTATGAACTGAAGTGTATGTATGTATTCTTGTGTAAAGTATTGTAGTATATGTATGAAAGCATGTATGTATGTATGTATGATTAAAATGAACTGCATGTATTCGACCAAGTGGTCGGCGTACCCTCACTAGTACGCGGGGTATGCGGTTATCATATGCAGCGAAAGCTGACCCCTAGGGGGAACGTTTTTAGTGTGCAGGTACCCGAAGCGGATACGGTCAAGGTAAGAGACCGGTGGCACGCCTTGTATTTAGGAAGTAGGTAGTTTGTGAGGAATGGGTAATAGATAGACTCTTAGTGAGTATGTATGAACTTGGGAGAAGTATTGTATTGGACTTGGAACCTAGTAAACTCGGTATGTGGATTATGTTGTATTGAACTTGAAGTATTGTAATGAACGGGAAGTCTTAGTAATTGATTTGGTAATTGGAGTATGTATGATAAGTGTGTAGTACTCGGATATTCCGGTCCATCAGACCGATGCTGTATGTAGTAGTAGTAGCCTTGTTAGTCACGTGGGTGGCTAACGGCATTGTATCACCCACTGTATGTAAGTATGTATCCGCTGCATGACTCTGGAAGCACGAGGAGATTGGACGGTAATGATTGTATTAATAGTAGGGGTGTTACAAAAAGTGGTATCTGAGCGAAGTATCGCTCTGATGACTGGAAATACCGAGTTTAGGAATACCGAGCTAGGAATTAGAAGCTAAGGGCTAAGGGCTGAGTGTTAGCATTAGAGATATGCTAGTTATGAACTACCGGTGAGTACCGGATACCTACAATACCAGACCCGCCCTCCACTAACCCTATTGTATAACTTGGGGAAGTACACCAGAGAGAAGGAAAGACCTCTCATACTCGGGAAAACCCGATCTGGCAGTAGTGAGATAATCCTACAAGAGGAAAGGACATGACACACAGTCGATTCCAAAAATTGGAAGTCCCGGAAATGGATTCCGGTTGAACAACAATACCCGCACTTAATGGCGGTAGGATGAGCACTCCAACCATAAGGAGGCTACAACTTACAACAACATGGGGCGACATGCTTAGCAGTCGCGGAATCTGGTTAACCAACCAGCAGCAAGAAAAGAAGCAGTAAGCGCAACGGAGCGGAAAAAGGAACAGTAACAAAACCCGAGACACAAGTCTACGGGACAGTAATAGCTAAATAGCACCACCAACGGTATGCTAGCTGACTAAGGACATAGTCAGGAGTGATTAACTCCAAAACTACAACGCCAAAAGATTACAATACCTGGCCGACATAGCTTACACAGCTACAAGGATATCCAAGGGATATGAACCGATAGGACTACGAGAGTAGTGCCTAAACAAGCTAAGGCTCAATAACCACGGTAAACCAGTGGGAACGAGCAACAAGGAAAAACATAAAACTAAATAAATGGTTACCTCCAAGGATTGGAGAAGTACCCCGACCAAGACAACCATGTCAAGATCAATGGGAAGCTACTTAAAAGGATCGAGTACCCCAAACATGGATCAATATGATCTAGGGAAGAGTCAACAAGACTATTAAAAACAAGTGGGAACCATACCAAGACCGGTATAGGTCTAACAAAAAACCAACAGTACCACGCACTTGCCACAGCAAGTGCAGTAAGGACAGGAATGTAGAGGAACACTAGCACACCACAAGTGCATAGTAATGTACCGAGATCGCAAGGAAGTGACTACCAGATCACGTATCATTAGAACAGAGAAGAATGGAACCTTGGAAAGGCCTAACGGCCTGACCCTTGTATTAAGGACATACCAGTCAGCAAGAAGCTGGACTTGGTCAAGACCTCGAACATGGCTATGCCATGAAGAAATTCTTTTAACACCGAACCATAACTTTCAAACCAAGTTTTCTTTCAAAACCACAAACCTCCTTTTAAAACCTTGGATTTTAAAAACCGAGCCAACATAATTACGGTGAGTATCAAAGAATGATACAAGAGGAGTTGACAATAGAATACTTCACCTAGGCGTGTGACGAACACTACGAGTGTACCCAATTACGGGATGTGGGACAACTGCACTCCGAGGGAGCTTGCGGGTGACATATAGTTGGGTAAGTGGTAACGTACCAACATGGTACCCCACGTATGTATACATGTAGTGTGCGAAACACGGGAAGTAGTCAGCCCTGTTCTACGGACCATCAGTAAGTTCAACCAGAACAACTGGACACCTCAGACAACTCAGCATCAAGGAACTCAGAAAATCCATCTGAAGGTAAGGAGTAAGAACTAGAAAGTGCAAAGAGCACAGACTAACAAGTATAGACATTGGATATGTCTCGAAGACATCAAGTAAATATATAATAGCTGGGAAGTATACCCAGCCCGACACGGTAAGGCAACTGCCTAAACATGAACACCACAATGCTCGACAAACGGGACAGAACTCCCTAGAGCAATTACAAGATCACCATAAAGTAAAACCCATCATTGAAGGGAATATTAAACCTAGACGCAAGCGCTAGGAGCAAGAATAAACGGTCTACCCAACGACGGGAGACGTTATAAACCTAAAGGGAATAACTTAATACAATACCATAAGATGGTATAGAGGACAACACATGTTATAAACATTAGCCGGATGTAACGGCATAACTACCAACACCCAGGAGCGATCCTTGAAGGGTGTCTGCGTAACAACAGTGAACAAGCATAATGATATGAGCACGGAAGCTAAACGAACACTCGGTTAGGACACCGAAGGGGTTTCACTTAACAGGAAATACCCTAAGGTACTGAGAGACACCTATTGATACCATTTTGCCTAAAGGGCCTCCTATGAACGGAAGCGTGATATCACAACTTGCCATGGAGCCCAGTAATACCCCATCCTGTGATGGTATACAAGGAGTGGAAACATGTATAAGCAACTTGCAAAGAGCATAGCTTACAACAATAAGGCTTGAAAGCCATCAACCAACTATGTTATGTAAACCTTAACGGTTGCATAACCCACACCATTGGATGACAAGACTGCAAGAGATATTGTCTCATACGACAAGAAATCAACAACTGGACCATCAGTTCAAACCCAGCATCCTGAGTGGCTTGGAGTAATGGCCATCTCAGTGTCACTGTCACTAGAGCACCAGTCTAGTATACAGTTGACAAGCTTTTAATTACTTTTCATGCCTACTGTAGTAGTTAACACAGAGGCAAAAGAATCATAATAATGCCAACATTGGCCTAGTCCACACTTGGACACTACGAGAAACCCAAGGGAAGGTACCCCTCGTTAACTGAAGACCACCAATGCGGTGATGATGTGAACCCTTAGAAAAGGGCTTCCATCTACTATAACAATAAAGCCTACGCAATAGATATTGCCAAGGGATGATGGAATAAGGAAATGAGATTTCCAAACCATTACAACGTAAAGGATTAAGCATACCCATATGCACCTATACATGTGGAGAACCATTGCATAAACACCAACATGATAAACCTCGTCATGGACTTATGAGTGGATGCATACCCCTCAACAAGAACCTTCACTTGTCAGTGATAGAATACCCTCCAATTGGAGAACGGGACCAGAAAACCCTTGAAGTTTCTTGGGATGTCCTGGTAATATACATACAAGTAAAACTACACAGCTAGAGCCTAAACCAATGCTCAGCACTGGAAGACAATAGTTGTCAAAAACAATCAATGTGAGTGCACATTGCACACCACGAATGACCAACGCTCAAGAGAGCTTGCAACCCGATAAACCACTTCATCCTTGGTCAACCACGTTAGTTGGCAAACTATATCATGAATGAGGAAGTATTGTGAGGTAAGCTAACCTACACATGAAACCTAAGTGGAATAAGACATCTCCACATTGGGAAGATAATAAAATTGCGGTATGCTACGACAACCGTCATACACATGAACACAGGAAACTCCTAGTGTATTTACACCATAAGGAAATGGTGCCAATGACAATGGCAATAAGTAAAGAGGAACTACCACAGTAACAGAAACAGTAAAAACGATGTTGTACAATGAGTAAGAATACGGTACGCAACAAGCGACCGCTATGAGGAAGTAGCAGATAATGACACGGAGCATAGGTATGGGATGACCGACAGAACATTATTTCCTATCACATAAGTGACTTACTGCCAAACGTTTACGCCTCTGCACTCTGTATGACTGGGTGTTTTGGTATTGCACTGAGCAAGATGCTATGATAGTGAATGGATGGGTGCTATAGGGATATGATATGAAATGTAAACCGTAGTAGACCTTTCTTTTCACCAACAAACATGGCATAAGCCAGTTAAGCAAGCTTAGCAACAAACCGTGCGGCCTAAGGCCAA
Source organism: Limonium bicolor (assembly GCA_023374045.1). Classification (NCBI taxonomy): domain Eukaryota; kingdom Viridiplantae; phylum Streptophyta; class Magnoliopsida; order Caryophyllales; family Plumbaginaceae; genus Limonium; species Limonium bicolor. The sequence continues at coordinate 164,584,686 of CM041777.1, read as the reverse complement.
AGAAGCACGAAGAGTGTAAAACACACTAACAATCACAGAATGTGAATCCCAATGGAACAAAAGGTGAAAGGAGACTTAAGGAAGTCACTAGGACCAACGCATATCAATGCAAGGTCATACAAGTAAAGAACACTTGTACTGAACCAGGAGGACTGTATATTCAGAAGCTATTGACAACAGAGGAAGCACTACAACTAAGTAGTGACTTAACCTCGCCCGACAATAAGTCGGAGGAACTTAACGAATAATCGTGGAAGCACAAATAGCATGTGCAGTAGATTACCAGAGAGCTGGTTACAATCTTTAACTCACAGAGTTCAAACAACGGTAAAAGAATACCACACTGTTAGTAAACCTTATTCCCACAACGAAGGGATAAAGAGGCGATGAGTAGCACATTTGGGATAACCAAAGAGCAATAAATACTAGGATTATAAGGGTCGCGCAGCAGAAGCTAGTGGGCCCTAGCTAGGAGATAACATACCTAGTAAGTATAATGGAATGGCTATTAATGCCTTGAAGCCGGTTACGCTAGAACCAAATTAATTATGAGTTAAATAAACTCATATAGGAATTCTTGGTGCAAAGACTAAACCATGGGTATGGTTAAGACCCTTTGACCAGAGCATATTATATAGTATACCGTAGTGAAGCTAAACGCTTCAGATTGCCCGAATTAAATAACCAATGTTTAATATTAACATATGGGAGATTACGTGGGCGTAATCCCTTTAAGGGGGGTAGAGCGAAAACCGCTTAATGAAAGTTTTATAAATAAAACACATAAAACTATAATGTGCAGAGCACAAATGAGAATTGATTCGATGAGTGGTACTTACGTTGTATAAACATACGTATTCATTCATAGTGAAATGGTGGTAACTAAGCATTAGACATGCAAATACCATAGGGCGAATATACCCATCTTGTAACCCAGTGTAAGAGTATTAGTAAAGAAGAGTAATAAGTAGTGGACGGAGCTCCACAAGTATTGTAACCCCTAAAGAAGTAGTACGAATGGATTAAGAGTAGTAGAGGAATGTAGCCAGGAGTAGTGTATTCGTAAGTACGTTATTGGAAGTAAATCGAGGACAATTGAATTTCATAAGTACTGTAGTCCTTAGCTAGAATATTTGACATAAAGGAGCGTAGTGAATGGAAGTAGTAACAGTCGATAAATGAGTATTTAGGTATTGAATCTTGAAGCAAGTATTTGGAAGTAGAGTGAGGATGATTGATGGACATGAATTCCACCCTTTGGTAGTATTGTGAAATTGTAATCAGGACTAGGAAGAGTAAAAAGATAGAATTGAAAGAATCAAACTATCTGTTTGTTTGAACTGATGTGGGAAGTCGAAACTGGATCCTGATCAGATCGAGGGAAACCGAACACAAATTGGGGTGGAAAAGATAATTCAACACTGATGCTGATCACATCAGGGTCGAATGATTCTTGAAGCTCCCCTCAAGTGGTCACAAGAATCACGTAGGATAGAAGTAATGAATATAAATTAGAATTGGGAGTTGTGTGTTTTAGGAAAATTTTTAATTGGTAGTGGTGAAAGGATTTCCTTAGTATGAAGAATGAGGATCTGTTAGAAGCTTATACCGAAGAAGATAGTAGTGTAGCATATTGTATTATTCCAAGGGCAGCAGGACATAGAGGAGTCCTGTGTCGAGGTGACCTGAGTGCCTGCGGGATTGTAATGTGTATTGCATTGCTTTGGGATAGCTCTGGCACTGTATGTATGTATAAGTGTTGTAATGAGGAACCGGATGGTTGATAGTAATATGGATTGGAGTAATTATTGTACATTGGTATGGTATGAAACGAGAAACCCTCGAGTAACGAATTTGGGAATTGTAAGGAGGAATTGTTATGGCTTTGGTATTAGGCAAGTGTAAATGAGTAAGTATAGTAATCACATAACCTCGAACAACTTTGAGGACAAAGTTCTTAAGGGGGTAGATTGAAATACCCCGAACTTAAATATAGGGATTAAAATTAATCTAATACGTATTAAGGGCCTGACGCCTAAGTAATATTGGTAAGGAAAAATAACCCAAAAGAAATGAAGAAATGCTTAAAAAGCGAAAAAACGCTAAATAAGCGTTAAATAACCATAAGAGGTATGAGACCTCGGTTAGCATATAATATGGATTCTAAGGGCTTAATAGGACCTAAATAATATAGGGGAACAACTCCCGAAGAAAACGGATCCATAAAATGGATTAAAACCATAAACGAACCTTAAAGCGCGTTTTTCAGGAAACCGGGAAAACGCGACTTTAAGCGGGTCAAATAGACTCGTAATAATTTTGGTCAACCAAATATTCATTAATAAACACTAATGAAGGTCTAGAACCAATAAAATCAACAAACGAGAAAATAGTAAAAACTGTCAAAAACGGGAAGTTGTGGGGGTAAAAGTGTATATAAAATAAATAAGTGTGTCCACTATCGCAAATATAATTTTAAAACCCATAATAGGGCTGTGTGTGAGCCGATTTAAATTCCCCCTCACATACCCTTAATTACTCCCTTATTTGCAAAAGACAAAAACAAAACAAAGTAAAAGTAAAAAGTAACTCATTACTTTATCTCACCCTCTCTCTCCTACTCCCTCATTTTCCCTCTCACTCACGTACAGCTCTCCCTCACTCTCTGATTCTTTCTTCTTCTTCCCCAAGCAGGCGACAACAATGGCGATTTGCCATTTCCCCACCCACACCAACTTCTCTCCTCTTGCTAGGTGTCCAAACCTACTCCAAAAATTACAAAAATTATACCATTATCTTCCTCTCATCAAGGAGAGTATTCCTCTCTTTCCAAAATTCGAAAATAAGCATTTTCATCTCCATGGGTATTCTTGGTTTTGAAGATGAAGACCACCATTAGAAGCCCATTCTTCTTCACCTTGTTGGTCTAAGGTAAAAAGAAATCCGAAAATACTAATATTTCTTGCTCTCATATACAAATTAGAAATTTCTAAGTGGAGCTTCTATTCCTTGTATGCCCAGCCGATGTTGGCTCTTTTGGAGAGTGGAAATATTTCTCTTAGGGCTATCCAACACTCCTTCTACATGTTTGCAAGGTAATGCAATTTTGAAACCCTAAAAATGTACCTTAGAGCTTGAAAATGATTTAAGGGCTATTTTGTATTGAAATGGTATTATGTAATGGGCTGTAGCAATAGGAATTGAAATTCCATAACCGGTGGCTTAAGAAAGAAAGGAGAGGAAAGGAAGGAAGAACGGAGAAGGAAAGAAAGGCTAGAATGAACAAGGTAAATTACACTCACCTTGTGTAGCTTTTGTATGTGTATTGTAACAGAATTTTAGTAGCTTGAAATGGGTATTGTAAATGGTATTGAGTAGTAGTATAGTGTGGAGGAATACCAAAATGTTTTAAAGCTATAAAAGACATTTAAAAGCTTGTATAAATCTGGAGGAAGGAATGGTATGTGCAGGGAATTAAGTGGATGTTTAGCACCTAGTATGTGTAATGGAGAATTGTATGTTGATGCTATTGATGAACAGGTAATATAGGCAGTCTTGAGTGAATGAATTGATGTGGTGAGAATACTTGGGAATGTAGGGAACCTCTGTCGAATTTTGGTTAGGAGTTAAGAAACTTAAGTACTATTGTAGAAGAAAGAACATGGATATGTTCAGAGAAGAAAATGTGGGGTTATTACCTTGTTTGTATTTATGAGGAAGAGGTGTAGTTGAGTAGAACTAGAATGGAGCAATGTAAGTTGTCAAACTAAATTAGACTAGTGTAAAAGTCATTGAGTTGGTAGGAACAAGAGAGGAAAATCTGTAGCAGTAATGGAGAAGGGGAAATTGTAACAGGAAGAGAAAAACTTACAGTGAGAGTGTAATGTAACAGATTTTTATCGAGTGGTATTAGGCTAGTTTAAAATGCTTAAACAAAGTTAAAACATGCTAGATTATATGTGGAAATATTAGGGAAGAGATTGGTAGAAGTTTGGAATTGAAACAAACTCAAAAACTTATATATTATTGTAATACTGTAACTAGTCCGGGTTTGCAAACCAGCACACAAACCCGGACTAGCATGAAAACACGACAGAAAGTTTTTACAGAGGGATGGTCCGGGTTTACAAACCAAGACACTAACCCGGACCACCCCTAAAATACACCTGAGAGTTTTGCAAAGGAACGGTCCGGGTCTGCAAACCTATCCCTAAACCCGGACCACACAAAATTTTCACCCGAGAGAAACTATACTGCATGGTCCGGGTTTGTAAACCCAGCCCTAAACCCGGACCACACTCAAATTCCACCCGAGAGTGACCGAACAATATGGTCCGGGTTTGTAAACCCGGACACTAACCCGGACCCTACTAAAAACCCTCCAGAATGTGTTCGAAAGCTATTCTAAGGTAGGGTAAGGATGGGTAATGATTTTATAAGATGATTAAGACATAATTAATGATGTTTAATGGTCATTAAGGCTATAAACAAGCTTAGAAAATAATTGTAAGTAAGTAACTTAAGTAAATGTATTTAAGTAACCAAGAGTTAGTAAATAAAACTAGGAAACTTTAGGAAAGTAATAAGTAAGGTTAATTATGGATAATTAACCATCCAACTGTATGTATGTGATAGGATTCAAATAGTTGAACACCGAAGGGAGTCGGTGAGTCCAAAGTCAACGGTGAAAGGTATGATTTCTTCATGCCTGTATCCTAATCTGGTTACCCCGATTTGTGTGCTTATTTGATCACCTAAATAAGATAAATGCATGAATCGGACTATATTGCACTTACCTGTGCTTGACTTATGTTGTTCTTGATAATTATTGTCTTGAACAATAGTTTGTATAATTCATGAAATATATGAATGATGATGAAGTGTAATTGTATCTCGTAGTGTACTTGTATATTGTATTGTATGTGTTGTGTATGGATGTGTATATGAATAGTGTATTTGTGTATGTGGTTGAATGAATGACTTCTACTAATTCCTAACTACCTAACTCCTAACTTAAGTGAGTAAATTGGAATGAGTAGAAGTCCGATATAGCTTCGGCCACGCGTGAGGATGAGGAGACACAAGAGGTTGGATCCGATTCCTGACTCTTAAACTGGTACGTGGCCCAAACCCTTAAATGGGTAGCATCCCGGATTGGTGAGTCAAGTAAATCCCGGTGGTGGGACGGAGTAGTCCCCGGGCCGGAGGTCTCGACGACTTAACATGAGTAAGAGTAAGAGTAAGTAAGTAAGTATGTATGAGTACGAGTATGTATGCGTAAGTATGGTGTAACGAGTAAAAGAGTAATCTCCACCCGATTAACCCGGTGGACAAAATGGAGCTAACAAGTATTGGGTATGTATGGAATATGTATTGCGTATGAACTATATGTGTATTGTGCATTGTGGACTTCAGGAAAGGTAAGTATGTATCGTTGGACTGTATGGATTACTATGTATGACCTGAAGTGTATGTATGTATTCTTGTGTAAAGTATTGTAGTATATGTATGAAAGCATGTATGCATGTATGTATGATTAAAATGAACTGCATGTATTCGACCAAGTGGTCGGCGTACCCTCACTAGTACGCGGGGTATGCGGTTATCATATGCAGCGAAAGCTGACCCCCTAGGGGGAACGTTTTTAGTGTGCAGGTACCCGAAGCGGATACGGTCAAGGTAAGAGACCGGTGGCACGCCTTTGTATTTAGGAAGTAGGTAGTTTGTGAGGAATGGGTAATAGATAGACTCTTAGTGAGTATGTATGAACTTGGGAGAAGTATTGTATTGGACTTGGAACCTAGTAAACTCGGTATGTGGATTATGTTGTATTGAACTTGAAGTATTGTAATGAACGGGAAGTCTTAGTAATTGATTTGGTAATGGAGTATGTATGATAAGTGTGTAGTACTCGGATATTCCGTTCCATCAGACCGATGTGTATGTAGTAGTAGTAGCCTTATTAGTCACGTGGGTGGCTAACGGCATTGTATCACCCACTGTATGTAAGTATGTATCCGCTGCATGACTCTGGTAGCACGAGGAGATTGGACGGTAATGATTGTATTAATAGTAGGGGTGTTACAAAATAACCCTAGGATTCTTGAAGAGGCTTAAGCACAAAATTAGGCTTACCTTTGCATGGTTTTCAACCATGAATCAAAGGAGGGATTTCATCCACCATTAGAGGCTTGTAAAATAGCTCAAACAAAGAAAGAAAAAATGCCACATTAGGGCTGAAATCGGCTAAGGTAAGAGAATGGAGAAAAAAATGAGTTTTCTTACCTTGAATGAAAGAGGAGGCTCCCTAGCTCCATAAAATCATATTTTCTCTTCAAATGGGCTATACCGATGGAGATTAGCTTCATCCTTTGAATATTTTAAAAAGAAAGAAAGATAGATCTTGATGAGAGGAGCTCAAATATGTAATTTATTTTTGATTTGGAGCTTGGATGTAGCTTGGGCATGAGGAGGAATAAGGAGGAGCCATGGGAGGAGCTCAAAAATCGTTCCAGTAGAGAAGGGAGGAAGGAGACGGTTGGGAGGAAGAAGAAATGAGAGAGAGGGGAGAAAAGTGAGAGTGAGAGGAGAGAGAGAGTAAAATGGGGTATTTGTTACTTTTGCTTTTTGGTCCCTTTAATTAAAAGCTAGTCCAGTGTGTGAGAGAGCTGATTTTTCTCTCTTAAAACCGGCCCCCTATGTACATATAAGCTGGGGCATTTTTCACCTTTTTACAAGAAACGCTCGTTAATTTTTTGGTTTTGGCACTATTCACTTACCGGGTCCGTTTTCTAGATTTTTCTCGTTTCTTTAATTTTAATGGTTCTTAAGCTCCCATTAATGTTTAATTATACTTATATAGTCAACTATAATTTTTACCGGTCTGTTTGACCACTTAAAGTCACGTTTTGGGTTTTCTCGAAAAACGTGCTTTAAGGCTCGTTTGAGTTTTTAATCCACTATATGGATCCGCTTTCTTCAGGAATTGTTTCCTCAAATATTTAGGCCTAATTAAGCCCTAGGAATCCATCTAGGACCCTAATAGAGGTTACATGCCTCCAACAGTTGCGTAACGCTCATTTTTACGTTTTGTCTTTTACACGTTTTCTCTCTTTTCTTTGGGTTTTATTTTCTTCACCAATATTCTTTAGGCACTATTAGGCCCTTAATACCATATTAGAATAATTTAATCACCGTTTTTAAGTTTGGGGTAGTTCACTGTCGGGGACTTGGAATTAGTCCAAGTCCTAAAATTGGTAATCGCCTTATTCTTTATTCTTTATTCTATGAGTCAATTCGGCTCATTCGAAGGAAGTCCAATGCCGGATAAACTATCTCCGGCACTCAGAGCAGCACATTCAAATTTATTTTCTTTTTTTATTTATTTCCGTAAAATGTTAGATTTATATAAAATTCATTCTTTTATTCTATATTCTTTACTCATCTAATTATTTTGTACATAATTATTCATTGACTTGTTTTGATTCATTCTTTTCATTTAAAGTTTCTACTTTTTTCATTGATTTATTTATTCTCATTTTTAAATTCATTTATATATGGCGTACATAATAGTAGTACTCGGCATATTGGGAGGAAGTCCGATGTAGGGAATTATTATTATATATATGTTGTGCTTTTATTTTTCTTGGAAATGTAATTTAAGTGCTGTAGGTACGAGGTAAGAAAAATTCATAATGCCATGTATGGAGCCGATGGGATACAGCCGGCCCACTAGAAATGGATATACCGGGTACCGAATAACCGGCACCCCACCGGCAAGATAAAGTTGCAAATGTCAGATCCCATCCACTCGACATCGTACCCGACACTTGGTAAAATTCGAAAAAATTATAACCGGATAAATCTTATATCTCTTTCACTTCTACCCTACCCCGACATACTGTCGAGCCAAACCATAGCAGCCAAGAGCCGCAGCGCCTCCCAACTCCACTAACACTCTCACCTTCACTTCTCTAATACCAAATTTAGTGGGTTGTTCTTTGTGTTGGTTTGCTTCAATCTCAAACAGGTTCCACCTTTCCCCTCTCTTACTTGCGTTTGTTTTCATTTCTTTAGTGTTTTCAAATTCGAATTTCTTCAGCAATGCTTGACTTATACGATTTATGTAGTCGAAGAACTGGATTAGGGATGGTAGGTATCTGATTTAGGATTTGCGAACTTATTCTGTAGTGTTCTGTATGCTTTCTGTGATTCTGGAAATTCTTTTTTTGAACTGGGTTCTAAGCTGTGCCGGATGAATGTGTTGGGTGTCACACATCCGGCATGACCATGGTTGATTGTTGAATGTGCCGGGTCATTTCTAACCAGTATCCTTTCCGACAACATGCTATATAAATGTGTTGGTTTGCTTCTGTCCGGCACCATACCCGGCACGACTCTGGCGTTGATTTTTCTTCATCTACTTTTGACTCCATGCTTCTGAATTAGTGCCTAGGATATATATGTTCACATTATTCTTCATTTGACTATAATTACAGGAATATGGCACCTCTTGACTCGGCTCCAGATTCTTCAAGAATAAAAAATTTCTTTTGAATTAATGAGCTAACATTTAAGGTCTACCATGTGCTATTTTTCTCTTTTCTTTTTCTGTAGATGCCTCGTAGAAAATCCACCACTACTCCTCCACGCGCTTCATGCTTTGACTCTAAGGAGGATGAACTCTTTGAGCAGGCTGATGCAGCCGTCGCTGATGCCACCACAGAGGAGGAGGAGGCTCCTCGTGCACCCGAGTCGCCTCGCCCTTCTGTTAAGTCAAGATCCTTTAGTTTTGATGATAGCAAACCTTGTGTTGTCTATCTAATATGTTTGTCAAGATTCATGATTCAGATAGATAGGTAAAAGAGTGGCTTAGCACGCAAGGTTGTAAGCGCACTCGATTCATGACATGTGCCTAACCATTCAGGCACTTGTCTACGAGAGCTCTGTAGAACTTCTAGCACATACAACAAGTCAGACACCGCACGAAGATATCTCTCATGCTTAAGAAGAAAATCAAAGACAAAATACTGCAAAAGGATCGACACATTCAGACAGATTCATATACCCACATAAACAACTAAGCACACAACAAGAACACAACTCATTAATCTGCAAATGGACAAGATACATAAAGGGCTACTTATCAGAATAGATTGCATAGCTGTAATGAGGACTAAAGGAGAATTAATGAGCATTTAATGAGCCAGACAGAATCATGCATGTGGGGCACAAAAGTGGTGCTCAACCAATGGAGAGGGCTGTCGTCGACGTGACCAACCATAAGGCGACACATAATTCAAACACCTTTAGATCAAGTTGAAGACTCTCTACAAGTCTAGTGTGGTTGTTATGTGAATAATAGAAGTCGTAGTCGACTCGTACAGTCTAGGGACTTATAGGATGGTAGTTACACCCTAACTAAAACCGTATATATACTTGCATTTATTTCATATGTAAGTAAGCCTGTACGAGAGAAAAAGAAAGAGATTATCTGGCAAGTGTGGATCAGACTAGAGCGTGTGTAAGTGCTAGAGAGTTGATGAGCTAGAGAAGCCTGGGTTAGAGTGTCAATACTTTGGGTATTTGATAGACCGACAGGTCAGGGAGTAGTTGGTGAATCGTAGGCCGATAGTTAGGCGAGGGTTAAGGACTTTAGGGGTAAAGTCGAAACTGTCCCGGGAGTCTGTGTGTGGGGCGAGGGAGATTGAGTGAATTTCGTGAGTGTAAATTCTCAATCGAAATGGAGTTTCCAGTTTAAGTTTATCTCGTGTCTATTCCTAACTATTAAAGTTTTATTTAAGTCCACGACACGTCGGGGACGCGTCAGGAGCGCTTGTTGGTTTCAATTGGTATCAGAGTAGGTTTCTTCTAGAAAGCTAACTGCTTTGGAAGACAATAAAAAATGTCTCACACAAGCTTACTAGTGGCAGAAGAAGGTTCTGCACCAAATCGACCACCACTCTTCAATGGAGACAACTACATTCACTGGAAGAATAAAATGGAGTTTCACATCAAGTTTGATGATCCAAGATTGTGGAGGGTGATAACACATGGAGAGAAACCTTCTAGAACGCTCAAGGACAAGACGTACTCTAGATCATCATGACGGATGATCAAATCAATAGTGATATTCTCAGCCGTAAGAATATGATATCATGCTATCGAGCCGTAGAATACTGCACTCACTACTACTACCTGAGCAATACTCCAAGATAGCTTCAGCCAAGACAGCTAAAGAAATTTGGAAAACTCTTGAGGTCACGTATGAAAGGAATGATGAGATCAAAAACCTTTGATTGAGTTGCTACTCACTCATTGGGAGCTATTTAAGAAGAAAGAAAAGGAGAGCATTTCTGAAATGCATACAAGGTTCACCAAGCTGATCAACGAAATGTTGGTGCTTGGAAGAACTATCTCAAACGAGGATGAAATTTAGAAGTTCCTCAGATCTCTTCCTGCCTCCTTTGACAGCAAGGTCAATGCCATGCAAGAAGTCCATGATCTCTCAAAGATGTCCTTGACGAACATGTTACGCTCCCTAATGGCGTTTGATTTGAAACTACAACAACAACGAAGCTCTGAAAATTCAAAAGAAAAGGGAAAAGGCATAGCCCTACAAGTAGCTGAAAACTCCAAGACAAAAGAAGACAATGATGAGATGATCCTCTACGCTAAGAGGTACTTTCAAAAATTCATAAGAAACAACCTGAGGAAGGAACAGAGCCCAAGGAGATTGACGATCACCGTAGAAAGATCAATGACAAGTGTTTTGGATGCTCAAAGCGCAGGCATCACATCAAAGACTGTCCTCGACAATCACGAAAGGACAACGACAAGGTCAGGAAACCTGTCCGATGATCGTTCAACAAAGGGCGAAGGAAAGAAGCATTTGTTGCGGCATGGGGAGACTCAGAGCTCAGCGACAATAACCAAACCTCAGATAGTGACTCTTCGGAGGACGAGAAGGCTCACCAATGCCTTGAAGAAATTTGCTTGATGGCGCAAGATAAGGAAGCTTCGGAGTAAGAAGAAGAAGATCATAACAAGTGCCTAATTGAGTGGGAATGAACCCCTGCTGGTACATCGACAGTGGGTGCTCTAACCACATGACAGGAGACAAAAAGAAGTTCTTCTCACTTTGGAGGTTTTAACGAAGCCCGTTATACCGGTCCGCCTGTTTATCAGGTTTTTTATTCAATACAATGGATATATGCCCAAATTATCTAAAAAAATGTACTGTACTTTGTTCAATTGGTTGTCATAGGATACTTCTATCTTGCCTATACCGGATGCTTCTAAATGCAATCTTGGTTTAGTTGTTGGTTATTTGCTCATGGTCTCTTAGACATGTAACTTATTATCTTTAATTTAAATCATTATTGTTTTGTATTGTACTATTATGTTGTATGATGTAATTTAAATCTTATATGGTGAATCATAATGTATTTTTCATACAACCAAAATATTTTTTTTGTGTTATATTATTGTTTAATTTTTTTATTTTTATGTTTATGTTGATACACTAAAATGATGATATGATTCATTAAATTTGATAATATGATTCATTGAAATTGATATTATGATTCATTAATTATAAGTGGTGAATAGATTACAAAATTTCATAACCGATAAAATATCATTATTGCTTGTATTTTACTATTATTGTTATATGGTGTATTTTAGACCATCTACGGTGAATCATGTATTTTTCATACATTCATATTATTTTGTGTGTATTATTGTTTAAATTGTTTTTATTTTTATATGTTTATGATGATGCACTAAAATGAAATATGATTCATTAATTTTGATATTATGATTCATTAAAATAGAGATTATGATACACTAAATGATGTCATGAATCATAAGTCTTATTGATATATATGAATATATACATGTAATTAATATAAACTTTAAAATTTCTTAAACATATCCATGAATAGTCTTGTTTTAAAGAGCTTAAATTTAGATAGACAATAGTATATTTTTTATAAACTGTACTTTGTTCAATTGGTTGACGTCATAGAATACTTCTATCTTGCCTATACCGGATGCTTCTAAATGCAATCTTGGGTTTATTGTTGGTTATTTCTCATGGTCTCTTAGACATGTAACTTATTATTTTTAATTTAAAGTCTTTTTTTTTAAAAAAAAAAAGAGATGATATATCTAGGTGATGGGTGTGGTAATACTTCTGTCGTTTACATTACTAGTGTGTGTGTATATATATATATTTTACAAACTAAATTTTGTGCTTTTAAGAATTGAATAACTCTACATTAATTTTTGACTGATAAACTGGTTATTTCCCAAATAAAATGGTAGGCATGTTGTCGACTCTTTGAAAAGGCGCGTGAATGCCGTAGAGTATATACATAGGTCAACGAAAGTAATACTTATCTGGATATAATGTCAAAATCATCAATGATTAATAGCGACATGAATGACTAATATCGGCACCTTACATTTAATACACAAATCATCTCTTCTAACCTGCCCTTGATCATATCCCCAAATCAAAATAAACCGTTACCTCCCGCCCTAATTTCATTAATGCATTTGAAATGTCAAACACCTTCGATCATTCAGCTCACTATAAATATCACTGTCATATTTTTCTTCATTTCTCATCTCAGCTCATCTCAACAAACAATTATCTTCTTTACAGTTTCTCGAGTTGCATACGGTAATTAAGGGAAAGGATGGTTTCCAAGATCCTCCTCCTGTGTTTACTCGTTGGTACACTTGTCTGTACCACTACTTTCACTAGTGCCAGAACATTAGAGGACAAAAAGCTACTGACGGCCTTGAAGACCAAAAGTACTACGGCGATGGAGGCTATGGCTCAGGCGGCGGATATGGTGGTGGTAGTGGGTATGGCAGTGGATACGGTGGTGGATATGGAAGTGGGTACGGTGGGGGATATGGCAGAGGGTACGGTGGGGGCTATGGTGGTGGGTACGGTGGAGGAAGAGGCTATGGAGGTGGGTACGGTGTGGGAAGAGGTTACGGAAGTGGGTACGGTGGAGGAAGAGGATATGGCGGTGGGTATGGTGGAGGAAGGGGTTATGGCGCGGGTATGGTGGCGCGCTGGTGCTGCGTTGCCTTAAAACGTACTTTACCGGCATATATATAAGCTATAGTTAAAAACATGCACCCGTAATTAATTCCCATGGTTACAAACATGGCGCATAAAAAAAAGTTGAATAATGTTACAGCCATATAATTAAGTCTCACGTACCCCCCCGACATATATATAAATCAATTAACGTTGGTTTCTTTTATAGTTCTTCCACGTCTGTGTGTTATATGTTACACAATGAAAAGTTCTATACGCATGGTTTGTCGATCATATATTTTGTAGTTATATTTCAAAACAAATCGTAAATGTACTGTGGTCATGGCATGCCTTTGTGTGCAATGGATTATCGTGAACGCTTCGTTGGTGTAGAGTACTGATTGTGTTTATTGTACTTATCATCCAAGCCATTAATGACAAAATATGAAAGGGTACTGTATTATTAAGAGCTGTGTGTTACAGCGTGGATGCTGTCTATTTATATAAATAGATTGGCAAAGAACAGATATGTAACAAACCAATTACAAAGAATCTAAAATACACTGAATCCTATATTGCAATCTATACAGTCTATCTATTACATGTTATGAAATAATATACACATCTCAACACTGACAAAAACAATGTTAGGCTAGGTTGTGTCTTGTAACAAAAATAATTCAATTTATGCGGAATGCTTCTATAATCTCAACCAGATAAGGACTTTGTTGTCAATTGGTGTTTGCTCAGAATATGTTGGACATATATGAGTACATCCTGTATCATTTGGCAGACATAATGAATATCCACTTCTATATGCTTCGTTCTCTGGTGTTGTACCGAGTTCTTAGCTATGTATAAAGATGACTGGTTGTCGCATCTGAGTGTATTGAGCCCCTAGTTCATGGATGGGCCTTAACAATATTCCAATGATCCCAGATGTTTTCTTTGGTCGGATACTCCGCCGCTAGAGGAGGCTACATGCTGATGGTGACCCACCGAATATAGGGGTATGGTGTAAAGACGTGTCGGTTTAACGAGACATCATCAATAGGCATAAGATTCAAAACTGAACAGTTTACAAATAGCTAGAAAACTCGTATAATGGCGAATATCATAGGTAGGGCTTATAGGCCAAGACGGGAATAAATATACATTTATAACTCTCATTTATTTCGCCTTGTTGTTTACAACTCTTATGCTATATTGTTATGTGTATGTGAAAAGCATGTGTATGTTTGTTTATTGTATGGCTGTAACAATCATTTACATTACAGTTTTATTATTAAAACAGTATTGCGTGTAAAATGAACTGCATGCTCTCGACCATTAAATGGGGGGGGGGGGGGGGGGGGGTTCGAGGGCTTGACGGTTATATAATGACATACTCAGCAGGGGCTGATTCCGTACATACACATTACATTCTACAGGAGCATAGCTGATTATGGGTGTAGAAGTGCAGACTTTTGGTAGCGGTATACTTTTGAGACTTATACACACTTTTGATTTTGGACTTGGGTTTTATAAACCGAGGTTGTATTATATTCGTTAGTTGCTCAAGTGTACGAGATATTATTGATTATATTTAGAACTATAAACTACTATCTATCTCTCGTTATCACTGGGGAATGTTTCACATTTATTTCAGTTTTAGTTGGATGCTTATCCCTCATTTGGGTGAATGAGAACGGTAACATCATTAGTTGTGATAATCTTTATTTCTGCTCAGATTCTGTTTATTTAAGTATGTTGATTAGACAGTAATTACGATGTGTTAAATAGGGGAGTTACAATGGCGCTCCTTATTGCAGTTCCTGCACTTCACCCTACGGGCGCTAGAGTTAACTCCTGGATGATCCTTCCCATAGCGCTTGCAGTAGTAGTGGCGTTCATGCTATCCGGTGCTTGATTACCATATAGTCTTGGATTAGTTAAGGATATGACAAAGGGTTTAAGTAACAATTCAAGTTAGGAGAGAAGTATTCTTACCCTTAGGAAGCGTGGATCTCAAAGGCTGGGTGTCGATAGGTGGACCGGCCAACCGAGGGACGGGCTCTTTCCCCTTCAAACCCCAGTGGTTCTGTTGTCCCTGCTGCCCCTTCTTCTTGTTGACGAACTTCCTGTTACAAGTTTCGGGTCAGCAATCATAAAAAACTCAGTAGTAAGGTAAACATGTAATACCCTCATCCCACATCGGGATATGAGTAGTAATGTGAATGGTTCAAGTATGTAATACCTCATCCCGCATCGGGATATGAGTAGTAATGTGAATGGTTTTTAAGGATACATATGGGTTGACTACAACAACATGGCCTATCGCTTTTAAGCTCAAGTGAGGATTGAGGGCCTAAAGTGGTCATGCATGCCTTTGTGTGCAATGGATTATCGTGAACGCTTCGTTGGTGTAGAGTACTGATTGTGTTTATTTGTACTTATCATCCAAGCCATTAAAGCAGGAGCCGATCGTAGGATTCAAGACCTTAATTGAAAATGTTAGCAAATGATATTAGTCTCGAGCATACCGTTTTGTATAACAACCAATTTTGCTGCCACACTGTCACT
Organism: Limonium bicolor; assembly: GCA_023374045.1. NCBI lineage: Eukaryota > Viridiplantae > Streptophyta > Magnoliopsida > Caryophyllales > Plumbaginaceae > Limonium > Limonium bicolor. Next base: position 164,569,064 of record CM041777.1, on the reverse strand, counting down.
ACTCTTTTCTCTGGTAGCATTTTGGTCACTGCACTTTCTTCTACTAGCAATTTTACTACCGATCACGTATGGTTCTCTAATGCGTGCGGCCGACCTGATCATTCTTGGGGCTTGGGGCACACATCAAGGATCGAACCCGCAACGTATAGCTATACCTGCGGTGTATGGGTATAAACAGACCCCATACTAATGGTATAATTAATTCAAACTAGTGTGCTAAAATGTGTACACATCAAGAATCGATCCTCCGACGTGTGGACTAGATAGATATTACTTTAACCATTGGACAATGATAGTTATTCACAACATATATACATACTACATGCATATATTAAATGTTTGATACTCTAAATATAAATGAAATTTTTTTCCGAGATATGATCGAACATTGGATATGTAAAAATTAATAAATAGATGTTGTTCTGGCTAAGCCACATTGATATTTGGAAAAATTACATCGCCCACCCATGACGTTTGGCAAAATTACACAGCCCACCCCGAGGTTTCAAAAATTACTTTGCCCACCCATGTGATTTCCACAATTTTACATCCAGCAACTTTTCTAATATTTGATCAACTTAAAATGGCTAAATGATATCCAAATTTGATGAAACTTTACATGGACGATATTAAAGTGTTATATTTTGGTAAAATGTGAAATCCAACGTTTTTTAAGCTCATATATAATCCGTGGGACCCGATGAACGTGTCTCATGTTTCATTGGGTCCCACAGGTCATATATGACCTTAAAAACCTTTGGATTTGGCATTGAACAAAAATATAACACCTTAGCATCGTCCATGTAAAGTTTCATCAAATTTGGATATCATTTAACCATCTTTTAAGTTGATCAATATTAGAAAAGTTGCTGGATGTAAAATTGTGGAAACCACATGGGTGGCAAAGTAATTTTTGAAACCTCGTGGGTGGGCTGTGTAATTTCGCCAAACGTCATGGGTGGGCGATGTAATTTCACTACATACCATTGAGTTTTTGCTTAATTCATGATATACCACTGTGTTTTTAAAATTACACAGGATAACACTAATTTTTTACTTATTTCATCAGATAACACTCTGTCTCATATTTTGTTAAATGTTCCGTCAATATTTCAGGAAAATGACTAAACTACCCCTATTATTAATTAACAACTTGAAAGTAATTTGTCATACTGATAAATTTCATAAGACACCACTTTTATTTAACTATTTTATATGGGTACTTTAGTCTTTTTTTCTTGGGATATTAATGAAACATTTAATAAAATATGAGACAGAGTGTTATCTGGTGAAATAAGTAAAAAACTTAGTGTTATCTTGTGTAATTTTAAAAACACAGTGGTATATAAGCACAAACTCAGTGATATTTGGTGAAATTTCCATTAAAAACATATATATCATTTACTAAAACTTTAAACATTTATAAATTATATATATATATATATATGTTTATATAGTTTGTATTTATTTTGCAAATTTTATCCAACACGTCAACTAATTTAAATTGTTAGTATTTATTGTATTTTATATTTTATTAATTTATGTGATTTTTGTAAATTAAAATAATTATATAGTAAAATGTCTAAAAACTGCGTAAAATTTAAAATTTATATACATATATATCAAAATTTATATTTTGACAGCTAATTATATTAATTTTAAATTTTAACCAAACTATTTTAATTATTATTACATGTACTCTATTTTATAATTAATTAATAAATGTGATACTTTGAAAATTAAAAATATTATAACTATAAAAAATATATTATGTTACATATATCTTTTATGATAAATAAATTTTTGTAGTTGTATGTAGTTTTAATTAATTTTCACGAATTAGAAAATTTTTGTTTACTTAAAGTTCTTTTTAAATTTTGATAGCTAAAAGATAAGAAGTTAAATATACTAAAGGTACCATATCAAAAAAAATTATAAAAAAATAAAATATTTATATAAGAAGATAATATATCCACTATGACAACAGCAATATGGGTTAGTATTCTGGATTATGTAGTAATCACACGTTTAAATTATAAGACAATAATAATTTTATTAACGCTTAAGAATATTAGCTATCATTTTTTATATTCTAGCACAATATCAACTGAAATTTTTTATATTCTAACTCAATATCAACTGAAATTTCATCAGCATTATTAGGTGGTAGCAATTTCGAAACTTAAGATAGTAGCAATGTAGCAACTTGTTAAAAACATTTGCTATCATAGCCAAAATAGAAGCACAATAGCAACCGTACGTAATAAAGTGTTAGTAGCAATTTCATAATTTTGCTTATCTACATGGTCGCAGCAACTTTTAAGATAGTAGCTAGTTAGCTATTGATTAGAATCTTTTTGCTACTGCTGCTCAAATAGTAGCATAATAGCTACCATGATTGAATTACATCAACCAAGTAGTAGCAATTCATTAATTTAGCTATCAATATTGGTAGCAAAATTACTTTTACTAAAACTACCGGAATGACAAATAAAATAGCTACTATTGACAGTAGCAATCTTGCAAGGCGGTAGACATTTAGCTACTGCCTAAAAGTTTAGCTACCATTGTCGTTGTGATAGCACAAAAGCAACCACTTTGTTAAAAACATCTAAAATCAGTAGCAATTTTCCAATTTAGATACTAATATATGTGTAGTAGCAATTTAGCGGTAGCAAAAACGTCTTTTTCTTATAGTGTATAACATGTCCAGACTACACCCACATTTTTTTTATAATTATAGACGCAAGGCCCAAAATGCCACAAGGGCAGAACGATACAACGATCCTCAACTCAAAATGAGATAAAACCTTCATACCTATCCAATCCTACAACCATACAAGCCCATGAAGCCAGGGCCCTCTATATTTGGGGCCCACTTTTTATTTACTCTCTTTTTGGAGTTTGTCATGAGAAAATTATATAATCTCTAAATTTAATTTAAATAAAATGTTATAAGAGGCCTCATTTTACATATTTTAATTTAGTAATTTTTATTTTAAATTAATTTAATTCTATAAGTGATGCATTTTAGACTTTAACACAGAGCCCTGAAAATCATCAAGACGGCCCTGCATGCAACACACCAAATTCTTGCTCTAGATAGCTTTCTTTTTGCCTCGCATACTAGTAGAACAAAGGGCTTTGGTAACTATGAAAGTCGTTACCAAAAAAAAATCATTACTAAATTAATCTATTGTAACGACTTTGTCGTTACAGGAGAAGGCGTAACTAAAGATCAAATTATTTATTGTAATGACTTTTATTCGTTATTAAAGTTATGTTGTTACTAAAATTCAGATTTTATAAACTATAGAATATCAAAATTGATAACGATGATAGTCATTACTAAAAAAACCTTTAATAACAACTATTTTCGTTATCAAATAATACTTTAGTAACAGTAGTTTTCGTTACCAAGAGTAAGTTCTTTCTTTTGTAACAACTATAGTCGTTACCAAAAATCTGTTCAAAAAATAAAACCAAATCCAAATAACCAATTGGACACTTTATTTCATTGAATAAAGCCTGTTGCGTTTCACCACAGCAAATTCGGTAAATTCAGCAACAGTATATGGAAGTTCGCTAGACCCCTTCGTAGCAAAAGAATATGGAAGTTCAGCAATAGTACATTCAACACAAATGTACCCTAATTCCTTTCAGTTACTTACTTCCGAGTCAGTAACAGTATATGAAAGTTTAGCAACAGTACATTCAACACAAATGTACCCTTCTGAATAAAAAAAGACCAACAGTATATGGAAGCAACAACAGCATTCAGCAGAGTTTCCACAACAAATTCTTCATTTTCATGTTCTATGCTAGACATACGGTTATTCAGCATTAGGTTCCACAACTACAGTAACTTTCTTCTGCAAGATCTTTGAGAGGATCATTGCCCTGTATCCAAATTAAATGAATTGGTGTACGTACATTCTTGAATTCATACCTAGAAGAGATAACACATATCTTAATAATAGATTATCACACACATGAACATTACGACTAAACAATTGATAAATGAAAACAGAGGCTAGTTTTAGAACAAACATTTGATTAATATTGGAGTAACACCTCATATTGATGTATTAGAAGCCACATTTCTTTTTTATACCCTTTTCTTTGGTTTCCTTAATGATAATTTAATCATGCATTAGAAGCCAATAATAAAGCACTACATACAAAAGTTTTCTTTACAGCAGCTAGCGGCAGCTAATGGAGCTCATTAGTAGAAGCATCTTATTGTTGATGGTAGTGATAAAACATAATCTATACAACTTTTGCTACTTTACAATATAAAAGCCATCATATCACATCCCCTGTTTTCTTTAGGCCTCTCTGTTTTGATCATATACAACACTCAATCCACATAAATAAACTCTTCATAATTTTCAGCAAGTTTAACAATCAATATCACAACAATTCAAACATGACATATAATGCATAAATAAACTCTTCATTTGAAAAGAAAATTACCTGTAATCATATCATTGGATCACAAGTCCAATCCTCCACATCCTCATACAATGTGGCAGATGTAGATGATTCATTATCTCTCACAGCCAACATCAATAAAAGTTCTGTTCGTAAATTATCATATGCCTTCTTGTTCTCTTCTTCTCACCTTAGATCTTTAGCCTTTCAATCTTCAACTTCTTTTCTCAAATCGGAAATTGTTTGTTGTTGTTGTTATAGATGATGTTCGGCGGCAATGGCAACACGCTTTGAAGAGCCTTTATATCCATTTCCTTTGCCTCTTACATAGCCAGATCTTGACTAAAAAACTTTTAGCAACGTTTCTTCTTGGGTCGTCATTGTTGCTCCCTCTTTTGATGTTTCATTAACCATGTCTTTGAGTTTTAACTGCATCAAGTTAATGATGCCATGAAAGTTATACGAAGAAAAAGTTAATAACAAAAGACTTGCTTAAAAAATATGGACGATTTACATACATATACATCATTAGAGCCACTGTCTTCCTTCGGGTACTCAAGTTGTCCGGTGGATTTATTTTGCTTAGTATGCTCTTTCAGCCAGATAACGTCAGCAGTAGGTTTCTGAAATACCCCGTAATTAAAAACAGTGATTAATTAGGCTAATTATATTTTTAAAGGCTTAATTACACTTAAATAAACACGAGGGAACAAATCCCGAAGAAAACGGACCTTTAAAATGGGTTAAAAGCATAAAGAACCTTAAAGCGCGTTTTCGAGGAAACCGGGAAAACGTGACTTTAGCGGTCAAACAGACTCGTAACAATTTTGGTCAACTAAATAGTCACTATAAATATTAGTGGAGCCTTAGAACCATAAAATTATTAACGAGAAAATTCCGGAAAACGGGTACCGGTTAGTAAAAACTGTAACAACCGGGAAGTCGTGGGGTAAGAATGCAAATAACAAAGTTAGTGTGTCCACTTTGCAAATAGAAAATTAAAATCCTTGTGTGTGTGTATATGGGGCCGGTCGATTTCCCCCCCCCCCCCCCCTCTCACTCACTCTCTTCACTCTTTAACTCACAAGAGGACAAAGAAATAGAAGGAAAAAGAAGACTATCTCTCCTACTCTCTTATCCTCCCTCAGTACCACACCCCTCTCTATTCTCTCTTTTTCTTCCTTCTTCTTCTACCTTCGATTTCCATGGTGAAAGAAGAGAGCTCACAAAACTCTTCACTTCCCTCTCTCTTTGAGTACTCAAATCTCCTCCAAATGCAATAAAATTAGTACATGGAATCCCCTTGCAAAGGAGAACATTTCCCTCCTTTCAAAAATCCAAAGCTCAACTTTCATTTCGGTGGGTATTCTCCATTTGAAGATTCAAGTCCACCATTAGAAGCACCTTCACCTCCTTGTCATTTGAGGTAAAAACATTCTTGAAAATCTATCTTTTCTAGGCCTTGTGGGCAAACGAAATTCAACTAAACCTTGTTGGTGTCTTTTGCTCTAGCCGATTTTGGCTCCATCTTTGGGTGTTGGAATCTTTTTTTGCTGTCCACCGCTCCACCCATTCATTGGAAGGTAATGCTTCATTCTAAATCTTAAACAAGCATAAACCCTAGATTGATGAAGATAGTTCCCTAAGTAGTTGTGTATATTGATATGGGTTGTAGCATTGGTGTGTGAACCCCATTGAAACCGAACGAGTAAAAGAAAGAGGAAAAGAAGGAGAGAAAAGAAAGAAAGAAAAACTAGCAAGACAGGTAATTGCTCTTACCTTGAACTAGTTTTGTATGTAGTAGTGTAATAGATTTTAAGTAGTAAAATGAGTAATGTATTTGAGTAATGAGTAGTAGTAATGTAGAAGTGTATTGGAGAAGAGAATGTAACAGTTTTTGAACTTTTAATGATGTTTAAAACTTGGGAAAACATTGGGTAGTGAATGTGTGTGTGCAGGAATTTTATGTGTTGTAGTAGTGTTGGATTGTGAGAATAATGTATTGTATAAACAGGTTGTGAATGTGAACTTGTGAACTGAAATAGTGTGTGAGCAAAGTAAAATTATAGGGGAGACTATGTCAATTTTGTGTAGAAATGAGAGGACTTAAGTTGTTGAAGAAGAGGAAGTATTTGGAGAGTTTAAAAGGGATGTTTAGTAGCTTGTAACAGATTTTAAGTAGGAGTTTGTAAATGGGATGGAATTAGGTTGAGAGTTAATGTATTTAAGATGCTAAGTAGCATTAGTTGAGGGAGTATTGGAGTATAAAGGCTAAGGTGAAAATTTGTAGCATAGGAAGGAAAACAAAAATCTGTAACATTAGTGTGAAGAAAACTAGTATAAGAGTTGAAATGAAATGAGGAGAATGTGTAAGGGGATGTAAGGTTTGAGTAGTAAGTTTGGTAGATGGATTAAGGTGATTTAGAACATCTAAATGAGTGGTAAACATGTAGGAAAGTATTGGTAAGATTGGGGAAACAATGGGTAAAGAAACACCCAAAACAGATTTTAAAACTGAAGTACTGGGCCGGACCGACCTTAGGACCGAACTTGCAAGGTCGGTCGAGCCCAGATTTACAAAGACGGGAAAGCTTCTGGAATCGACCGACCTTGCGACCGGACTTGCAAGTTCGGTCGGACCAGAAAATTCTCCCGTCTGAAACCTTCTGGAATGGACCGAACCTGCGACCGGACTTGCAAGTTCGGTCGGCCAGAAAAATTCCGCAGATGAAAGCTTCTGGAATGGACCGAACTTGCGACCGGACTTGCAAGTTCGGTCGGCCAGAAAAATTCCCGTAATGCAAGCTACTGGAATGGACCGACCTTGCGACCGGACTTGCAAGGTCGGTCGGGCTAAAATTTTCAAATATGAAACTTACTGGAATGGACCGACCTTGGGACCGGACTTGCAAGGTCGGTCGGCCCTGGAATTTTCACACGATGTAGCTTACTGGAATGGACTGGACTTGCAAGGTCGGTCGCAAGTCCGGTCGGGTCAAAAAAAAAATGTTTTAAACTATATGATTATAGTATCATATACATATATATATGCCTATATACACATATGCATATATATGTAGTAACACACCATTAATGAAGTAGTAATGGTAAGAAAGTAAGTAAATGAGTAAAGAAGCAAGCTTAAGAAGTAATAAGGAGAAGAATGGTTTTATAACCAAGTAAGAAAGTAATGAAGTAGTAAGTATACATTGAAAGTATCAATGAAGGAGTAAGTAGATCAATAATAGATCATTGATCATACTACTTCATGTATGTATAGGAATCCCATAGTTGAGCTCCAAAGGAATCGGTAGTACCCTACGACGGTGAACGGTATGATTTCTTCATACCCTGTATCCTAACTTGGTTACCCCGATTTGTGTGCTTATGTGATCACCAATAAGATAAATGCACGAATCAGACTTATATTGCACTTAATTGTGTTTGAACTATATTGTTCTTGTTTTATGCTCTTGAACATTTAGTTTGTATAATTCATGAAATGTATGAATGGAAATGAAGTGTATGTGTAAGTATGAGTACTTGTGTATGTATGTATGTATGGGAAGTAAGTATGGACTTCTACTAATTCCTAACCATCTAACTCCTAACATGAGTAATGAGTAAAATGGAATGTAGAAGCCCGATATAGTTTCGGCCACGCGTGAGGATAAGGAAACACAAGAGGTTGGATCCGAATCCTGGCTATAATCTTTTCCATGGACCAAATCCCTTGAATGGGTAGCATCCTGGATTAGTGGGCCACCCTAAACCCCGGTGGTGGGGATGTAGTAATCCCTGCCCGGAGGTCATACCGACTTAACTGGAAGTAAAGTATGTAAGAAGTAAGTATTGTATTTGTATTAGTCTTGACTATTGTAAGTCATTGACCCGGAGTAAAAAGTATTGAACACCTGATTAACCCGGGTGTGTAATGAGGCTAACAAGACCTGGTATGTATTGGAGAATTGTATCTCCGTGATGCGGTGAGTATGGTAAGAATGAATGGATGACTTGTATTGTACTTCTTGTATGTATTGTATGTATGTATGCTTGGTGAAATGAATGTATTGTATGGTATGGTATTGTATTGTATAAAGCATTCATGTATGTATGAATGAAACGAACCGCATGTATTCGACCAATTAGTTGGCGTACCCTCGCTAGTACGCGGGGTATGCGGTTATCATGTTCAGCGTAAGCTGACCCCCTCGGGGGAATGTTTTTACTCCACAGGTACCCGCGAGGCGTGAAGGTAAAGTAAGGCCAAGATGTGATTCTTTTTGGAGTAGTAGTAGGATTAGATGGTGTACTGAGTTGTACACGGCTAAGGCCCTTTGAGTAGCCGGTGTACCATGTGGTACACCTTTTTGGATTATGAACTATTGATTGGATAGTAAGGGGAGGATGTATAAATTCTTCATCTTTGGGAAGTAGTCATGGGATGTAATTCATATAAACAGTCTACTCGGTAATCAAATGTAAGCTAAGTATTTGGTATTGTAAAGTAAGTAGTATGTATGTATTTCATTCTAATCATCAGACCGAAACAGTAAGTAATAGTAGCCTTGTTAACCTTGGAGGGTTAACGGCGTTGTATCACCCGCCGGGAGTAAGTAAGTATTCCGCTGCGAGAAGGGTAAGTACGGGATTGATTAGAGGATAATGGAAGGATTAGCGGTTGGGGTGTTACAAAAAGTGGTATCAGAGCGAAGTATCGCTCTGATGATTAGAATCTAAAGAGTAGTGATTACCGAGTTAGGATTTCAACTGTCTTAAGACGGATATTTAGAAACCTAACTAGGAACTACCGTTAGCAATAACGGATACCACTAACGTCTGTCGCCGACCTTCGACCTCCATGCTTTAGAGGCGAGAGCGACCCCGCCAAGCTCGAGGCCTACCTCTCCGAGATGGAGACGGCCTTCGAGACACTTGAGACTCCCGCTGGAGTTCGAGTGAGGATAGCTGCGTACTACCTCAAAGACGCGGCTATGGACTGGTGGAAGCTCGTTAAGGCCGAGCACATAGCTGATCCCCATTCGGATGGGAAGCATTCACCTCTCTCCTCCGATCTAAGTACTACCCCGAGCATGTCAAGACCAAGAAAAGGCTTGAGCTCGACGCACTAAAAATGACCGAGAAGATGACGGTTGATGAATATTACCGCACCTTCACCTCTCTTCTCCGACTTCTACCCGACCTTGGGTATACCGGCCAAGTCTTGGTCGACCGCTTCTACGGCGGATTGAGCCATCGACTCCGGTATGGCATGGGCTTCACACGGTTTACCTCCCTTCAGGTAAACAAGTTGAACCCTTAAAAAGCCATGAGTAATGTGAATTAGTATTCCCGTATGTAAATGTAACCTAATGCCTAAGTAATTCAGGAGTGTTACCACGCTGCATCTCGAGTTGAGATCACCTGCCAGCTAAGAGATGAGGAGCAAGCGCTGAAGCGCAAGGTGAGCGGCAAAGGTAACCCCTCCGATGATCAAAACCAATCCAAACCTTGGAAGAAAAGGAAGGGAAGCATTCCCATCAGAAGAACACTTCCGGAGACGGCGGTGCCCATGCTGAGAAGGGCAAGGCAGCTGAGCCATTACAGATTGCCTACACCGCACCAGTGGCAGCGAAGCCACTGAGGTCTCAGCCCTACAGGGGTAAGAAACCGAAACCGAATTAGTACACTTGTGAATTTGTATGTATATAGAGTATTGTAAGTATACCGAACCTTGCTAACTTGGAAGCTATAGGTTCTGGATTTGGCCAAGGAAAGAACCAATCTGATGGCCGCAGCTACATCTGCCGTAACTGCAACAAGGATCATCCCGGCACAGATTGCCAAGGAAGGGAGATCCGCTGCTTCACTTGTCAGAAACCGGGCCACCGTGCCAATGCATGCCCAGAACTCTAAGCCCAAGGGCAACTACCAGGGCTACAAGCAGCGTGAGGGCAAGGAGGTTGCATCTGGCGATGCTCATGCCCAGCACCTCACAGGGACAGGGTCCCGAGGTCCGCAGAAGGGCGCACCGCAGAGGCAGCCGGCCTTACACATCATAGACCGTGATGGGACCGGGACTAAGTCCGGCCCAGGTAACCACTGTAACCTTTAATCCTTGAAGAGCATGATAAGTATCAAAGTATTGTATGAATGAAAGATGAAATGTGTATGTACTTGAAGTATGAAATTGAGCATGAGTAGGTAACATGGAAGTATGTATTGAGCATGAAGGATTAGTAAGCCTAGGACTCATTCTAGATGAATTTACCACTTAGGGAAATTCCATACTGTTACCCAATACCTCCAAACTCACCTCATGAAGAGACCGACATCGCCATCCCACTTCAACAACGAACAGTGTCAGGTCATCCGCCAGGTATGATCTTTAAAAGGATACCTGACACCCGAAGCACAAATTTCAGCATCGACGATGCAACGAGTTAGGAACGGGTCCAGGAGGATTTTATACACCCGAATTCCCCGGTGGAGCTACAATGAAGCTGAAAATGATGTGCTTGGGAAAGGACTGGAACCTTATACCAAGACAACAAACCCGAGCAGGAGACGGAGCAACACCTCCAGCAATACCCCCAGAATTCCAAACGCTTGTCACACAAGCTGTAGAAATTGTACATAGTATGAAGATGAACCAATCCCTGCACTTGAAGCAGATCGTAGTCAACTTCTATGAGAAGAAGGACGACTTGGCTTACACCAAGACAAGGACGAGACAGCGGAATCTCTTGAACTAGGAGTGCCCAGTGTCTTGGTCCATTGGTGATGACGCCATATTTTTGTATAGCGAGCGGAAGCGTGTGGACCTCGCTGAAAATTGGTATTGAGATCAGGAGTTCTAATCATGGGTGGAAAATCAAGGTTGCTGTATCACGGGATCCAGAAGATCAAGTTGAATACGGCACCACCGGCAATAATCAATGCCACACACATGAAACCAGGACGCCTGAACCTTACCTTAGAAAGTATTAATCTGTAGTAGCATGTAATCCAGTAGTAACGTGTATGAGAGACACAATAGTATGATGGTTGGTTATTCAATAAAAGCAGTGTTGGTTATTAAATTCCACTTGTGTTCCACCATCTTTACTTATAATCTCATGAATCAATAGTGTGGACTCGGTACCGAAGGTAACCTGGCATCCTCACCGAAAACAAGCCGGCAAGAGCGGCACCATTCTAAGGGAACATTCCCAGTAAACGGCATCGAAGCCTCAGTATTATTCGACTCCGGCGCCTCTCACACCTTTGTATCACCATCATTCGCTACAAGGTTTGGGCTAGATGCAGATGAGCTACCAAATTTCTTGGTTACTCTCCCGTCGAACGAGCGGGTAAAGTGTACAAAGTATTACCACACCGCCACCATCCAAATCAAAGGTGAAGCGTTTCCCATTTCCTGCATTGAATTCAACGGATTGGGATTCGACTTGATAATTGGAATGAACTGGTTGGAGCGGCACAAAGGACGGATCCTATGCGCCGAGCACCGATTGCTGCTCAAGAGTCCATCTGGGGTCACTGTTCATACCGCCAGAGACCGAGAGAGCCTTCAACTACAGTCATCTCCGCTATGGCAATGTATTGGGAGCTCAGAAAAGGACATGAAGTGTATTTATGTCACGTGCAAGACCTGGAGAGAGATCCAGAGTTCAGTGACGAAGTAGCAGTAGTCTCAGAATTCCCTGATGTATTTCCGAAAGAGCTACCTAGTATGCCACCACAGAGAGCAGTAGAGTTTGAAATCGACCTTGTACCGGGTACTGGTCCCATTGCTAGGGCACCATACCGTATGGCACCAGCAGAAATGGCAGAACTCAAAGAACAACTACATGACTTACTCGACAAAGGGTTTATACGCCCGAGCGTATCACCCTGGGGAGCACCGGTCCTCTTCGTGAAGAAGAAGGACGGTAGTCTCCGCCTCTGCATCGACTACCGCGAATTGAATGTGGTCACTGTAAAGAATAAGTACCCATTGCCACGCATCGACGACCTGTTCGATCAATTGAAGGGAGCATCCGTCTTTTCTAAGATTGATCTCCGATCCGGATATCACCAAATTGCTATCAAAGAGCAAGATATTGAGAAAACAGCATTCCGAACAAGATATGGCCACTACGAATTCACGGTGATGCCATTCGGTTTGTCTAATGCACCAGCCAAATTCATGGACCTAATGAACCGGTTATTCAGTGATCAGCTGGACACTTCAGTAGTAGTATTCATCGACGACATCCTTGTGTATTCGAAGTCACCAGAAGAACATGAAAACCATTTGAGAAGAGTACTTGAGACACTGCGCGAGAACCAGCTGTATGTGAAGTTCTCCAAATGCGAGTTTTGGCTAGATCAGGTATCTTTCCTCGGTCATGTCATCTCGAGCGCGGGTATTTCAGTAGATCCATCCAAAATCGAAGCAGTGCGATCATGGCCTAGACCTAAGACTATTACCGACATCCGGAGCTTTCTTGGTTTAGCCGGTTATTACCGGAGGTTTGTAAAGGACTTCTCAAAAGTCGCTAAGCCATGACGTCATTGATGAAGAAAGATGCACCCTTTGTATGGACAAAGGAGTGCGAAGTATCCTTCCAGAAACTAAAAGACTCATTGACCTCAGCGCCAATTCTCACACTTTCAGAGGGCACAGAGGGATTTGAGGTGTATTGTGATGCATCGGGCAAGGGCATGGGATGCGTACTCATGCAGCATGGCAAGGTAGTAGCCTATGCTTCTCGCCAGCTGAAAAAGCATGAGAGAGAATTACCCGACACATGATCTAGAGTTAGGAGCCATTGTCTTCGCCTTGAAGATCTGGCGACACTATCTCTATGGGGTAAGCATCACCATCTACTCCAACCACAAAAGTTTGCAGTATGTATTTACCCAGAAAGAACTGAATCTAAGACAGAGGAGGTGGATGGAGTTCCTCTCGGATTACGACATCAACCTCCAGTATAAAGAAGGGAAGGCAAACGTAGTAGCCGACGCCCTGAGTCGTCGAGCACACTCGCTCCATTCGCTACTCGCTTCTTCTAGCTTGGTTGACGAGGTGCGAGACGCTCAGTTGAGCAACCCTTACTTCACAGAGATCAGACAGAAAATCACAGATGGTACCTTCGAGCGCCGAAAGTACGATTTCAAACTGCATGAAGATGGTCTGATCCGTTTGAATGGCAGATTATGCGTCCCCCGAAGCAATGCTGAGCTAAGGGATCGCATTCTGCGAGAGTCACATTGTTCAACATTGCATGTCCATCCGGGAGCCTCTAAAATGTACAAAGACATGAAGAGGTACTTCTGGTGGCCAGGAATGAAATCCGACGTGACTGAGTATGTTCTGAGGTGTCTCACATGCCAGAAGGTGAAGTTCGAGCACCGAAGAGGAGGAGGAATGGTGCAATCCATGCCCATTCCGGAGTGGAAATTCCACGATATCTCTATGGATTTTGTTGTTGGACTCCCACCTGCTAGGGGAGGACTCAACATGATCTGGGTAGTAGTCGATCGTCTCACCAAGGTTGCCCGATTCATACCAATGAAGGACACCTGGAAGGTGGCGAAGCTCGCGGAGCTATTCGACAAGGAGATCATCCGACACCACGGAGTCCCGAAAACTATAGTATCTGACCGCGACACCAGATTTCTTTCGAGATACTGGAGAGCAACATGGGAAGCGCTTGGTACTGAGTTGAAGCTTAGCACCGCCTTCCATCCACAGACCGACGGTCAGACAGAAAGGACCATCCAAATACTAGAGGATATGCTAAGGGCATGTGCCTTAGACTTCCAGGGGAGCTGGATTGAGAAGCTTCATCTTATCGAGTTTTCGTATAACAATAGCTACCATGCTTCGATTAAGATGTCGCCATTCCAAGCTTTGTATGGTAGACCTTGCCGTACCCCGTTGTGTTGGGATGAGTCAAGCGAAGCGGTCATCATAGGACCGGAGTATTTAGAACAAGTACAAGCTGAGGTACAACAAATCCGAGCAAGTATGAAAGCAGCCCAAGATAGACAGAAATCCTATGCGGATGTGCGACGACACGACCTTGAGTTCGCCGTGGGCGACCAAGTGTTCTTGCGTGTCTCACCTATGAAGGGTGTCTTTCGATTTGGCCAAAAGGGCAAGCTGAGCCCGAAATTTGTAGGCCCGTATACCATTACCGAGAGGATTGGAGCCGTAGCTTATAGGCTAGCATTGCTTGAAGAATTGGGGCGTGTTCATGATGTCTTTCATGTATCACAACTCAAGAAATACATAGCCGATCCCTCTCATGTATTAGAACCCGAACATCTATCCCTAGAGCCGACGATGAGATATGTCGAGACTCCATTGCGAATCCTTGATACGAAGACAAGAGACACTCGCCACAAATCTGTACGAATGGTGAAGGTCTTGTGGTCTAACCACGATGTCGAGGAAGCGACTTGGGAATTAGAGGACGCCATGAAGGCGAAGTACCCGAATCTGTTTGTAGACTAGATGTCTAGTATCCGTATAGCACGGAGGGTACGGGGCGTACCCCTTTTTAAGGGGGGTAGAGCCTTTTGCTTTTGCATTGCTTCGGGTTAGCATTGCGTAGTATGTATGTATTGTAATTGTATTTTGGTTAGCACATGTAGTGCTAATTGTATTGTATTGGCACAAAGTAGTGCTAGTAGTATTCAGTATGTAGTACAATGAGTATGGTATGCGTATGGTATTTGTGTAATGAGTAACGCATTGGTGTCGTACGGTATATGACACGAATGACATTGTGAAGTGTATTGCGAATGTATTGTGGAATGTATGAATTGGATGGAGCATTGTGTATGGTATTTGAATGAAGTATTGTGTATGGATTGAGTATTGCGTATGGTATTTGAACTGAGTATGTTGCATGGTATCTGAATTGCGTATGCTGGTAGTGTAAGAATTGTGAACACCTTGTAAGGTGGTAGTAGAATGTATTGTGGCAATTGGCTTGCCAAATGAGTAGAAATGGTAAACTGTAACCTTGAGCAACTTTGAGGGCAAAGTTTCTTAAGGGGGGTAGATTGAAATACCCCGTAATTAAAAATAGTGATTAATTAGGCTAATTATATTTTTAAAGGCTTAATTACACTTAAATAAACACGAGGGAACAAATCCCGAAGAAAACGGACCTTTAAAATGGGTTAAAAGCATAAACGAACCTTAAAGCGCGTTTTTCGAGGAAACCGGGAAAACGTGACTTTAAGCGGGTCAAACAGACTCGTAACAATTTTGGTCAACTAAATAGTCACTAATAAATATTAGTGGAGCCTTAGAACCAATAAAATTAATTAAACGAGAAAATTCCGGAAAACGGGTACCGGTTAGTAAAAACTGTAACAACCGGGAAGTCGTGGGGTAAGAATGCAAATAAACAAAGTTAGTGTGTCCACTTTGCAAATAGAAAATTAAAATCCTTGTGTGTGTGTATATGGGGCCGGTCGATTTCCCCCCCCCCCTCTCACTCACTCTCTTCACTCTTTTAACTCACAAGAGGACAAAGAAATAAAGAAGGAAAAAGAAGACTCTCTCTCCTACTCTCTTATCCTCCCTCACGTACACACCCCTCTCTATTCTCTCTTTTCTTCCTTCTTCTTCTACCTTGCGATTTCCATGGTGAAAGAAGAGAGCTCACAAAACTCTTCACTTCCCTCCTCTCTTTGAGTACTCAAATCTCCTCCAAATGCAATAAAATTAGTACCATTGGAATCCCCTTGCAAAGGAGAACATTTCCCTCCTTTCAAAAATCCAAAAGCTCAACTTTCATTTCGGTGGGTATTCTCCATTTGAAGATTCAAGTCCACCATTAGAAGCACCTTCACCTCCTTGTCATTTTGAGGTAAAAACATTCTTGAAAATCTATCTTTTTCTAGGCCTTGTGGGCAAAACGAAAATTCAACTAAACCTTGTTGGTGTCTTTTGCTCTAGCCGATTTTGGCTCCATCTTTGGGTGTTGGAATCTTGCTTTGGTTGCTGTCCACCGCTCCACCCATTCATTGGAAGGTAATGCTTCATTCTAAATCTTAAACAAGCATAAACCCTAGATTGATGAAGATAGTTCCTAAGTAGTTGTGTATATTGATATGGGTTGTAGCATTGGTGTGTGAACCCCATTGAAACCGAGAACGAGGAGAAAGAAAGAGGAAAAGAAGGAGAGGAAAAGAAAGAAAGAAAAACTAGCAAGACAAGGTAATTGCTCTTACCTTGAACTAGTTTTGTATGTAGTAGTGTAACAGATTTTAAGTAGTAAAATGAGTAATGTATTTAAGTAATGAGTAGTAGTAATGTAGAAGTGTATTGGAGAAGAGAATGTAACAGTTTTTGAAGTTTTAAATGATGTTTAAAACTTGGGAAAACATTGGGTAGTGAATGTGTATGTGTGCAGGAATTTTATGTGTTGTAGTAGTGTTGGATTGTGAGAATAATGTATTGTATAAACAGGTTGTGAGAATGTGAACTTGTGAACTGAAATAGTGTGTGAGCAAAGTAAGAATTATAGGGGAGACTATGTCAAATTTTGTGTAGAAATGAGAGGACTTAAGTTGTTGAAGAAGAGGAAGTATTTGGAGAGTTTAAAAGGGATGTTTAGTAGCTTGTAACAGATTTTAGTAGGAGTTTGTAAATGGGATGGAATTAGGTTGAGAGTTAATGTATTTAAGATGCTAAGAGTAGCATTAGTTGAGGGAGTATTGGAGTATAAAGGCTAAGGTGAAAATCTGTAGCATAGGAAGGAAAACAAAAATCTGTAACATTAGTGTGAAGAAAACTAGTATAAGAGTTGAAATGAAATGAGGAGAAATGTGTAAGGGGATGTAAGGTTTGAGTAGTAAGTTTGGTAGATGGATTAAGGTGATTTAGAACATCTAAATGAGTGGTAAACATGTAGGAAAGTATTGGTAAAGATTGGGGAAACAATGGGTAAAGAAAATACCCAAAAACAGATTTTAAAACTGAAGTACTGGGCCGGACCGACCTTAGGACCGAACTTGCAAGGTCGGTCGAGCCCAGATTTACAAAGACGGGACCGGACTTGCAAGTTCGGTCGGACCAGAAAATTCTCCCGTCTGAAACCTTCTGGAATGGACCGAACTTGCGACCGGACTTGCAAGTTCGGTCGGCCGAAAAATTCCACAGATGAAAGCTTCTGGAATGGACCGAACTTGCGACCGGACTTGCAAGTTCGGTCGGCCAGAAAATTCCTGTAATGCAAGCTACTGGAATGGACCGACCTTGCGACCGGACTTGCAAGGTCGGTCGGGCTAAAATTTTCAAATACGAAACTTACTGGAATGGACCGACCTTGGGAGGACTTGCAAGGTCGGTCGGCCCTGGAATTTTCACACGATGTAGCTTACTGGAATGGACTGGACTTGCAAGGTCGGTCGCAAGTCCGGTCGGGTCAAAAAAAAATGTTTTAACTATATGATTATAGTAATCATATATACATATATATATGCCTATATACACATATGCATATATGTAGTAACACACCATTAATGAAGTAGTAATGGTAAGAAAGTAAGTAAATGAGTAAAGAAGCAAGCTTAAGAAGTAATAAGGAGAAGAATGGTTTTATAACCAAGTAAGAAAGTAATGAAGTAGTAAGTATACATTGAAAGTATCAATGAAGGAGTAAGTAGATCAATAATAGATCACTGATCATACTACTTCATGTATGTATAGGAATCCCATAGTTGAGCTCCAAAGGAATCGGTAGTACCCTACGACGGTGAATGGTATGATTTCTTCATACCCTGTATCCTAACCCCGATTGGTTCCCGATTTGTGTGCTTATGTGATCACCAATAAGATAAATGCACGAATCGGACTTATATTGCACTTAATTGTGTTTGAACTATATGTTCTTGTTTTATGCTCTTGAACATTTAGTTTGTATAATTCATGAAATGTATGAATGGAAATGAAGTGTATGTGTAAGTATGAGTACTTGTGTATTTATGTATGTATGGGAAGTAAGTATGGACTTCTACTAATTCCTAACCATCTAACTCCTAACATGAGTAATGAGTAAAATGGAATGAGTAGAAGCCCGATATAGTTTCGGCCACGCGTGAGGATAAGGAAACACAAGAGTTGGATCCGAATCCTGGCTATAATCTTTTCCATGGACCAAATCCCTTGAATGGGTAGCATCCTGGATTAGTGGGCCACCCTAAAGCCCGGTGGTGGGATGTAGTAATCCCTGCCCGGAGGTCATACCGACTTAACTGGAAGTAAAGTATGTAAGAAGTAAGTATTGTATTTGTATTGGTCTTGACTATTGTAAGTCATTGACCCGGAGTAAAAAGTATTGAACACCCGATTAACTCGGGTGTGTAATGAGGCTAACAAGACCTGGTATGTATTGGAGAATTGTATCTCCGTGATGCGGTGAGTATGGTAAGAATGAATGGATGACTTGTATTGTACTTCTTGTATGTATTGTATGTATGTATGCTTGGTGAAATGAATGTATTGTATGGTATGGTATTGTATTGTATAAAGCATTCATGTATGTATGAATGAAACGAACCGCATGTATTCGACCAATTAGTTGGCGTACCCTCGCTAGTACGCGGGGTATGCGGTTATCATGTTCAGCGTAAGCTGACCCCCTCGGGGGAATGTTTTTACTCCACAGGTACCCGCGAGGCGTGAAGGTAAAGTAAGGCCAAGATGTGATTCTTTTTGGAGTAGTAGTAGGATTAGATGGTGTACTGAGTTGTACACGGCTAAGGCCCTTTTGAGTAGCCGGTGTACCATGTGGTACACCTTTTTGGATTATGAACTATTGATTGGATAGTAAGGGGAGGATGTATAAATTCTTCATCTTTGGGAAGTAGTCATGGGATGTAATTCATATAAACAGTCTACTCGGTAATCAAATGTAAGCTAAGTATTTGGTATTGTAAAGTAAGTAGTATGTATGTATTTCATTCTAATCATCAGACCGAAACGGTAAGTAATAGTAGCCTTGTTAACCTTGGAGGGTTAACGGCGTTGTATCACCCGCCGGGAGTAAGTAAGTATTCCGCTGTGAGAAGGGTAAGTACGGGATTGATTAGAGGATAATGGAAGGATTAGCGGTAGGGGTGTTACAGTTTCACACCACCATTTTCCTTAGCCTGAACAAACCATACAAAAACATAGTGAATATACAAATCCTACCTGTAACAGTAGCAATGCAAATAGCAGTACAGAATCTTAAAAACAAATCCTCCATGTAACAAATCATACAACCCTAGCAACTCATCTATAATTTTCTCAACCTACTCCTAATGTTTCATCAATCCAAACTATAGTGCAGAATTTTAAAAACAGTAGCAACATGTTTCATTTCAGCAATATGAGAATTTCCAATATAAAAAACAATTGAAACTCAGATGGATAATTAAATTGGTGGCATTTACAAATCTACAATAGCAACTACTTAACCCAATTCCACTGTTTTATCAGCTGATGTAGCAGTGTAAGTAGAAGTTCAACAATAGCAATAGGTAGCACTGTTTTAATATTAATTCGTATGATTACATAATTATCATTTCAGAACAGTAACATCTTGCCAGTTTTTTAAAAAATCAACGCCACAGCAGTACAAACATTTTGAGATCCAATTTCTAACACCTAAACCCGTTTGTCTACTCCAATGTCATTCATCAATGCATACAATCTACCTGTTAAAACCAAAATGGAGGTTTCATACACATCCAAGGAGGCTAATTATATGGAATAAGCACAACTGGCCAACAAGTATGCGCAACACCAAAATGACCAAACGGATTAAAACCATCATGTGCCAAACCAAGCCTAACACTACGTGGATCTTTAGCAAATGACTTGAATTCTGCATCAAATGATTTCCAAGCAATAGAATCGGCAGGGTGCCTCATTACGCCATCATTTGGTTTTTTCTCTTTATGCCACCGCATGTGCACAACTATTTTGCTAGACATATATAATCTTTGTAATCTAGGCTTCAACGGGAAGTACCTCAAAACTTTATGAGGAATATTTTTCTGATTTGCAGAACCTTTTTTTCTCAACCAATGTGATGAATGGCAATGGAGACATGTCTCTAGATTCTCATTCTCTCCCCAATATATAATGCAATCTTTAACACATGAATCAATCTTAATATAATCAAACCCCAAATCTGTAAATAACTTCTTGGCTTGATAATAAGAATCTGGAACTAATGCACCATGAAGGAGAATTTCCTTTTGAAACTAGAGATATGAATCAAAAGAGTTGTCCGTCCAATTACAGTCACACTTCAATTGTAGTTCCTTGACAACAAAAGATAACTTAGATATCTTAGCACCCGGATATAATGCCTCTTGAGATTCTTTCAAAAGCCGATAATAATTTCTAGCTTCCGTAGAGGGTTCTTCAACTACACCTCGCTCAAAAATATCTACATCACATACCCCCAAAGCATCGTGTAACATATCTATAATATTTTCATTATAAAGGTTGCAATCTACACCACCTTCTATAGGAACCCCTAAAGCATCTTGTACCATATCTACCATATCTTCCTTACCAGGGATGTAATTTGCACTATGTTCTGCAGTCATACCATGATCTACCTCATCATCAGTATCATCTACATCTCCTTCACCATGATGATGCCATACAAGATAATCAGACATCATTCCATACCTTAATAAATGAAGTCTAATTTCCTTCCTCAAGTTGAATTCAACATTTCTACATTGGGAACAAGGGAATATTTTGGGTTTTCCACTCTACGCCGAACAAAAGGTAAATTCGTGAAAAGAATCTACGCCTTGAACAAATATAGGATCTGTTCGATCCATAATTTTCATCTATTCTTTGTCCAACATCACTCCTAATGTTTGTAGAAGATATATATGTCAAAGGTAAAGCATGATAGGCACAAAAGGTGCATAATCACATAAAAATAGAAATTTAAGAAAGATAGTCTTAGACGGATGTAAAAAAGGCAATCACACTGCTGAGAGTTACCCTTGTCTTAGTAGTCACAAAACATAACAGCTAAAGATATATATAAGAGGCTGGAATCACCTACCAAAGCTAGAATCTTCAACAGTAGTATACTGATTTGTACATAAAGAGTAAGATTGCTCAAGATGTACCTTCAAGATAAAAATGTTAGGACTTGGTGCCTTCATTTATAGAACAAAAAGAAATGGTCACTAATAGACCAAAAGTAAATAACTGAAGTGATTAATGAATTCAAAAATTGTAACATAAAAAGAGTTCTATTATCTGAACCACCATTTAAATAATTACTAACTAGTTGATAACAGCATATTCATCCCACCATAGTATATCTGATCTTTAATCATAAAGTATAAAAGAAGATATCTATAGTATAAGGGCAAGAAAATATCCAATGTACAGAAATAACACTACAACTAATTTGACTTGTCAATATGACCGCATAATACTTCAATCAAGATGTTACGGCCTATTTCCTTACCATATTCATTCAGATCGACATGATGATTTTCCATTCATCTACTACCACACTACACACTTCTTTTACACACATAGACTATCACAAGAGCTAACAAGGTACTACAACCAACTCTTCTATTGTTTTTATTTAAAAAAACTCTTCTATTGTTAGACTAGCTAGCGTGCACATCATGATAACAACAGAACAAATTCGGTCACTATCTATCCATCACTACTGGATCGAATGTTGTAATTAAGGTATCATCCTAAATCATGACTTACATGCTAGCTAATCCAATAAACCATTCATAGTCGAAGGCCGTAACATCCTGGTAAACCAAATCTAGACAAAAGAAAGAGTTATAGCAGGCGCACATAATTAAGGCTAGGAGAGAATCTTAAATCACTACGCATAGCATACTAATTGAAACAGTCTTTAAGTATGGATAATCAGAACTCTGAAGTGGTTAGTATTACTAGACATAGCATACTTTAATCAGGTTTCATAGTTATTGTTTCAACTTTCAATGCAGGTTAATAGCTCTTAGCTATGTAATCCCTTAATTCATATATATGACTAATTTTCAAAAATAAATGATGCTCGTTTCTATTTTATGTTTGTCCAAGATCAGTGTAATTTCTAGCAGAAGGTCAAAGCCACGCTCGACCTAGTTTCAGAAATGAAAGGAAGCAATAGTAGCCAAAGCTTTCTAACCATGCCCGACCTAGTTTCTGAGAGGAAAAAAATGAACAATGATGTTGTTGACTCAAAAGCAACCATACACAAGCAGATTAAGAGTGGAGGTGAAAGTAGAGATGGATTTGGTACCTGATTTGTGAAAATCCCTCTCCGTGTGTGACTTGTTCCCGAGTTGGTATGTCCGGCTTGGAGTCTATGGGAGAGAGACGGAGATAAGCAGAGTAGTGAGAGGATCAACTCCGGGCAGTGAGAGAGACGAGGAGAGCAGCTCCTGGCGCGGTGGGAGAGACGAAGAGAGTAGCGTGACGTGGTGGGAGAGATGAGCAGAGCAGTGGTGGGAGGAAACGTGGTGTGGTGGGAGAGATGAGCATAACAGTGGTGGGAGGAAAACAGCGAAAGTTTTTCTGATAGTAAAAGGGTTTTAAAGTTTATTCAATGTAATTACAATCTTTAGTGACAATTAAGTTATTACTGAAGATATAGAACTTTATAGTAACTGACACTCGTTATTAAAAGTCATCTACCAGTAGTAATCTAAAACTGATTTTTGGTAACATTATTCTTTGTTACTAATAGTAAGTATAGTAACAACTTATCAAATCGTTACCTTAAATTTGTTACTAAACATCAGGTTTCTAGTAGTGATGGCTTACCTTGCTAATCTTTGAAAACTTACTAAAGCCTACTTGTCTTTTCTCGGTCACCTTTCTGGGTCTACCCGTACATGTGCTCCTTGAGCCCCTATCGAAT
The DNA here is from genome assembly GCA_023374045.1 of Limonium bicolor. Classification (NCBI taxonomy): domain Eukaryota; kingdom Viridiplantae; phylum Streptophyta; class Magnoliopsida; order Caryophyllales; family Plumbaginaceae; genus Limonium; species Limonium bicolor. Next base: position 164,545,701 of record CM041777.1, on the reverse strand, counting down.
TCATCTTTTGATCCTTCACTGGCATCCTAACATCTCTGTTGATAACTTGCTCTCTGCCCCCGTATGATTTCTTCAAGGTTTTCAATAGCGCGTCCCTCAACTGGAATGGAGCATCCAAGATCTTTTGCTAGTTTCAGTGTCTCCCTAGCTTCCTCTTGCACATAAGCCTCATCAGGATCAACCTCTGGCTTAGTCGACCCTCTTCCTGGCTCAAAGCCTGGAGGGAATTCGGGGTCCTCGAAGAGGCTCCTAAGGCTAATATCTACAATGTCATCCACCATCGGCTGAACCTGGGGACCACTAGAATCTGAGGTCGATCGACTATAATGGGCACCCGTAGCATCACCACTATCATCATGATCTAACCCTAATTACTCAATGCTACCAATCTTGCCAGCCCACTTGACATCCTTCTCCATTTTTAACTAATCATTGCTTACGATATCTTCAACAATCGGGTCAGGCTCCGGCCCCTTCTCCACAGGAGGCATGCGAATGGAGACTGGAGCTCGGCTTCCCATCCCCACTTTCCCGGAACAATGATCTCTATTGGGACCTTCTGGCACGCTCAGAACAGGAGGAACACAGGTGGCCTGCCCGTTTTCGAGAAAGCATCCACCCAAACAAGAATCATACGGCCCAAAGTACCCATTCCCCCAACCATACGATGGACCCCACCATCTGTGTTGGTTAGCGCCGATCATCGGGACCATAGGCCAATAGCCAGCCGACGGCAGTGCCCATCCCGCATACGAAACTGGAGCACCATTCCAACCATCGTGCTGTGTCACATATGGTGCGGTCCCTCCACCCATTAATCCTCCATATTTAGTACCATAACTCGTAGCATTCTATGTCACCTTGGGACCTCCTGCCGCCACGTCATCATTACTTCCCGACGTCACCTCTTCGTGCACCAAACCACAACTACTGTAACAACAATTAATGAAAATACAAACACAAGGCTGCCCGTTCATATTTCCAGAGGCATTACCACACTCTCCTTCCACCTTCACTGACGCTTCGCCTACCACCACCTCCACGTCACGCGGAGAAGCCCCACCTGTGTCGTCGCCAACAGCCGTGACTCTACTACCGGCATCTCCCCTTCCTTTTGACTGCAGCACACAACCAAGGTCACCGCCTGGCAAAATTGATGCAGTCTTACCATTACTCTGATCCGTAGACCACATCACCACACCACCAGCATCCTTCAACCCTTACTTTGCTACTCGAGCAAAAATCTTGTGAGCCATGAAGGTCTTCCCATGGATTCTCTGCACTGCCGTCTTAACTTACGCAGCGCTAGTCATCTTAATAATAGCAAATGCTAACTTGTTGTTTGACCGCCGCTTCCTTGATATAAACATACACTCAATACAGTCATCCATACGTAACAGCCACCGTAACACCCTGTTATCAACATCTCTATTGATATTGTCAATAAACAGTGAGGACCTTTGATATTCACTCTCCGAACTTTCACCATCCACCGCCTCTTTCGTTCGCTAGCCTGTCGATGGTCCACGCAAGGCTGAGCGTCTCAACGAGTTCGACGGTCTCCTATTATGCCTGCTGGAGGGACGTGAATCTCCTCCCCGATTCGACACCGATCTGGCCGCCAACTTCTCCCTGCCACCGCACATTGAAAACACCCATGGGTCCCGTCGGCAACATCTCTTCTAGCGAACACTTCTGGATCTCCCATGTCTATTCGATCTTCCTGCACTCTACCACAGCAAGTTCGATCAACATCTCCTGCACCGCCGATGATTCTCACATCCCTGTCGACTTTCACAGCTCTCACGTCTTTTGTGTCTTTTGCTCTCCCACTCGCGTCCTCTCCTCTCCCCCATGTCTTTTTGTTCTTATAACACATGTAGCCTAAGATTGCTTCATCACATATACATGTACTAGACAAAACATGTACATTACATCTATAAAACCTATATAATACTTATATAATAAATATTGTACACAAAAATAGTACTTTAAGTATAATTGTTTATTGTACATTTTTTCCTTATTCATCGTACATGTTTTCATTGTTGGTTGTACAATAAATTTAGCTATCTTTGGCTACATATGCCTGTAGCCAATAGTTTGCCTTGTCTAATCTTTCCGTCGTATTTGCCTAAAAGTATCATTTCCTGCCATGTTTAGCCCTTTCCCTCTCTCTTCCATCAGAATATCGTTCCCACGTCCGCTAGTCCATCTACACCCTCACCCGCCCGTGTTCAAGCCCTCCTTGGAAACACGATGTGTAAGTTCATAGTGTAGAGAATCAGAAGACTCAGTATAAGACTCACAGAGAATAAAAATGAAGAAGAACGAGACATAAAGTGCTTAGAAGAAAAACTTCACTATTAATCTTATCATTGATAACTTGAAAACTCCTTACCTGGTATGTTCAATCACTTTGAACAATCACTCTCACGTCTTACTCTAGACAAAATATTGATCGCTATTAACAACTCTCTTCTCTCAACGACTATTTTTGCTGTGAAAGTGTCACCTTTTCTAATGTTTTCTCTATACATTTATACTAATGAAGTGTCTAACCATCTCCTGAAGGAAATACAGGAAAAGCTTGTCTAAAACTAAGATAAATTGCAAATAAAATATCCTAAAAATCTACTACAATAATGCTGATCAATACTCTCTTTTCTGTTGTGGGAGCTCCCCTTTAATTTAATTCCTTGTGAAGATAATGATGGGTAAAGAATCTATTGAGATCTTTTACTTAGGCTGGTGCAATGGTTGTCGAGATATTCTTGGCAAGTCTAGACTAACATCTTTGCCACATCAAAAACCTAATGTAAATATACATTTACAATTTCCCCCATTTTTGATGTGACAAACCTATATGATGAGATAATGTTGCATTCCCCCTTAAGATTCGCATCCCCCTTAAGACAACACTTGAAAAGGATTAAGAATCAATAAAGATAGTATTCATATTATCCACCATATTTCCCTATTATGCGAAGCCAAAAATGGTACTAACAAGTTTATCTCACGAAGCGTAAATTAGCATGCAAGATCCTTAAAATGGAAATTTATATAAATTCATGTGTAGGAACCCAGAACATAAGTATAGGTAGTCCTGAGAAAAAGGAAATGAATCGGCATGAAAATTTGCTAGGGTCGGGCTAAGGCGGACTAGGAAGCTGGTTGTCCAAATTAGAGGCAACCAGGCAAAAGGGTAATAAATAAACACAAAATTCAAGAATACCCTAAGGCCAAGCATGTGATAATATCAATTAGGCCTTCAAGAATAGCTTATACAAATTCCTTCATCTGATTAGGTAGATGAGCTAAAAACTCTCAAGGTTGTGAAGACACTACCGAAGCCTTTAGAAGGTTGTGTAACAATTCACTGACCATCGTCCAGCCCAAGATCCATCTTGAAGGGAGTTATGGATCCTAGTTCCTGATTATGATTCAGAGGCTTAGACTGGACATCATCCCGAGGTACACCATGAAGAATTATTTTGTGCAATCTCCTGCTACATATGTACATCATAAGTGGATAAAACTGATACGAATCTCTATTTGTAGAGTGTTGCATAATTTCTTTATTTCTTATCGGTAAACCTCAGTTCTAATCTTGAACAGGGTTATTAAGCCTTGTTCTAAGGAAAAGCTAGCATTTGAAGTTGGACGATTTTTGTTGAATCAGAAGCAAATCACTCATTTTCCTGTTACTATTTGAGAATCCTTTATGGGCTTGGATAAAGAGAGTAGTAAAAAGACCCGTATAAGAGCCATTGGTGAGGTAAAAATGTCTGCAACAATGAAACTGACAAAAGTGTACAGAAAACAAGCAGAGAAAACAGTGAGTGTAAAGTGACCAGCAAAGAAGTGGGTGCTATGCCGAGGGGGCAGCTCGTCAGGTAGAGAAAAACATGGAATTTAAGTGGTGGTAATAAATGGATAGTGCCACCAAATATTAAATGTTCCAACTAAGAATTTGATCCAGATCATGCAAATTAATAATCCAGAAATGCCACTAAAAGAAAAAATATCCTCTTTTATTATGGATTTAAATGAAATAATAAACTATACATCACGCTCCACTCACTCTAAAGTACCAAGTTTTATACACACGTTAATAGAAGTCAATAGAACAAATAAAAAGAATACACCTTTATCCACATTGAGCATCTATAATGCAAGACTGAGGAGAAAAAATGTTCTGTGAGGAAGATCTTTGGTGTAGGTTTCTACCAATTGTTGATCAATGACACAGTGAAGGAACTCCTCAGTATTCTTGTCAACTTGATCTTGAGGAAAGTGATGACAAATCTTAATATGTGTAATCTTGAAATGTTGAATTGGATCCTTTTGTCAGTGCAATGCTGAAGAGAATATCACAGTAGATTGACACAGGAGACCGAGGAACACCATAGTCAGCCAAGTGATATTGAAATTAGAGGATATTGGCATAACAAGTAGTAGCATGGATATATTTAGTTTCAATGATGGAGAGTGCAATTTGTGATTTCCTCTTTGAAAAACCAAGACACTAGGCTTGAACTGACCAATTTGGATAGAACCAGAAGTACAATTTTTTTATTAGTTTCAATATATGAAAGCCTTTAGGAAGAAGGTTGATCCTACATGAAAAACCAAACCAAAGTTAGTAGAATACGAATTCCTTTCATATGACGAGAGCTTCCAAAGTCCATTAGCCACCAATTTGAATAGTTTTTATTATTCTGAAAAGAGAAAATAGTTAGTGCCGCTTAAGGACCCTTTTTTGTCTGGGTCGTCTAAGATTAATATAAAGCTTAGCATATTTAACAGTATTAGACTGAGCAAGTCGAACATTCTTGCGTGAAGCTTATGAAATGAACAAGTATGGTTGTTGATGTTATTTTGATCAGCAAACCAGTTTCATACTGACAAGTACAAAAAAGATCAATACCAGAAGACGCGTGTCAGTCCTAAACCGAGAGAGCGTAGAACGAAGATAAAAGATATTAAGTAATATTTTATCTATCTGTTAAAGATAAATAAAATCTTCGCCTATGGCTTGTAATTCGATATTCGAGGTCTATAAAAGAAGTTGTAATACTAGGGTTAAAGGTTAAGGTTTTAGGAATCACAAAACGGCAAGGAAAACATAGGAAACAAAAGAGTGAGAGTCTCTTGAGAAGCGATTCACAACAACAAGTTATATCGGACTGGGTTTTGTAATTTGAGGTTAACCACGGGGTAGAACTTCAGGGGTTGGAGGTTAAGAAATAGAGATTTCTTAACGTGAGCTGAGTAATTGTACTCGTGAGAATTTAGAGTAGTGTTGATTGTACGTGCTATACTTGTATCAAGTGTGATACGTGTTTTATATAGAAGTCGATTGAGTTCTTTTGTTATTCCGGTTCTCTGTTCCTTGTCAGTATCATACTCAACCACATTACACTCAAGCGGTAGGATTCTACAATTGGTATCAGAGCTAGGTTACCCTCAATTTCGAAGAAACTTCTTCAGGGTAGATCGAGATGAATTCCTACAGCGTTAAACCTTCAAAGTTGACGAAGTTCAACTACACCAGCTGGTGTGAACAGATGGAAGATCAATTGATATCCATCGATCTCCAATTATGGGATGTAGTTACTGATGGCGACCTAAAACCTAAGGTTGAAGAGGACGGAGTTACTAAGGAAAAACCTAAGGCTAGCTGGAGTGAAAACGACAATAAGATGATCAGCAAGAACAGGCAAGCACGAAGAATCATTATGTCATCGCTGTCAGACTCAGACCAACAAAAGGTGTTGGGATTGCGCACCGCTAAAGAGGTATGGGAATTTCTTAAAACCGCATATGCTGGAACTGATTCGGTTAAAAAGGCTAAAGGAAAGCAGCTCAAAAGACAACTTGATAACTTCAAGATGTCAGACGGTGAGACCATATATAAGACACTAGAGAGGTTTGACAAGATTCTATGCGAGCTCAAGGCTGTCGGGGTAGTTCTTGACAATGATGTGGTGAACGAGAGATTTCTAGACAGTCTCGATAAGGATTGGCTAAACTTCGCCACATTGTTGGAGACCACAAAGGATTTGTCAAAATTATCTTTTGAAGAGATGGGTTCAGAACTGATAGTTTACGAGGGAAAGATGAGAGGGGAACTGGTAATTCCAGGTGCGAACAAGGACCTGGCACTGAAGGCCAAGAAAGTCTCAAATGAAAAAGAGAAGGAGAGTGAGAATACGGATGAGGATGAGGAGATTACCATGATTGCCAATGGAATTAAGAAACTTTTTGGAGGAAAGCGAGGGTCAGGATCTAGGTTTGATAAAACCAAATCCAAGAAAGACCAGATTATATGCTTTAGGTGTAATAAACCAGGACATGTGGTCAAGGATTGCACACTAAAGCCGAAGGAAAATTTCCATGACAAAGTCAAGAAATTTACAGAAGCAGCAGCTGCAGCATGGGGACAAGACGTCTCAGACACAGACTCAGAAACAGAAGACACGGCCGAGGTGTGTATGACAGTTGTGGTCGAGGAAGATGAAGACGTAAACGCAGTGTCAGACAAAGATTTTTGCATGATGGCAAGTGAAGGCTGGAAGAAGGTTCTTGAGGCAGATGAGGTAAGTCCTGAACTCATCGAAAATGCTTTCAATTCCTTGTCTAAAAAGGAGATCTTTAACTTGCTAACTACTGCTGTTGTTAAAAATTAAACTGCTTGAGTCAAAATTTTCTGAATTAGAGGTGTCTATGGAACCTATCATGGTAAACCAAGTTAAAGAAACTTCTCAGATAAAGTTTGTAAAACCGTTGTTAGAAAGAATCGAGTGTTTACCTGGTGGGCACAAACTGAGTTTAGGTCTCTTCAGGAAGATTGTGAAAATTCGAGAAGAGAAAATGAAACTTTGACAAATAAGTTGTCAGGAATCTTGAGAGAAAAAGAAATATCTTCCCATCGGAATCCAGTCAGGTACACAGGAAAAGCCGATCTCGCACAAATGTTGAATGGAAAGAAAAAAATAGAAATATCAGGTTCATCAAACATATGCAAAACTCATATTCCTCAAAACACTAAGACTAAGTACTTCTGTCAGTTTTGTCATAAGCATGGTCATAGCATCGGTTTCTGTAGAACATTAAAGTCTAGAGGATTCACTCACAAATCCAGAACCTTTCCCCAGTCTAGAATTGATCAAATTAGAGACAATTCCTCGTATCGAAAGAAAACCATAATCAGACAGGTTTGGGTACCTAAGACTAACAAGTAGTTGTTTGCTCATAGGCACTAGAAGCTACACAATACGAGAATTGGTGGCTAATGTATAGTGGCTGTTCAAGACATATGAGTGGTGACAGAGGGAAGTTCAACACTCTTGTTGAACAACGAGGAGGAAAAGTAACTTTTGGCAACAACGGGAAAGGTAGAATAATCGGAATTGGCACGATTGGAAAAGAACATTGCATTGATAAAGTTAGTCTTGTGGAAGGCCTCAGTCATGATCTACTTAATGTTTCACAAGTTTCTGATAAGGGTCCATCCGAAGTTGTGTTTGATTCTAACAGTTTTCAGATACGTAACAAGGCAACACAGGAAGTCTTACGTCAAGGATGTAGAGTAGGTAATCTCTATATGGTAGATGTTAGTGATCAAAGTGATCTATCATGTCTCACGGTCAATGAAGAGGATGCGTTGCTATGGCATCGAAGGCTGGGGCATGCACATCATCGGCTTGATCACAGCACGATTTGTCAAGATTGCGCTTTGAATAAGCTTACACACATGTCACACAAGTCTAAAGGTGTGGTCAGTAGCACTAAGATTCTAGAGCTACTACACATGAATTTAATGGGGCCTATGAGAGTACGAAGCAAGTCTAGAAAGAGATATGTTTTGGTGGTTGTCGATGATTACTCGAGGTATACTTGGATTATCCTGCTTCATCATAAGGATCAGACCTTTAATGAAATCAAAAACCTGATCTTACAACTTTAGACTCAAACTGAGAGTAAGGTAAAGTGCATACGCACTGACCAAGGAACGGAATTCCTTAATCAGAGGGTGTCTCAATTCTCTACCGACACTGGAATAACCCACACTCACTCTGCAGCCAGAACACCCCAGCAAAATGGTGTTGTAGAACGTAAGAATAGGACTCTTCAGGAGATGGCACGTACTATGCTAAACAACTGTGGTCTTTCATCTAGCTTTTGGGGAGAAGCTATCAATATCGTCTGCTATATACTTAACAGAGCTCTTATTCGACCTATTTTGCTCAAAACCCCTTATGAATTACTCAAAGGTCGTAAACCCACTATTACACACCTTAGAGTGTTTGGCTGCACATGCTATATTCATAATAATGGGAAAAATCAATAGGGAAAGTTTGATAAGAGGAGTGACATTGGAGTTTTCCTCGGATATGCTATGAAGAGCAAGGCATATCGGGTTTTCAACAAATGAACCCTTGTGGTAGAAGAATCCACAAATGTTAAGTTTGATGAAAACAACTTTGGAGGCAGATCTGGTCAAGGTGTAATCGAGGATCTATTTCAGACTAATGATGGAGTCATATCTCTTGATGATGGTTCGGCAGCCGATTTAGAGGAAGAATTGACTCAAACCGAGACACCACCTCCATCAGTTCAGAACTCAGAACAGTGCCCGACTGTACCAACCGACACTAATACTTCTCAAACACAGACAACAGAGGCACCTCATCGCTTGACGGTAAGGAACGCTCCGGGTATAGAACTTACCAATATTCTGTCAGACTTGAACACAGGAGTCAGAACTCGATCTACCACGCAAAACTTCTGCGCTTTCTTTGGTTTTGTTTCCACAACAGAACCTAAAACTGTGATAGAAGCATTGAAGGATGAGAGCTGGATTAATGCCATGCACGAGGAGCTGAATGAGTTTGTACGAAATGATGTGTGGGAACTTGTTGCCAAACCAAAAGGTTAAAATGTTATTGGAACCAAGTAGGTCTATAGGAATAAACTCGATTTAGAAGGACACATTTCCAGGAACAAAGCACGACTGGTGGCAAAAGGTTACAACCAACAAGAAGGTTTGGATTTTGATGAGACCTATGCTCCGGTTGCTCGTCTGGAGGCTATCCGACTTCTAATTGCTTTTGCTACATTACGCAAATTCACACTTTATCAAATGGATGTGAAGTGTGCGTTCTTAAATGGAAATCTTAAAGAAGAGGTATATGTCTCTCAGCCTCCCGGCTTTGTAGATCCAGAGAAACCTGATTATGTGTTTCGATTGAAGAAAGCTTTGTATGGTCTTAAGCAAGCCCCGAGGGCCTAGTATGAACGGCTATCATCTTTCCTTCTACAACAAAACTTTGTACGAGGACAGGTGGATCGCACGTTGTTCATCAAAGAAAACGGGGCAGACAAGCTTCTAGTACATATGTATGTAGATGATATTGTTTTTGGCTCTACCAGTTCCAGCCTGACACAAGATTTCGCTTCTATGATGACCAAAGAATTTCAAATGAGCAACATGGGTGAGCTCACCTTCTTTCTAGGACTCCAAATTAGGCAGACAGCAGATGAAACGTTTATAAGTCAGACAAAATATACACTTGAGCTTCTAATCAAATATAAGTTCCATGAGAGCAAGCCGATGCTAACGCCAATCAGACTAGGTCTGGAACCTGATGCAGAGTCCACGGATCCCAAGGTTTATAGAGGAATGATTGGTTCACTGCTCTATCTTACAGCCAGTCGACCAGACATAATGCAAAGTGTCTGTTTCTGTGCGGGGTTTCAGGCTAATCCAAAGGTACCACATGTCAAGGCCGTGAAACGTATCTTTCGTTATCTTCAAGGGACGCCATCACTTGGCTTATTATACACTGCAGAATCATTGCCTACTCTTGCTGCATACACGGATGCTGACTTTGGAGGCTCTCTTACTGATAGAAAGAGCACCACTGGTACTGCACAGTTCTTTGGATCAAATCTGATAGCATGGTCGTCAAGGAAACAAGCGTCTGTTGCTCTGTCCACAACTGAGGCTGAGTATGTAGCTGCTGCTGCTTGTTGCGCACAAATCTTGTGGCTATATAGACAACTTGAAGACTACGGCCTATCCTTTATCCCAGTCCCAATCTATTGTGACAACACAAGTACCATTGAGCTTACAAAGAATCCTGTTCACCATTCACGGTCTAAACACATAGATATTCATCATCACTTTATTCAGGATCATGTTGAACAAGGTACCGTGATTATTCTTCACTATTCAACAGAAAAGCAGTTAGCTGACATTTTTACCAAGCCTTTACCAAGAGAAATCTTCGAGAAACTTAGGTTTGAGATTGGCATGGTTGACACCAAGTGAGAAGTTTTTTTTTCTTTAGGTTCAACAGTTTGATATTCTCAGTTTAAAACTATGGTTGTTTTATTTTTTATTTTTCTTTCTTTCCTCTTTGTTTTTAAGTGATGGGAATGGTTAGATCTGCTTCATAACATTGTTATCACAGTTCTTAATGAGTCTTTACATAATCAATTACCATATTCTGTGTTAATTAGTTTCGTGCTTGTCCAAGTAGCTATTCATCTCCTGAGATCAAAACTGAAATACGCCTGAAAACTTTAGGAATTTAATTTACACTCCGATGTTTAACATGGATCATAAGTATACATACAGTGACACGCTTGTATACACAAAATGAACTTGGTTTGAAGGATAGATTGGTGGTATGAACAAGGCAAGAGATTCCGCTACTCACAGTTTGATACTCAACGCCTTATTTAAAACAAATTAAAATAAAAGGGGGCAACAGAATTGACCTCTCTTATCTGGCTATTAAGTCTTTGAGGGTGCCTTATCACCTAACTTCTTAAGGGCAACTGCTCTGGGCAAGTTGACCCAACGCTGCTACAAAGATAAGGAGCAAAAGTCAAGTCCCTGTTTGCAACATGTAATAATCCCAAAGGCATAAGCTTTAAAGAACCAAATTATGAGTATGAATCTGTGGCGATGAAAGGTTCAGTGGAATAAGATTGTACTTCTCGCCTCTTGTCGATTCAATGGAAAGTGAAAGTAAGGTGGAAATCTTTCTGTATTACAAGCGTGCCACTATATATTTGCATATATCTTTTAACCACGGAGAGTGAACTATCCCGATTTAGTCAGACATATTATTCGATCTCCTTGGCTACAACACTCAATTACTTAACTTATCGTGGTACATTGTATTGTGTAAAACTTAGTCTTGAACTGAGGTAGTAACGGTCTGCTATATTCACATCGCTCTAATTCTTAAAAAAAAGGGGGGAAGAAAACACCAACGAATATTTTCCTATTCTTCTTTGTTAAAAACGTTTGATATACCTTCTTCATTTTCTCTCACTTACTACTCTCTTTGATTTTCAAACGAAATTCTCACTACTGTCAGCTCTCACTGTCTCGAATCAAACTCGAATTCTCATACCCTCTAACCATGGATTCCTTCAAACATCTGCTTGTTGACGAAAATGTCCGCCCACTCGCTATGGAGAAGCCAACCTATCAAGAAGTCTCGCAGCCTATTCCAGATTCAACTTCAAAACCCTCTCCCGATGTAGACTCCCCAAACCCTAATACTGAAGCAATGATTCTGAGCGACAGTGCATCCTCTGAAACCCTTACAAAAGAGGAACTACACTCTCCACCAACGACTACTACCAGACGAGGTCTACGAGATCGTTCCAAGAAAGCACCGTCTACAACTAAGCATACTCCTGCACCTTCCTCAAAGCGCAAGATCGCCGATTCTCCTGCTCAACAGTCTCGCTCTTCGAAGCTCAAGATGACCGTGGGCAAACCTTCATCCAGAACTATGGCAAAAGCTTACAATCTTGAACGACAACAAAATCCAAGTCGTGTTTACCCTCAGAAGCCTGTCTTTGGTCGTACCCTACTTGAATCGGACATTGTTCCTGGTAAGCTGATAGACTGTGATTGGCTGGAGAATAATTCTTTAGAATCTCTAGGAGATGTCTTGCGCTTTCAAGGTTGGGATAAGTTGTTTAAGTCTGAGACTGTATATTACCCCAAATTTCTGTTTCCGTTCATTCAAAACATGGAATTTGTCTCTCCCTTTGAATTCAAAACCGAAGTTGCTGGCAAGAAACTGATTATCTCATCTGCATGGCTTGCTATGATCTTAGAAGTTCCACTAGATGGCCTGGATGAATTCAATCCACAAAAAATTGATGTCGTGCCCCATACTGATGTAGTGAGTCATTTTTCCCTGTCTCGTGTGAGTTCTAGACTCAAGCACTATCCACAGCGGGATTTAACAATCTTGCCCCGTCTGTTACATCTGATTACTTATCAATGTCTTCTTCCACAGTCTGACATGAGGGACAAAGTTACACCGGTGGATCTTGCAGTTATGTGGTGCCTTGATAAGAAGATACAACTGTCTCTGCCTAGGATAATTATCTCCCATCTGAGAACTGTCATTAATAGCTCCAAGCCATCAATTCCTTACCCATTTTGGCTGACAAAGGTGCTTAAGCATCATGAGATTTCTCTGGTGGATGCTTACTCCATCCCAGCTCAACTAACGAATTATCTTGCTTTGCCTACTCTTTCCAAGATGGGGATGGAACTCTCCAAGTTTGGCTGGCAACTCAAACAGATGGGTCCACACACCGTCAAGACTGAGAAGTAGTCTGTTCAAGATCCAGCGCTGCAACTTCTGATACAGTCAGTTCTAGACTCAGTTCTGGCTCTGGAGAAGAGGGTAATGGCACACTTAGAGAGGCTAGAAGATAAGCTGGATACTCTTATGCCAGTGCCAAATTCAAATTCTGAATCTTCTGAGAAACTGTAACCGATGTTTGTGACTGTAAAGCTTGCTCCTTGAATTCTGGTGGTTATTCTTGTATTGATCTTTTTGATGTGGCAAAAGGGGGAAGTGTTTGTGTATGGAAGTTTGAACTACTTTTGGTCGTTAAATTCCGTTTCTTTTTCTTTTGTCTCAGTTTTAAGTGTTGGTACATGAATAGTGGTGGATGGATGAACTTCAAACTTTACGGTGACTAGCATGTAATATTTTTTTTTGTGATTCTAGCAACATTTTGGCTTTGCTAATGCTACAGTTTATTTTCCGCTCAGCCATATTCTTGAATCTTGTTTCTGCTGAGTATCTCTACTGGTGCTTACTAATTGTTTTTCAGTTATTCCTAGACTTGCTGTCATGAACTACTTAATGCTTGAAAGGTTGTGAGTTTTATACTGAGTACAGGATAAACTGAAAGTCACACGAGATTGAGGGGGAACGTTTTCATTCGGAGTTACCAGAGTACAAGACTCAGGGGGAATCAATTCAAGCTGTTCAAGACTTCAATAGTTTGCCACATCAAAAAGGGGGAAACTGTTGATGTTATATTGATCGGCAAACTCAGTTTCATACTGACAAGTACAAAAAAGATCAATACCAGAAGACGCGTGTCAGTCCTAAACCGAGAGAGCGTAGAAAGAAGATAGAAGATATTAAGTAAGATTTTATCTATCTGTTAAAGATAAATAAAATCTTCGCCTATGGCTTGTAATTTGATATTTGAGATCTATAAAAGAAGTTGTAATACTAGGGTTAAAGGTTAAGGTTTTAGGAATCATAAAACGGCGAGGAAAACATAGGAAACAAAAGAGTGAGAGTCTCTTGAGAAGCGATTCACAGCAAAGTTATATCGGACTGGGTTTTGTAATCTGAGGTTAACCACGGGGTAGAACTTCAGGGGTTGGAGGTTAAGAAATCTCTATTTCTTAACGTGAGCTGAGTAATTGTACTCGTGAGAAATTAGAGTAGTGCTGGTTGTACGTGCTATACTTGTATCAAGTGTGATACGTGTTTTATATAGAAGTCGATTGAGTTCTTTTGTTATTCCCGTTCTCTGTTCCTCGTCAGTATCATACTCAACCGCATTACACTAAAGCGGTAGGATTCTACAATGGTCACAATGTATATGACCGTAACTACACTTTACCTTAACATGTGAAGCAGCATTCAAAGCAGTGGTATGTAGTTCATGTATTAACAACACTAAGATATCTTGTAGGATCAGTTCTAGTTTATGAATCGTCTTTAAGGAAGAACATTAGTCGTTGATGATGAAGTAGTTCCATGAAACCCTAGACCAGTACGTCCTCTATTTGGTCGACCTACCATTTCATGAATTTTAGCATTTCCTTTATATCAAGAGGGATTTTCCAATGTCATAATGTCTAATTTTCTACTAAGTGAATCACACTGCCTTTGTAGATCAGCGTTATCTGACGTATCCACTCATTATCAGCTTTGAGAGATTAAATTTCTTTTTCTTTCTACTCAAGAATAGAGCTCAGTATAGTACTGAAGGGTGCAGTAAACATGGATTGAACAACTTTAGTTGAGTTTAAGACTAACTGAGATACCAACTTCTTATTTTGTACTTTTAAAACAACCATCTCTTCTTGTAGTTTACTAATCATAGTATGAGACTCAGTGTTATGTTCATGTTTCGCTTCCAAATCCCTAATTTTTAAAAGAGCTTCTTTCAATGTATCCAACACTTGAGACTTTGTAGAACCATCATAAAAATCATTCAATCTTTGAGAACTTACCTGATCCCTTACGAGAGATTGAAGTTCATTATCTTCAGCCATCAAAGACATAGTCTCATCATATTTGACACCGTCAGTATGAGACCATTGAATAATAGCCATGCAAAAATGTGCTTCATTGCTTTCTATGCCATCTGGTTCAACATCATCCTCACCCCACACGAAAGCTGCCATGTGTGACTCACGCCCTCAATGTCGTGGGGATTTTGATGGTAAAGGACAACCTTTATTAATTGTGCTGTTTTATGACATCGAAAACATTTATTCTTGATGGTATCATAATCATATCTAGAATTATCACCTTGGTAACCTCCATGTTTTGACTAAGAATGTGCTTCAGTCCTTGTTCTAGGATAGTCATCTCATTCTCCATGTCATCATCATAGTCTCAGTCTAGCATCTTGACGGGTTTCTTTACCTTTAGTGCGAGATCCTTGTGCACCACTAGATTTTGTTCCTTCATCTTGCTTTTATGAAGCATCAAATATGAACACAATTCTTCAAATGTCATAGATGATAATTCTTTCATTTTGTCTAGAAGCGAGGTATAGTTAAGCCAATCCTTGGTTAGTGAGTCAAGAAATTTGTCATTAACAATCTCATTAGAAAGGCTTATCCCAACAGTTTTGAGTTCCATAAGCACTTAATTGAACCTTTCCACCGTCAGTGCTAGACTCGCGTCCTCTGACATTTTGCAATTATTAAAACCTCGTCAAAACTATTTCTCCTTGGCTTTACGGATTGAATATGTCCCTTGATAAGCAACCTTCAGAAAATCCCATACTCCCTTAGCCATTCTTATACCTAAGACTCTACCTTTATCCTCTTCGAACAAGGTGCATACAAGAATGTGAAGAGCCTGTTTGTTTTTGCTTAAAATCTTCTCATCGGTTTAGGTCCATTGATCCTCAAGTTTGTTCTGTCTTACACCTTCAAAAAAGATAGTAGGTTTGTAATCACCTTGCGTCACCGCCTTCAAAACCTTGTAATCCACGAATATTAATTGGCCGATATTCTATATGTTTGCACCAATTGAAGTAATTGAATTTTGCCAACCTTGGTGCTTTCACATTATACGAACTCATCTTGATGATCTACCTTGAAGCTTAAGCCTCGTTGATAGGTAAACCCACTTTGATATCCCTAATAAGTTTGTAGTGTAGAGAATTAGAAGACTTGGTACAAGAGTGACAAAGAACACAAACGAAGAAGAACAAGACACAAAGTGTTTAGAAGAAAAACTCTGCTATCAATCTTATCATTGCTAAATTGAATACTCCTCATCTGATATGTTCAATCACTTTCAACAATCACTCTCACATCTAACTCTAGACAAAACGTTGATTACTATCAACAATTTTCTTCTCTCTCAAAGACTCTATTTTTTACGGTGAAAGAGTCACCTTTTCTAATGTTTTCTCTATACATTTATACTAACGGAGTGTCTAACCAGCTCATGAAAGAAATACTGAAAAACTTTATCTAAACTAATTTAAATTACAAATAAAAGATCCTAAAATATCTCCTAGAATAATGCTTATCAATATTCTCTTTTTTGTTGTGGGAGCTCTGTCACACGCTAAAATTGGCACTGTGACCGGCTCAACTCACGCTCAAGTTGATCAGCCGCTCCCCTTGATCTCAAGCACGCACCACACCAACACTCGCACTTTGCCAACAAAAAGGAAAGAGGGACTTGAACGCAATACCGCCCACAGCTTGACGGATCCCTAGCCAAGTACTCCCTTAACCACTCAACTCCAAGAGTAGGTGTTGGAGCTGGACAACTCGCACTAGTTATGATTCTGGTTGACCCTTTGGTGTTCGCAACGCTTCACCAAGATTCAAAGGAGCAAGCAGGGGGATTAGGAACACGCTATTCTCTCCTTGAACTTGCAAACACTGAACTATGTCTCTTGCATGGACTTTGGTTAACTCGCACTTATGGGACTAGAGATTAAGAACCCCAGGTTCTATCTTTCTCTCTCTCAAAACCTGCAGAGCTTTGTATTTGTAACAACTCATGGAATGAAGGTAGTTTAACACGTGGTGAGAGGCAGATGAATGGATGTGTAGAGATGTCTCTTCCAATCCGCCTAGCATTCCTATTTATAGGGAGATGCCTTCACTAATGTTGTAACTTACATTAATAAGTGCAGCAGTTACTTAAGGAGTTAGGACTAACAAAACCACCCACTTAATGATGTGTAACTCCCATCATTAATCCCCTTAATAACCAGCAAGAGAAGAAGGAAGATGGAAACCATAAAAACCGCCCCATCCCCTTAATTGAGAATCACCTCAATTAATTCCTTAAATCGCCCATTAATGAAGGAGATAGAGTTACCCTTTGAACTACTATCAGTTGAATAATAAATCCAACCTCTTCAATGCGTTTAATTAGGAACCTTTCACCTTGCTGCTGCCTTATCCTTCTAATTACTCCAATTAATACAACAACACTAACTACATAAGTTACAAGACAATTAAGGAGATAGTAACATGTGGTTAGTATTCCATAACCCATGTGCCATTAATTAAGACAGGAGTTACAAATCCAACTCTTTAACCTTGTATTCAAATGAGATAGCTGAATGCACATAAAACTATTCCCATTTAAAACCAAAACCGCTCGAGCAATTGAGGAGGGTAGTCCAAAAGACAAACCAAATATTACCGCAGAAACTTATACGGTAACAGCCTCGGTAAAACCCATTTTTACCCAAGGCCTCAACCAAACTTGCAACAACCAATCAGAATCTCCAATGGACCTCTAATTATTACCAAATAACCAGCAAGAAGATAAGCAAACTTAAATCAGCACAACACAATCCAAGGCAAGCTCTTCAACAAGAGACTCGGTGAAATACCCCCAACTTAAAAATGGTGATTAAATAGTTCTAATACGGTAATTGAGGCCTATTAGTGCCTAAATAATTTTGGTGAAGAAAATAGAGCCTAAAGAAAAGAGAAAACGCTTAAAAAGTGAAAAACGCAAAAATGAGTGTTATGTGACCATAGGAGGAATACGACCTCGACAAGGGTCTTAGATAGATTCCTAAGGCTTATTTAGGCCAAATTGATATACGGGAATGATTCTCGAAGAAAACTGATCCAAATAATGTGTTAAAACACTAACGGAGCCTTAAAGCATGTTTTTCGAGAAAACCCGAAAGCGTGAACTTAAGTGGTCAAACAGACCCGTAAAAATTATAGTCAATCATATAAATATAAGTAAACATTAATGGAAGATTAAGAATCACTAAAATTACAGAAATGAGAAAAATCCGAAAAACGGGCCCGGTTAGTGAATAGTGCTAAACTAGGTAAATTAACGAGTGTTTCTTGTAAAAGACGAAAAACACCCCCAACCTACCTTATTAATGGGCCACTTTTTATAAGAGTAATCAGCCCCCTCTCACATGACTAGCTAGCTAATTAATTCAAGAGTTGAAAAGTCAAAAAGAGGGAAAAGTACAAAAAGTAGAAAATACCTCTCTCCTCCCATTTCTCTCTCTCCCCAATCCTTTCTCTTTCCACCGTGAGCTATCCCCCTATCTTCTTCATTGGCTATTTCAGAAGTTCTACCATGGCTCCCATGGCTTTCCTCCCTTCTTCCTCTTGCACAAGCTTTATTAAAGCTCCAAATGAGAAAATAATCACATATTTGAACTCCTCTCACCAAGGCAAACATTTCAACCTTTTCAAAATCTGAAAACAAGGAACTTCATCTCCATGGATAGAGCTCATTTGAAGATTTGAGACCACCATTAGAAGCTCCTTCATCTCCTTGTTACTCTAAGGTAAAAAGAAACTCAAAAATCCCTCTTTCTAGCTCTCTTCTTCAAGTTTGAAATTTCCAGATTTTTGAGCCTCTTGCTCTTCCCATTCCAGCCGATTTTTCCCCACCCTTGGAGCTGGAATATTGTCCCCGTTGTTGTCCAATACTCCATCTAGTCATTGGCAAGGTAATACCTCTTTTAAGCTCTAAGCAAGTGTTAAACCCTAGGTGAGATAAGGGCTAGTTCTAAGTGAGAATTTTTGTTCATGGATGAACTGTAGCATTACCAGTTTTGTGAGGGTAGACCAAGAAGAAATAAAAGGAAAAGAAGAAGGAAGGAGGAAGGAAGGAAAGGAAAGAAAGCTAGGAATCCAAGGTAAATGCACTCACCTTGAGTTGATTTTGTGTAGCTTTCGAAACAGATTTTAAATGCTTAATGATGAGGAATTTATATTGGTTTGAGTATTAGTTGTATTGCTGCACAATGAGTAGAGATTGAAGTATACTAAGTGTGGTTTAATTGATGGTTAAAGGCTTGGAAGCCAAAGGGGAATAAGTGTAAATGTGCAGGAAATTTAATGTGTTTTAGTGCTTAAGATTGTTGTGGATATTGGAAAGGAGTTGGTGAGCTGAAAATTGTGTGTGGGCAATGCTAAAATTATAGGGGAAACTCTGTCAAAATTGTCCTAGAAATTAGATGACTTAAGTGTTTGAGTTGAGGAGAAAAGAACCTAGAGTAACTAGGTGTTGTAGAGGTAAGCTTGAATGGTTAACCACCTTGGTTTTGGTTTAGAAGAAATTGGGTAACTGAGTAGAACCTTGGGTGAAGATAAGGCAAGTGTGTAGCTAGATGACATTAGTTGAAGGAGCATGGAGTGGTAAGAATGAGAACAAAAATATGTAACAGGAAGAACTTAGAAAACTAGAGCAAGTGCTAAAATGGAAGTGAGAGATTTATGTGAACTAATCTAGAATTGAATAATGAGGTTAGAAAATGATTTAGGGGAGTTTAAAGTGCCTAATTAGTGTTAAAACATGCTAGATTACATGTAGGAAGATTGGGGAAGAGATGGGTAGAAGAATGGAGTTAAACAAAGTCAAAATGAGTAGTTAAACACATTGAAAAATTGGTTTCTGTCTCGGACCGCCCCAAGGGACCGCCCCTGTAGGGAGGTCCAGTTGAATTCCCAGGCGGGATGGCTTCTGTCACGGACTGCCCCAGGGGACCGCCCCACTAGGGAGGTCCGGTCAAAAAAAAAAAAAAAAATGGGCTTAAGCAGTAAACCATAGGGAGAATAATGATGGTAAGGAGAAAATAATATGCACGTAAGAAACTAAGAAAATGAGCTTAGGAAATGATGTGAAGTAAATGATTTTATGATTAAGTATGAAATCTAAGGAACTAGTAATGGTACATTGGGAAACATAAAAGACAAAACGTGTTAGGTTAACCATAGAGAATTAACCGCCCGATGCTATCTATGTTATAAGACCCGTATAGTTGATTTCCAAAGAGGAGTCGGGAACCGAAAGCGACGGTGAACGGTATGATTTTCTCATGTCATGTATGCTAACCGTGCTACGTTGATTTGTGTGCTTGTGTGCCGGCTTAGTCAAGATAAAAGCATGAAAATGGTTTATTGCTTTGATTGTATATATCTTGATGCATGATGTGTATACTAACACTAGTAGAAAAAAGGCCTATTTCGGCGGTTCCAATGGGCCTATTTCGGCGGTTGTGAACCGCCGAAATGAGCACCGCCGAAATAGGTGTGAGCACCTATTTCGGCGGTTGTAAACCGCCGAACTAGATGTACCTATCTCGGCGGTTCTTAGAGAACAACCGCCGAGATAGGCCCCTGGGATTGACCGGTGTGAGATTGACCATGAGTCTATCTCGGCGGTTGTTAGAGAACAACCGCCGAGATAGACCCATGGTCAATCTCACACACGGTCAATCCCAGGGGCCTATCTCGGCGGTTGTTCTCTAAGAACCGCCGAGATAGGTATATTTTTTTTTGTTTTTTTCCATCCCAGCTTATATATATATATATTCACCACATTTGATTCAATCAGACCTGTAATAATGCTTCATCCATACAGGGAGCTCCAGCACACATTTAAAAAGTTATAAAAGCTCCCAATTAATACCAACGACGCACCACAATTTGAGAGTTAACAAAACCAATGCAATTACACTTACTTTCACACTTTCAATACAAATAAAAAACACCATTACAATTCAAATCTACCATTACACCATCCACAAGTGTACAGAGTTATATTTACATACTCGAAAAAGTTAGCAAAACATCTTCATGATCATCAATTCATTAAACTTGTGCAGACGAACTCCGACCATTCCTCAAGCATCTCAACAATTTGAGCATCATCATACTGACCACCTTTGAACACTTGTTCGTAAGCCTTGAAAAAAAATGAACATTAATCTAAAACGTACAAGTCTAACAACATGTAAAGAGCATAACTGAAACTTTCAAAGAATGTTACCATGTCTAACGAGTGCTCTGGTAAAAGGTTCGCCGCTCCTACTATGTCACTCATGAATCTCATGACATAGTATCCACATTCTGACCCCCCAGGCTGCACCGGACACTATACAAACACATATTGACAGTTATAAACAAGTTTAAACATTATCACACAAATTTATCAATTAATAGAGTACCTTGACAGTGTTCCAAGGGATGTTACTCTTCATTGTTATACCCTGGAGTCTTAATGCAGCTCTCATGGAACTATATACATCAGCAATATATATAGTTTTAAGCATCAGTAGCAAGTTATGAAACAGTTAATGTTAAGTAAAATAATTGTTGTTTACGATAACAAAATAATTACCCCAGTATTGCGGTGGAGATCTTCGGTCTCTTGGCAGCCTTACCAAGTGAGTCAAATTGCAAGATTCGTGGGTGCTTCCCCATCACCAGCACAAGCAATGACCAATGTCGACTGTCCACAAATTACACAATGTGTTGAAATCATTAAGCAACTAACACAAACTATATGTTTTAGATAATACTAAGAGAAATAGTCAAATATCATACTCTGAATGATATGGCAGCATAATAAATGACTTGTTCGAACATTCATAGAGGGCATTCGTCATATATTGCATAAGGCTTTGCGGATCACTTGTCATCTGGACTTCACTGCACATAGCAGGACACAGGAATCCAAATCTTCGATCTTCAAAGACATTGATCGCCTTATCATGCACCCACCTATGAGGCAATATCATTAGTCATTAACTTTTATTCAAACATCTAATTCATCACCAATTAATGAATTCAAAATATAAAAGGTAGAAGTCACTCACATGGCGGCCGACTTGATAATCGACACATTCAACCAATCCCTCCTGAAGCACTCCTCGAAGTCGGACATATACATCCCAAATCGATGTATATCTTCTCCTTGAACTATATAGTGAAATATCCGCTCGGGATCTTCCACAATGAGGGAATCACTATCCGGTGGTAGCACCAACAACGAGGAATGCAGAATCTGCATATTGGTCGACAAGCCGGCCAATATTCTCTTCTCCACCAAAGCAGGTCTAAGCACAAAATTTGTGGATGCCTTTGATTGCACAGGTGTGGCAATTCTTTTTCCTTTGCCCTTATCAGTCTTCGGTGGGGTCATATCCTATGATATTAGTCTAATTAAGTATATGGATGCAAGGTGGTACACCAATAGTTTTATAGCAACGGTTAAGAGTAATACCTGCCCAGGGAGTCTGACCAATCGTGCAGGCCACTGCACTGTCGCAGTTTGTGCAGAACGCACGGTAGGTCTTTGTGGGATCGGCACCGGTAAACCGACGTCAGCATGCTCTGCAACAAATTCGTCTAGAAGCACTCGTGCATGGTAATGTCGGAGTGGTTCACCGTGCACAATATCACTTGGACGAGAGGGGAAAAGTTTTCCCCATGCAACCATGACCTCTTGTACTCCAATTTGTAAAAACAGATGGCACTCAGTGGGTGCCTGAGTGTTATGTGGAACTTGTTTAGATAAAAATTGAGAATTCTTCTATGATGATATTAGTGATCAAGTTAAAAATCATAATCGTCATGTACTCAATTGAAATGTTAGTCTAACCTGTAGAGATGCATAGGGAAACGGATCAGCCGAGTGGACACTACTTCTCACTACCGGTGCACTCTGCTGCTGAATGGGTGACTGATCAACTGGTGGTCGAGAAACCTCTTGGCTTTCATGCTGCTGTGGCTGAATCCTTGATATAGCCTGAGCGATCCTCTCGTCGACGTTCTGAGTAATCCTCTGCTCCATCTCAGCCAACACTCTCAGGTGCTCCTCGTAGCTAATCGACTGTCCCGGCTGATTCTGGACCCGGGTGCGCCAAATGCCTGGCGGATACCAACGTGCCCACCAAACCCAATGGCACGACCTGGATGATCCTTCTTACCAAGAGCGCGTGTAAGAGGATCATCATTCCTCTGTGAGGTCCAGGTGCCCTGGGTGAGCTGAGAGCTTAATTCACCCTAATATAACACACAAATACAGTTATTAGTTTAACATAAGTTCATATACAAAGGAAATGAACAGTTTGACTGAAAATGAAATGATATCACTTACCATTTGAGCAATAACTGCTCTCGTGGCTTCATCATATTGAGGATTTTCGGGAGTAGAGTTCTTCGGAATGTGGCTTAACTCCCACACTTTCATTCTTCTGCCACTGGCATCCAATGAGCCATCCGTGGGCAGATATCCCTTTTGCTCCCATTCTGGTACCCTTTGAGCAATACTTTTTCCACCTAAGTGGTGAGGGTACAGATTCTTCTTAGCATTTGCTTGTTGTTTCGCACGGAGAGCCTGCATAAATTAATGGGATCATGTTAAGTGAAATTGAACACAAAAAACATAAGAAATTAAGATTAATTTATGTATGTATGACAATAAAGTGCACCTGGAACTCCGGTGTGTGACGCCTCTCAACAAATTGTAGCCATTGCTCTTCTGTTATGCCCTCGTAAACCTCCCATGGTGGTCTCACACCGTCTCCACCATGATCTGGCTCATCTGGATCTTCTGGAGTAGGCATCTTGTAGATGTACTTGTCAGCCAACTTATTCTTGTGGTCCCGGAACTGTTTCGACATCGCTGATAGCACATCGTTTTTAAGTGCGGGATCCACGGAGAAACGAGACTACGTACATGATCATTCAGTTAGTAAAGTAAACATAAATGTTCTATTATTTCACAAAAGATCATAGTAATAATGTAGAGATTTACCTGAAGACGCTGAAACATAGTATCCTTCAATGATTGAGGCACTTGCTTCCAGGTGTGGTTTATGTCGCAATATGACTTCACCAAATGGCTACCGTAAGCGGTGAAGTCATTCTTCCAATTTCCATGGGGCTGGTTGAATTGATTGAAGTCGACCGGTTTTGTAGGAGGGCCCTTGTTAGCCTTCAGCCCACGTGTTGCACCTCTTTTCTTCTGCTTCTTCGCCTCTGGTGGCACAACCGACTCCTCTTCGGTCTGCTGTGAAGGGCCAGCCTCAGTCTCGTGTACTGCATCAACAAATAGGGAATGAAGCTAAATAGGGAATGAAGCTAAATTATGTACTAGCACTTATATTTAAATACATAATTGCATTTATTAAACAAAAAATAAGGTTTAGTTACTTACTTGTGCACAGAGGAGGAAAGAGGAAAAGTAATGGAAGAAGGCGGGAAACAGAGAGGTGAATAACGGACCTGATAAAAAAAATTAGATATTGTTAGACATATACACATACATCAAACAATTAATTACGAAGAGATTTAAAAAAAACGGTATGAATTTTGCATAATTTTACCTATCCCATGCTTATTATTAAGCATTCACCAACCATTCATCAACACAAATTTCCATCACAAATCAAACTAATACCAACTTTATCCATCAAACAAAATTTTAATAATTTGTGGAAATAAAATACAAAGTAAAATAAAGACACAACTATGCCTATTATTAAGCATTCACCAATTATTCAACAACACAAATTTCAATCATAAACCAAACTAATATATACCAAATTCATTCATCAAACGAAATTCCAATAATTTGTGGAAATCAAATACAAAGTACAAAAGAGAAAAATGATACGTTAGATTATATTACCGGTTCGAAAATGAATTGCTCTCCGCTCCGCTTTCAATCTACCATCAAATGGTAAAGAAGCTCCTTAAGTATTTATCTGTAGAGACACAAAAGAGAAAAATGATAAGTTAGATTATATTACAGTGAGTGAAGAGAATGAAGAGTTAAATTAAAAAAAATACCGGTTCATAAATGAATTGTTTTCAGCCCCTCTTCTCAATCGGGCGTGCGAGACTTGTGTAGCAACACCAATCTCTACAGAGGCAACGCATAAAGATTGAACAACATTCAGATCAATTAGAATAATTTTATATTAAACTTAACGACTATACAATACTCATATATATATATATATATATATATATATATATATACACTCACACCTCTACTTCAAACCGCTACTAAAACGGCTAATACCTCACCTACTACAATATTTTTCTACTATGACTGCTTGTTCACGCTCTTATTCAATTATACACTACGAAACGTTCTACTCTTTTTCTACTTATCATTTCTACACTTTTTTACTACTTTTATCTACTATAATCATCATTCTGCTCACTCATTACTTTATACACTCTTTCTTCTTTACTATTTCTTTTTCTAAACTCACTACAAAATTTGATTATTTATACTTTGCGTTTACAACTTTCATATTCACTTGCTCACACAAGCACTGTACATATACATTTCATAACACTTTCTCTAATATTTACAACAAATTAATTTATTTACGTACATTTTGCTACTAATTTATAAAATACGAATTAAATTAACTAAGTGAGTTTAAACTCCCATTATTGTTAGTGAATTTAAAATAAGTTTAACTCACAATAATTGAATTAACTAAGCCCGAAAAACTAACTAAATTCCTTAACAATATTTTTTTTGACAACATATAAATAATATTTACAACAAATTAATTTATTTACGTACATTTTGCTACTAATTTATAAAATACGAATTAAATTAACTAAGTGAGTTTAACTAACTAAATTCACTAACTACAATGGGAGTTTAAACTTATTTTAACGTATATTTATTCTAAATAATATATGATGAAGATATATGAAATTGATAATAAACAACTTATTAATTATGTCATGGTTTATTATAGTTATTACAATTTATATTAAAAATTAGATAAACAAATTTCCTTACAACTCGTACTAAATAATTGATTATACATATTGATAGCCTTTTTATAATATAAATTTGTATTTATTATTATACTATTTTTATATTCAGTAATATATACGTTTCAATTTTATAATTTTACAATTTAACGCAGTAATTTATGCATTACCTCTTTATCATATACATTACCTCTTAATTTACATTAAGTGTTTCTCTCATGGACGCCTAATATAACTCTAAACAATGGGAGTTTCTCCCATAAACTTCTATTGTACAAAGTGGAAATGTTGAGACAAAGACTCCATACAGGGAATAGACAGATCGATTCACAATAGTCCGGGAATTTTTCCAACCTAACTATACTTAAAAGAAGGGCCAAAAACAGCACAAAAATTCACTCGGACATTTCGTCGAACACCTTGTGTGCATACATAAATTTAATAGTTTAACAACCAAATCTTGCAAAAATTTCACACACACAATAAATATCATCATCCACAATCATAATGTGACAACAATCTAACTTTTAACAACAAATTAACAATTAAATAAGCAAAATCAAAAACAAAGTTAGGGTTGCTCACCTCTGTTCGCCTCTGTTAAATGGCGGAATGAGGCCGGCGACGCCACACGAAGACCACCACCGACGGCGCGACACCGGCGACAGCGAGAGGAGGAGGAGGGCGGCCGGAATACGGCTGTGGTGGCGGTGTTGGTCGCAATCGCCGCGAACAGAGAGAGGAGAAGAGGGGTAATTAACCTAGCTAATGAAATCGTAATTGTTACGAAACGGGGTTGGGAGGTTAATTAAAAGGACCTATTTCGGCGGTTCCTTGTTAGAAACCGCCGAAATAGGCCCTTTTTAATTATTAAAAAATTAAAGAGACCTATTTCGGCGGTTCCTAACAAAGAACCGCCGAAATAGATGATTAAATTTTAAAAAAAAAAAAAAATAGAAACACCTATTTCGGCGGTTTCGTGTAAGGAACCGCCGAAATAGGTCTCTTTAATTTTTTTTATTATAAAAAGGGCCTATTGCGGCGTATATCTAGGAACCGCCGAAATAGACCCCTTCTTTACATACGGTATACATCTCGGGCCCCTATTACGGCGGTTTTATCTACAACCGCCGAAATAGGGGCGCCGAAATAGACGTTTTTTGTACTAGTGTAACCTCCCTTGTATAATAGTGGTCTAACCTAGTGATATAGACCGACTCATAGTTGAGTAACGGTTGATTAGTGACTCGTAGAAAGAGTCGTTTCTCGAAATAGAAAACATGCGGAACACACAAAAATAAACTATCGAAATAAGAAACGATAATGCAACCTATGAACTCACTATAACGTGATAGAGTAGTATGGGATTAGTAACGGGTAGAGAACTGAGTGGAAATAACCCACAAACACAAACAAGAGTGGAAAGGAATGTAAACCTCTACTTAGAGGATGGTGGTAGTTCTTAGAAAAGAACTCATGAGAAAAGTAAATACATATAAAGGACCCTCAACCTCCATTAAAGATAGTCGATCCACAATATGAGGATCCGACCTAATTTGAGAAAATGTCCCGAACATAAAAGTATTCGATAAGTTGAGGTAAAACCTAAAATCTGAGAATACTAGACATTGAGAATTCCCTAAGCTAATAGATGGTATCGAGAGGGATACTTCTAGGCTACTTTATGAGACTATGAAATAACTCTGAGAGAGGATTTTTAGGAAATTGAGTAGTCCGGTAGAGGAACGGACCTTAGAGAATTTGAGGAACTAAGAGAATAGTTCTGTTTGATAGTCGAACCTTCCCACCAAGCTAGACCCAGAGTAGGGTCGAAACCGGGGAAGTAAGACTTGTATTTGAAACCCCAGTGGTGAGTCTTGAGTATGACTCTGCCCGGAGGTCATGGGTAGTGACTTAAAAGATACCCTTGAGAATTTGATATTGAAAACTTGAGAATTTGAGAATCGAGATCGAGTGTGAGAATTTGAGAGTTGAAGTTTGAGAACCTTGTAGATAGAGTTGAGAATTGAGAATGAGAGTTGTAGAATTTGGATTGAGATTGAGTATAAGAGAGCTTGAGTAAGAGTAACCCAAGGGAATGGGAAGACATTGAGTAAGTGACTAAGGCATCACTGAGGTAGAAATCCTCAAGGCCAAGAGTAAGTACTATGAACTAACTACCTTGATGTGTTAGTTAGGGATTGTACTCCATATTTGAATGTTGAATTCTTGTACTAGTGTACACATATGACGTATCACTATCTTTCATGCTGATTGTATCAAAATGAATCCCATGCTCTCGACAAAGTAGTCGGCGTACCTCGTTAGCACGCGGGGTATGCGAATTTCATATGCAGCAATTGCTGAGCCCCTAGGGGCACCGTTTTTATTTTCCAGGTACATTGGAGCTGTTTACCGTCCAACTGTAGGGTGGGGTTGCTATGTAAGCATGGGTAGTTGATTAGGTGTGTTTGTACATTGTAAAGATTGA
The DNA here is from genome assembly GCA_023374045.1 of Limonium bicolor. NCBI lineage: Eukaryota > Viridiplantae > Streptophyta > Magnoliopsida > Caryophyllales > Plumbaginaceae > Limonium > Limonium bicolor. Next base: position 164,517,559 of record CM041777.1, on the reverse strand, counting down.
TTTGTAAGATCGAATTGTAACATCAAGCTTAAATATTGTAGAGACTCGGAATGGAATTGGGTTAAGGATCGCATTTGAATTTGATTTGGGTTAAGGAATGAAATGTATTTGGTTGCTTAGAGTGCTTGGTATATTTATTCATCAGACCGATATTGTATTCGAAATGTTGTACTGGATTAGGCCTTGTTAGTTACGTGGGTGACTAACGGCATTGTATCACCCACCGTTGGAGTAAGAATTCCGCTGCTTGATATTGGTAATTGAGACAGATTAGGAGATAATGTTTGGATTAGAGGTAGGGGTGTTACACTCGGGCGTGCCCCGAGCATCACTATGCCTAGTGTCCCACGCAGCTAGTGCCTAGCACCCATGCATGCGCCCCAGCCAATGCCTATGCCTTCTCACCCGACGCTCACGCACGGTGCACGTGTCAAACGTCGCCCTTGCACATGCAGTCACATCCTGCACCTAGTGCCCGTGTCTAGCACCGCCCTACGCATACAGTAATGGTGGCCACGGGTCCGGTTCCACCGGTTCCAGTTCCGGTTCAGGAAAATGTGTATTCGTATTCGGAACCGGTCTGGGCGGTTCCGGTTTCGGTTCTGAAATCTGGATTCGCTTCGGATTCGGTCAAAAAACCGGTTCCGGTTCCGGTTCTGATCGGTTCCGACCGGTTCCGGAGCGGTTCCGGAAAGATTCGATCGGCTCCAGTTGCTTCGTTTTAGCTCTGATTTGAGATCCGTTTGAGCGCACACATTGCTCTTTTCATCCACTTTACTCCTAGATATGTTATTCTTCAAGTTTATAATCTTAATGTGTAAGAAACAAAGACTTAGGAATTTTTATTGAATTTACAAATAAGGAACAAAGAGAATTTATTATATGATTCCTGCCTCATTAAACCTTATTAGGTAAAAACCCATTGGGAAAACCCTAATAAGGAAAAAAGTACAACTACTAAGAGGTTACATGATTTCAATTTGCAAGTCTTAAAAAAAAAGATTACATGGAAAGAAAGTAATACTAAATTACTAATACATTCTAAAATATTACAAGATAGAAGTCCTAAGTAGTGTTATCCCCATTCATCTCATACCAATCATCATGTTGGCCTTCATATTGCAATGCGCGTGCTTAGGATCTAACGCCTATTTTCTTCAGAGAAGCGCACGCCCGAGACCCAAAACGACATCGTTTTGGCCCGATTCCAATGGTAACTTCAACCGCTTCCAGGGCGGTTCCGGTTTCGGTTCCACTGGTTCCGGTTCCCGGTTCCGAATCCAACGACGGTTCCAGGCGGTTCCGGTTCCAGTTCCGGGCCCGGTTCGGGCCTGAATCTCAAAACATGTATTCGTATTCGGAACCGGCTAAGGCGGTTCGGTTCCGGTTCCCACCGGTTCCCGGCCAGTTCCGGTTCCAATCGGTTCCGGGTAGAACCGCCTGTTCCGGGTAGAACTGGACCCGATGGCCACCATTAGCATACAGTCACAACCAGTGCCCGCGCCTTTCGCAGCCAGCACCCGTGTCATGCAACATTGCACCTCGTCGTGACAAGTAACTCTTGGCACCTGCAAACCCCATAGACAAGCTCAAGGTCAATGTCGGGACTCGTCATGGTATCACCCAGTGATAACAACACGCCTTAGCCTCACCCCATGCCACGGCCCCTGTCATGGCAAGTCCATGCCAAGACCAAGCCACAATGACACTCAGGTTGCAGTTGGCTCTTTGGGAATTCGTGTGATTCCTCTTCTAGTCCTTAGCTCATAACATCCAGTGTTATCATTGGTTTTGCCCTGTGACCTGCATGACCCCATCTTGATTAACCGTCACTTGTCAAGCCCCAGTCTGAAGACCAGTTCCACCCACTTGCGTTCAAGGTGAGCCCAGCTCACGGTCAAGTCTCCAAGACTCACCTAACCATGTCAGGTTACTTCTACGCTTCGACAGCGTGCCACGGACTTGAACACATCACTTGTCTTACCCGTGTCATGGCCAGCTCTCAGTGACACGGCCATACTTCAGTGCACGTAGCCCTAAGACACCCACACGCTCTTCTTGGAAAGCCTGGCTTCCAAGCTCCTTGCATTGAGTAACACTTGGTGACCGATAATCCCGTGTGTTCATATGGTCCTTGGGAGTTAGGGCTTAAGCGCTAATCACCCCTGGAGTTCAGGATTATAACATCCTCCCCCCAACCAAGCTTTGACGTCCTCAACAAAGCCTCAAGTGGTCTTGGACTCAGGGACTCTAACCCTAAGAATTTTCCAACAGTTGATTTATGTGGCGCCCTCACGCCCCCTTGTTGCTCTTGCCTTGCAACCATCAAAACAACCAGCTTAATCAGTAAATTAAGCACAAAGTGTATCGTCATACCTTTTCCCGATCTTGGTAACATCCTGTGGCCTCAGGTCCACCGTGCTTCCCTTGCACTTCCAACTACTTCCCCAGGGACAGTGAACACAACCATGCCATATAGGATGGACTACGACACCTAGAGTTTGGCCATTCCACATCCTAGTAAGCCTCAGAAGAATCACCCATCATGGCAAGGTCACTCAACCTCTAGAACCGCCCTTCCAAAGCTCTCTCGTGACTTGGGCAACTTCCTCCATTTAAGACACTCAACGTCTCTTGCGATCTATCCTTGTGAACCCGGTCCACCCAATAGAACACAACATTAACCAAATAAAGGTCTAACGATAAAGGGTCTTGGATTACCTCAAAGCATGCCTTAGTACCCTGCGCCCAACGCCTCTACACTCGCCACCACTCCACAATGCCTCACGCCCAGCGCCTTGCACTCGTGTCGTTGATCACCCTATGCACCCGGTACACCTATCATCATCAGTGCCATGGGCGCCCAACACGCCCTTGCATGTCAAGGCGTTATGTGCCTCATCCACATAACTCTATCGATGCCCTGTGCACCCGACGCACCCTCAATAGACCCTTGGCTTGTCTCGCATAGCCATGCCTCTTGAGATCACGCACTGCGCCCCAACACTTGGAACACCCTCTTGATCCACTCCTAGGGCTTCACCTCAAATCCATGGTTACCTCATCTTAGCCCTGATTCCTTCGAACACCCCTCTAATGTCCAAAATCACACCCCTGGGATGAGGCACCACCAGGAAACTAGGACTCCAAGCCTGCCTCATGCTCAAGAACACTTATGTTCCTTCCTCTCGCCCTATCCTTACTCTTACTTACAACCCACCAAATCGGCTCCCCCAACTGAGCTAGGGTCACAACCAACTCACTATTTCCCCCTTTGAGAGTCCAACTCCCAAAGCCATTCCCTTTTACTCCCATGTCAACCCATCACAACTAGGCACCCTCTACCCTCACTCACACTTCAAGTGGAAGTTGTAATTACACATGAAGTATAATGAAAAGGAAATCTTATTCATCTACTTAGGGGAAACAAGTTTACAATGATTGTCCGACAATATAAGTAAACTAAGAGTAGTTCTGGATAAGGACAACCTCCTAAGCTAATCTCGCCTAAAGGACTGGATACTCATCTTCAAAGATTCGATCATAATCTTTGTCCTAAGTATACCTCGGAGGAGAAGGCGGCTCAATCTTTGTCTGAACCAACTGTGAGCTCTCCCTCACTTGGCTTGAGGTACCACCTTCTTGAGCAGGGTTAAATGGATTATACAAGGTAGGATCATCACCTCGTACCCATAGAGGCTTACCATCTGCAAACAACGTCATCCCATTCATGTGAAGGTTCATGCTAGCTCTAGAGTCGTAGATGAACGACGCTCCTAGGACCATAGGCATATTCATCTTGCTTATGAACTCAAACTCTTGAGTAGAGCACCACTCCCTAACTCGAGTGTTGCCACATATAACTCCAAGCACCTCCATGTTTTGTCGTTGCCTACCGTTATCCCATGCCCGTTCGCCTCAGTGATAGGAAGACCGAGTGTCACAGCTAGATGATGAGCATAATGTTCATCTCTGCCCCAGTATCTACTAGAGCTAGAAACCTCGCCCTTTCTTCCACCACCACCTTAACGAAGAGCAGCTTGCTACCAGCAGCATATGGAGCAAAATCGATGTGTGTGCACAAAAAACGGTCATTGGTTACCTCTTTTGCCACATGCCCTGCCTCCTTGCTAGCCTAGCCTTTGCTACATTCCACTAGCTTTCCGCATGATTCACCCTCACCTCAAGAACTGGATCTTCATCCGATGACGCCTCACCAAAATCAAGGTCCACCTCACCTCTGAGCATGGCCTCTTTGATCTCCTTGACTATAAGTGTTGCTTCACGAGCCATCATGAGCATTTTTCCAAATTCTGAAGATGGTCCAACCATTATTCTTGGCCTCGTGTTCTGTTTCACTGTTGTTCCACCCTGAGAAACCTTGTCCAATCCACCCTTAGGCTTCTAGTCTTCCTCTAGGGTCCGCTTCCTCTTAGCACAAGGATCCCTAGGTAGCACCATCATGCCTCTCCTCTATGGGTAAAACCTCTAACTGGGGACACGTCTCAAAGCTAACCTCTTAGAAGAGCCCTAGGCATCGCTCAGCAGCCCCTGATCACCATCCGTCAAGCCAGCATCAGAAGGAGTCACGCCTGACTTTACCGTCATCCTGGCAATGTGTCGCTTTATCACGTCACTTATGATGCGCCCGACACTAGCCATCGTGCTGCGGTACTCAGCGTGCCATCTCTTGTTGTCGCCCTTCGACACATCCCTGTAGCATGCTATGCGCACCCAATTGAGATCATGATGCCTGCCCGACACCTCTGCTGCTTGAACCATGCGCACCTCATGCGTTGGACTTGCAGATCGTGGCTGAACTTGCACACCACCTTGGCATGCTTCGCCCTTGGCTTCTCCCTCAAGAACTGGGGACTTTGTCACGACCACACCTTCCTCCATGTCCACCCCTCCGAGAATAGCCCGACTCTAATGAATGTGGCCATCAACTACCTTATCTCCTTGATCGTCGTTAGAGGAGAAAGTCAAAGTAGAAGACTCAAGAATCCCAGCCTGCATGTGCCTCCTCTTTTCCTCTTTCGCCCGTTTCTTACAACGGAGAGTCCTTAGACAACCCCCGCACGAGTTCGCTGGCCTCATGATGAAGATCGGCGTTGTCGATGTATCTCGGTTTGTTGATGAAGATAGAGTGTCAAATTCGTCCTAGAACCTCTTTACGTTGAGCAGTTGATGTGTTTGTTGTGCTTGCAGCTCTGATACCACACTTGTCGCATGCCAAAATTGGTAATATGATCGGCTCAACTCACACCCAAGTTGATCAGCCGCTCCCCTTGATCTCAAGCACACACCACACCAACACTCGCACTTCGCCAACAAAAAGGAAAGAGGGACTCGAACGCAATAACGCCCACAGCTTGACGGATCCCTAGTCGAGTACTCCCTTAACCACTCAACTCTGAGAGTAGGTGTTGGAGCTGGAAAACTCGCACTAGTTATGATCCTGGTTAGCCCTTTGGTGTTCGCAACTCTTCACCAAGATTCCAAGGAGCAAGGAGGGGGAATAGGAACACGTTATTCTCTCCTGGAACTTGCAAACATTGAACTATGTCTCTTGTGTGGACTTTGGTTATTGCACTTATGGGACTAGAGATTAAGAACCCCGGGTTCTATCTTTCTCTCTCTCAAAATGTGCAGAGCTTTGTATTTTGAACAACTCTTGGAACGAAGGTAGTTTAACACTTGGTGAGAGACAGATGAATGGATGTGTAGAGATGTCTCTTCCAATCTGCCTAGCATTCCTGTTTATTGGGAGATGCCTTCACCAATGTTGTAACTTACCTTAATAAGTGCAGTAGTTACTTAAAGAGTTAGGACTAACAAACCGCCCACTTAATGATGTGGAACTCCCATCATTAGTCCCTCTAATAACCCACAAGAGATGGAGGAAGATGTACAACATAAAAATGGCCCCATCGCCTTAATTGAGAATCACCTCAATTAATTCCTTAAACCGCTCATTAATGAAGAAGATAAAATTACCCCTTTGAACTACTATCAGTTGAATAATAAATCCAACCTCTTCAATGCGTTTAATTAGGAACGTTTCACCTTTCTGCTACCATATCCTTCCAATGACTCCAATTAATACAACAACACTAACTACATAAGTTAAAAGACAATTAAGGAGACAACAACATGGTTAGTATTCCATAACCATGCACCCTTAATTAAGAGAGGAGTTACAATTCTAACTCTTAATCCTTGTAATCAAATGAGATAGCTGAATGCATATAAAACTCTTCCCATTTAAAACCAAAAACGCTCCAACCATTAGGGAGTGTAGTCCAAAAGACAAACTAAAGATTACCGTAAAAACTCATACGGCAACAACCGCGGTAAAACCCAGTTTTACTCAAGGCCTCAACCAAACTTGCAACAACCAATCAGCAGCTCCAATGGACCTCTAATTATTACCGAATAACTAGGAACAAGATAAGGAAACTGAAATCAGCACAACACAATCCATGACAAGCTCTTCAACAAGAGACTCGGGCGTGCCCCAGGCACCCCTATGCCTAGCGTCCCACACAGCTAGCGCCTAGCACCCATGCATGCGCCCCAGCCAATCCCTATGCCTTGTCACCCAATGCTCATGCACGTTGTCATAGCCAGCACCCAGTGCCTGTGTCAAACGTCGCCCTTGCGTATGCAGTCACAGCCAACGCCTAGTGCCCGTGTCTAGCACCGCCCTGCTCATACAGCCACAACCATAGGCCACGCCTTGCACAGGCAGCACCCATCTCATGCAACATTGCGCCTTGTCGTGACAACTAACTCTTGGCACCTAGAAACCCCCTGGACAAGCTCAAGGCCCATGTCATGACTCGTGATGGCATCACCCACGAACAACAACACGCCTTAGCCTCGCCACGTGCCACGGTCCCTGTCGAACCCATCACTTGTATCACGTGTGTCACGGCCAGCTCTCAGTGACATGGCCCGTACTTTAGTGCACGTAGCCCCAAGACACCCACATGCTCTCCTTGGCAAGCCCGGCTTCCAAGCTCCTTGCATTGACCAACACTTGGTGACCGATAATCCTATATGTTCATATGGTCGTTGGGAGTTAGGGCACAAGCGCTAATCACCCCTGGAGTTCTGGATTGTAATAAGCTTCTCTTTAATTTAATTCCTCCCGAAGATAATGTAGGGTAAAGAATTTGTTGAGATCTTTTACTGAGGCTGGTGCAATGGTTGTTGAGATATTACTGGCAAGACTCAGACTGGCTTCTTTACCAAATAAAAAACCTAATGTAATACATTTACACCATGTAATCATGTTATAATCTTTTTCTTCCGTGTTATACCTGTCCCACAACCCCTATGCCTATAGCCCACTCCTCCTCACAGCACCCGGAAAGTAATGATGGTTCCCCCGTTTTCTCCTCTCTATTTACAAGTGGTGAAACGACTCATGCATGCGATGGTTTTAAAACTATACCACCACCGATTTCCACCCCAAATGGAGGATATTTGAGCAGAAAGATGATCTATGGGCTCTACATGTTGAAAACCGGATGCTCTTGAAGTTCTCCCCTATCCTCTCGCCTCTTGACCATCGTCTAGTATTGCTCGTCACCACCTCAAGGAGTTCTATTCCTTATTGAGGATTATTGGTCAAGAAACTGCCTCCAGCAGAGGAGTTCACAAGAAGCTGTTACCATCATCCAACCCATTGAAGAATGATAGTCATAGAGATTGATCATCCAAACCATGATAGGAGAAGTTCATCAACATCTCTTGGATTTGTCCCTAGGATCATATAATGTCTCTCCCGGTTCCTGGTTGAGGGTGTTAATCTCTTCAATAAGCTACTTAGCCCTACTGGTTCGGTAGTAGTTGGAAAGGAACTTCTTAACCATTTGATCCCAAATCTGAATTGTCCTCAAATGAAGGCTTCAATACCACTATGCAGCAGCATCTTGTTAGAAGTGGAAAGAGCTGCAGTTGGATCCTCTCATTTAAAGCACCGATTTTCCCAAAGAAATTACAGAATTCAAGGAAAAGACTCGGGTGGTTGGGTGCATCATCTGGATTTAGCCCACTGAATCTTCCCAAGTCTCGGATTGTTGTGATGAAAAGAGTCATAAAGACCCAATGTCCGGCCTCTTTCGGTGTTATCTTCGGGAGGACTATGGCTAAAGCTCTCTTCGGTGCATGACTGGTAGTAGTCTTGAAGGGCTTGATGTTGAGCTTGTGGTTGTTCTTGTTGTTGGTTTGGATCATCGATTTCTCCATGGTCTGCCATGGCTAAATTTCTTCTGTTTCATTGAGCTCTTAGAAAGGAACACTCAAGCTCTTGAAATGACAATTGAGAACTCTTAGCTTGAGTGTTGGGCATACACTGAAGAGATAGAAGGTACCTAAAAGTATACATAAAGCAAAATACACTAAGCTTTTAAATAACGAATATAAACATACCCAATAATAAACAAGCACTAAAATAAAATAAACATTAATAAAATACTGAAAACAGGGGAAGGATAGAAACTATCAATTTCCTCATCAACGACGCCAAAAAACTGTTGAGCCAAATGTATATAAAGAAACATATAAATATGTACAAAGAGTAGGAAAATGCACATAATCGATGTAGAACAAAAACTGTCGTTTCCACAATAAAATTTGTTCTATCTCCCTAGTCGGTACTTAGTGAATTAAAAATGGTAAATTGGGGGCTTAGCTAGAGGCAATCTTATTGATTTGAGTTTGCACAATAATAAAATCAATAAACATATAAACTAAATTAGTTCTTTGATGGAATGGATGTAGAACCCGAGGAAAGCGGGAATTAGCTAAATCACTCAAACATGCTCTTAATCCTCCCTCACTCTAGTTGTCTATTGGGACTAAAATAAAGTCTTCTCAAACAATGGACAAGTCAAATCTTCCTATTTAATCGCCCCTATTAATTTGAAGTAGGTTTAAGTCACTAGATAGCATTAATCACAGGTTTTTAGCAATAGCTCTAGGTTTTACCCACTAATTCTAAGGGACAAAACTTAGGGTTTACCTCTTCCTTGGTCTCAAGCCCTACCTCAAAACCTGATATTGATAGAAGTTACCACAAATGCACTAGGTGATCAATCTAGAGCAATAATTGGCATGTGAGCCTCGATTTTAAACCCTATCCTATGTTGATGAAGTTGATTGGGATCCAGTCGGGTTTTAGGTCCACTTATGACCTAAGGTTAATAACTATGTCATATAACAATAATTATTAAATCCTATGCTAGCTCACTGAACCTATTGTGAGTCGCCACCTAATTTTTATCTAGAGTAAATTAGGAAAGGTAGAGTTCGGGTTCGGGGGCTTGATATTCGACTTAATTAGGGTTCAATTACTTCATTACCCCTAGAAGTCGTTTTTCCTCTACTTAGTTTAATTACGGCTTATTACGAGTCGTTTTAACCTAAGTGCGCGAGCTTATGTTTTTTTTTTTTTTTTAGCATTTTTTGACTGAAAATAAAAGTGAAAGTTGAAATTACCTAAACTAGGGTTTCGGAGGCAGAATTAGGTCAAATTTTGTTTCCGTCCGTAGCCACGGACCTAATGTCCGTAACCACGGACCCTAGTTAATCTATGTGAAAATAAAAGTCGAATTAAACAGAAAACAAAAAATTTGAAAAGTCCGGGGCCACAGACAGGATGTCCGTAGGCCCGGACATAGTTTAACAAAACCTAAATTTTTAAAATTTTAAAATCCCGCCGCCGTCCGTGGGTGTCCGTGGCCACGGACAACCCGTCCGTGGTCCCGACCATAGGTCCGATCCACCACCCACGGACAGGGGTTTTATGGTGGTTCCCGAAGGTGTTTTCGGCTCAAAATTTATGCACGTGTAGCCTGAAAGGTATACAATTCGTTAGTAATTGAAAAATTGCAGTTTGAAGTCGAATTATGTACGAAACTTGACGAACAAGTAACAAGGCAGAAACATAAGTAATTAGCAATACAGAAGCGTAAAAAGGTTAGTTTGAACCCAAAATTTGACAGAGAGTTAATAAGGTCGTGGAGAGTTAGAAAAGTAGAATTGCAACCTGTTTTACCTTCGCACTTAGGAGGATTCTTCACGCCGGGATTCTTCGGAGGCTCCGATGGTGCCGGTTCCGGATTGAGTTCGACCCGAGCCTCTGGTTGTTGATTGTTGAAGGTGTTCTTCACGTTTTGGAGGTGGTTTGGTTGATGTTTGATGATTGTTGATGTGTTGGGAGTTGAAAAATGTGTTTAGATGGTGATTTCAGGGGATTTTTGATGTGATTTTGGTGCTTGGATGTGCAAAAACGTGAAGAGAATGAGACGGCTGCCTTCTTTGAGGGTCTAGGGTTCTTCAGGTTCCTCTTTGATCATGGGATAAGGTTCCTTATATAGGCTTCCTTAAAGATAGAAAAATTCGGTAAAAACCGAGATTTACCGACGTTTTAGCTTAAGGACTTCCAAAAGGAATTTGATTATGAAATTTTACACATGGGTAAAGGATGATATTTCCGAATTTCTAAAGTGGAATCGAATTTTTTGGACATTGGAATATTTTTAAATTCAATTTCTCGTCAGATTCAACCAGAAATTGCTAGAAAATTATTGGAAAATCAAAAAATCAAAATTCCAACGCCATTATGCTTCAGATGTCATCCTCTATCATGGGTTAAAATTTCAAAGCATTTTGAATTGATTTGACCCTTATTTGGAGGAGAGAGAAAGCCTATAGGGGGCTCAGGAGCCTTGAAAAATTACGAAAATGCCCCTGGAGATGACTAAGCTGTCCCTAGTACTCTGAAATGTGCCGATCGAATTGGGAACCCTCGCTACTAGCCTATTAGTAGAGACTCTCTTCCGGGGGGTTAAAATTTTGGGTATAACAGATTGCCCCCCGTCAACTAGACTTTGTAATGGAAATGAAAAGGCTAGTTGATGCTTGATTGATACCCCAAAATTTTGGATCTTAAAAGACCACACGTGCAATCCGACAAGTTGCGTCGAGCTATTCTAAGGCGCTGACTACCTATGAGTAAAGTGGAAGGGTGTCAAGCGGTTCTAAGGCGTCGACCACCTAAAGGTAATAATGAAGTAATGTCGGACTATTCTAAGGCGCCGACTACCTATAAGGATGATATGACGTCAAGCTATTCTAAGGCGTTGACTACCTATAATGAATGAGATGATGTCAAGCTATTCTAAGGCGTTGACTACCTACCAGTGATTGAAAATTGGTGTTGGGTCGAGTTCTTCTATTCGGGTGAGTTCTGCTGCTCTAGTGAGTTCTGCTGCTCTGGTGAATCTGAATCTTTGGCTGAGAATCTGTATCTCTGAAGAGTCTGTACCTTCGGCTGAGAATCTGTATCCCTGAAGAATCTGTACCTTCGGCTGAGAATCTGTATCCCTGAAGAATCTGTATCTTCGGCTGAGAATCTGTATCCCTGAAGAATCTGTATCTTCGGCTGAGAATCTGTATCCCTGAAGAATCTGTATCTTTGGCTGAGAATCTGTATCTTCGGCTGAGAATCTGTATCCCTGAAGAATCTGTATCTTCGGCTGAGAATCTGTATCCCTGAAGAATCTGTATCTTCGGCTGAGAATCTGTATCCCTGAAGAATCTGTATCTTCGGCTGAGAATCTGTATCCCTGAATTATGACGAGGAGTCTCATACGAATAGATGTAATAGTCTTGATGAAAGTTAATTATGAAAGTGCCAAACATGGCAATGAGGATGTGCATGTCAAAATACGATCAAAGTGTATGTAAGAAATTTGTCCAAAACAAGAAATTGCTGAAAGAGGTGCCAAACGTGGTAGTTTTTGAAGAATAATCTGTTTAATGAAAAGGAAAGCGAAATTATCATTTCCTAACCATAGACTTCGACTTGTAATTTATCTCCTAGGAGATGAACATGCCATCGGTGGGGTATGGTGTATGATGTAAAGGTAAGGGCTTATGTGGGCCTGTGGTGTTTGATGTGGAGGTAAGGGCTTATGCGGGCCGGTGGTGTGTGATGGTGGTGGTGATGTTTGAGCTCTGGGTTCCAATTGGTGTTGTCATAGCAATTGTTGGAACCAACAATTGCCCCCAGTATTTTTCCTTAAGACAATCTGAGCTAGAGTTCGGCATCGATCGTTCCGATCGATTGCCCCCAGTATTTTCTTTTATTAAACGTGCGAACGAGTCTCGTCCTCACAGGGTCAGGGCTTATGTTTTTATGTGTGCTTCCTAACCTACACTCGGCGTGTTTGGTGCTTGCACTCGTTCCTCACCTACAGTCACAACTTCTAGACCATTGAATTCGATATTTGATGGATTTACGCATTTGATCTGTTACTTTCACGTGATTGGACGCACAACTATCAAGTCGGAAGTCTTTAAAGCTTATAACGTGGCCACGGGGTGTGATGAAGGATAACGGGACCATGGAAGGATATTTGAGGTATGTGGAGCTTAAGTGGGTGACCAAAGCTGCAACTTGCGTCTTCTCTCAGATTCATGTTCCTTGTCTTGAAGTCGTCTAACTGCTTCATGTTGACGTTGTTTTTGAGCTTCTGGACTTGGACTTTTGAAGTTGTCCTTTACACCATTTCTCTTTTCGTCTTTTGGATTTCTTCGAGGCACTTCGGTTTTGCCTCTTTGTTTGATCCTTTCTTGACTTTGCCTTCGGGGTTCTTGTGTTTCCCGGTTTTGAGTTTTGAGAGCTATTTTGATGTGAGCTCTTTTGATCCTGTGTCACTTTGGGACCATTTGCGGATCACTTCGTCATGCTGATAGCGGCTTTGCTTCTCTGGACTGATGAAAACGTTATCTGAGAGTCAGGCTCCTCGCTTCCTTTGGTCACCGGGTCGGTTATTCATCATTGGCTGGGTTTTTTGTGGAGCTCAAATATCGAAAAGGGATATATGAAAGGCTCAGCGGGGGTGCCTAGGTTTAATGATAGGGTTTACAAGCTTTTGCTATGTGGTGCTGTACCTAGGTGCTTCGTCATTCCTGATAGTTGTGTATCCGTTTTTGTTACTTTTCGCAGGTCTAAGAGTAAATTTACAAATTATCTCCTTCGGTCAGAGTTATGCCGTTTACCTCACCTTTGAATGTGGTCTCACCAGAGTCGTGTAAAAATGACACGCTCGTTCACTCATGGTTTTTCCGCTCAAGACACTCTCGTGAATTTCACTTAGAGACTAGTTCACACGCTTAAACGAAAGATTAAAGATGACGATCCTGAACTCAGATTGCCCCCAGTATTGACCTGGGGTTTATGACAACACTTAAACAAGTGCAGATTTTGGAATGCTTCGTGGATATTATGGGATAGTCTATGGTGTGAGGACGGACATGTTCACCCTTTTAGAAACAAAAGACAAGTCATTCTGTTCCATAGTTGGGAAATGATTACTCTGTGATCCCTTAAAAACAAATTTTTGTGTTTTTGTTTTGTTGAATGAATGCACACAAAAAATTACAAAAATAGAACTATGCTCTAATTCACGAATGGAAAGATAACATCAAAAGTTGTAATCTAAAATGATAAAGGAAGCTAACTACCATAAAAGTTAGAAGAATGATTGAGAAAAGAAAACTACTAAACCGAGAAAACTTCTGAAATAGTGATGTTGAACAGTCTGATGCCAACGTGTTGAAGACTGGAGATGATGACCGTCGGGGCGCCATTGACCATGATTGTCTTCCTTCCAAGCTTCGAGTAGGCCCTGTAAAATGTCTGAACTAGGAATGTCTATGGGTTATGTAAGAAGTAACTGGGCCTGAGTTTTTGCCAAACTGAGAGTGAAGTGCATAGATTAGAGTGATTCCTAGACTAGAACGGACATGTAGGCCTGAATCCAGAAATTGAGCAAACAAGCTGAAAGAAATCACATGGACCGTGAATGGGCCACTCGGTCGAGGGATAAGCCTTGAAGTCTAGATTCGTTTGATGCTCTTGTTGGGCCTTGAAGCCGGAAACTGGAATGAACGAATTATGCAAACTATCTTGGATTCAAATGTTTTATGGGCCGAAATTCTGGATTGAGAGCGAAGCTCCTGGGCCAAAACTATGAATTGGTTTATGGGCTCAAATGGAATGAGTTATGAGTGTGGTACTTGGGCCAGAATGATTGCTCTATATGTGAACTGGAATTTGGGCCGAGTGATTTTGGTTGGGCCTAACAGATGACACCTAGATCTAGGGTTTTGGGTTAGGGTCATGATAAGAAGTCTACCTAGACTAGAATGTGCCCTTGGGCCGGAATGTGTTTGGGCCTGAAGTAAAGCACATGAGCTGGAATGGTCCCTAAACACAAATGGGCCTAACTTTCTTCGGGCCAGAGAAATGGTTGCTAAGTCGAAAAGGATTTTATTTCAAGTTCAAGTGGATTTCTTTTTATGGGCCTAGAACTAATTGGATAATTCAAATTGGGCCAGAAGAGAAATCACCTAAGTCTAGGCTTTTGGGCCGAAGCCCGAATGACTCACATGTTAAACCAAACAGGGCCTCTGCAAATTCGTGTTGGGCTAGGTTGATGTAGGAGAAGTTCCTATCAATCTCTAGGCTGGGTAGTGGGCCGATCATACAAGCAAACAAGGCCCACACAAATTCAACATGTCCTCACTAGACGTTTAGATAGAACCGGGTATGGATCGATCCGGAGAGGTGCTCGGGGCGCGGGCCCAGGTCACCACAAAGGAATAGGGCTTGCACGCTATTCTCTTTGGGCTTCCCCACTTTTTCACATCACCTGAAGGTGTGCGTCTACGGTCGGGTCTTTGACTGACCAAACAATGGGCTAGGTAAGGACACTGCCAGGAAAACGCTTGGGGCTAAAGCCCAGGTATTAAGGGGATGTGGTTAGACGACATCCTCCTCTTTTCCCCCGCTTATTCACATCACCTAAAAGGTGTGAGTCCCTGACAGGGGACCCTCAAACGGGTCCCGGGGTGAAATTGGTTTGTGTGGACCCTCGCTCTCATATGATGCGAAGGTGCAGAAAATTAAAGTGCGCACGAAAGTAAACAAACAGAGTAATAAAGCCATAAATAAACATTTTCGAGTTAAGCCCTCTTTCTTAAAATTAAACAAGTTAAAATTAAGAATTTTGTCCCCAGCAGAGTCGCCAGTCTGTGAACCTCGATTTTAAACCCTATCCTATGTTGATGAAGTTGATTGGGATCCAGTCGGGTTTTAGGTCCACTTATAACCTAAGGTTAATAACTATGTCATATAACAATAATTATTAAATCCTATGCTAGCTCACTGGAACCTATTGTGAGTCGCCACCTAATTTTTACCTAGAGTAAATTAGGAAAGGTAGAGTTCGGGTTCGGGGGCTTGATATTCGACTTAATTAGGGTTCAATTACTTTCATTACCCCTAGAAGTCGTTTTTCCTCTACTTAGTTTAATTACGGCTTTACGAGTCGTTTTAACCTAAGTGCGCGAGCTTCTGTTTTTTTTGTTTTTTAGCATTTTTTGACTGAAAATAAAAGTGAAAGTTGAAATTACCTAAACTAGGGTTTCGGAGGCAGAATTAGGTCAAATTTTGTTTCCGTCCGTAGCCACGGACCTAATGTCCGTAACCACGGACCCTAGTTAATCTATGTGAAAATAAAAGTCGAATTAAACAGAAAACAAAAAATTTGAAAAGTCCGGGGCCACGGACAGGATGTCGTAGGCCCGGACATAGTTTAACAAAACCTAAATTTTTAAATTTTAAAATCCCGCCGCCGTCCGTGGGTGTCCGTGGCCACGGACAACCCGTCCGTGGTCCCGGACCATAGGTCCGAGATCCCGGACCACCCACGGACAGGGGTTTTATGGTGGTTCCCGAAGGTGTTTTCGGCTCAAAATTTATGCACGTGTAGCCTGAAAGGTATACAATTCGTTAGTAATTGAAAAATTGCAGTTTGAAGTCGAATTATGTACGAAACTTGACGAAGAAGTAACAAGGCAGATACAAAAGTAATTAGCAATACAGAAGCGTAAAAAGGTTAGTTTGAACCCAAAATTTGACAGAGAGTTAATAAGGTCGTGGAGAGTTAGAAAAGTAGAATTGCAACCTGGTTTACCTTCGAATTTAGGAGGATTCTTCACGTCGGGATTCTTCGGAGGCTCCGATGGTGCCGGTTCCGGATTGAGTTCGACCCGAGCCTCTGGTTGTTGATTGTTGAAGGTGTTCTTCACGTTTTGGAGGTGGTTTGGTTGATGTTTGATGATTGTTGATGTGTTGGGAGTTGAAAAATGTGTTTAGATGGTGATTTCGGGGATTTTTGATGTGATTTTGGTGCTTGGATGTGCAAAAACGTGAAGAGAATGAGACGGCTGCCTTCTTTGAGGGTCTAGGGTTTTCAGGTTCCTCTTTGATCATGGGATAAGGTTCCTTATATAGGCTTCCTTAAAGATAGAAAAATTCGGTAAAAACCGAGATTTACCGACGTTTTAGCTTAAGGACTTCCAAAAGGAATTTGATTATGAAATTTTACACATGGGTAAAGGATGATATTTCCGAATTTTTAAAGTGGAATCGAATTTTTTGGACATTGGAATATTTTTAAATTCAATTTCTCGTCAGATTCAACCAGAAATTGCTAAAAATTATTGGAAAATCGAAAAATCAAAATTCCAACGCCATTATGCTTCAGATGTCATCCTCTATCATGGGTTAAAATTTCAAAGCATTTTGAATTGATTTGACCCTTATTTGGAGGAGAGAGAAAGCCTATAGGGGGCTTAGGAGCCTTGAAAAATTACGAAAATGCCCCTGGAGATGACTAAGCTGTCCCTAGTACTCTGAAATGTGCCGATCGAATTGGGAACCCTCGCTACTAGCCTATTAGTAGAGACTCTCTTCCGAGGGGGTTGAAATTTTGGGTATAACATGGCACTAGTACAAAAATGGTCTATCGCAGCGCACCTACTGCAGCGGTTGTAAAAACAACCGCTGAGATAGGCCATTTTTAAAAATCCCGCAAACCTATCTCAGCGGTTGTTAATTACAACCGCTGCGCTAGGGTCATTAAAAAAACTCTATCACAGCGGTTCCTACTAAGAACCGTTGAGATAGGTCTTTTTTACTGACCTATCTCAGCGGTTCTTAGTAGGAACCGCTGCGATAAAGTTTTTTATTTTACCCCAAATCAGCTCCACTCCGTCATTCTCCTCTTCATTCTCTTCTGTCTCGCGAGAACGAAGAAGACAACGGCGATTTTCCTCGACGCCTGCGACTCCACCACCGCCTTCTCCTTCCATGCGCGCCACCATCATTCACCGCCACCGTCACCGTCGCATCTCGTTCCGCCAAGGAGGTCGCAGGCGTCTGAAGCGAATGGTGCGGTAACCCTAGGTTAGTATTCTGAATTCTAACTTCGAAATATGTTAATTATTGTCTTATTGATTAAATAACTAGTTGTAATATAGTTATTGATTGTTAGTTTAGTTGTGGGTGCATAATTTGAATATAGATACATTATTGAACAAGTATAAATAGTTGTGCATATAAGGTGTTCGATAAAATGCCTGAGTTTATATTTTTACTGTTTGTGCCCTTTGCATACAACCCAGACATTGATCGATCAATTCTTGATAGGCGAAAGCCATATAAATGACTAGAAAACATTGGTCTCAATAAGCTAGCTTTGACATAGATCAACTATTATTTATTTACCTTATAATTTGTCCCAATATTGTACCAATGGGACATTGGGACACTTATTTTTAGCAAACGGGGCATGTGATAGTGACATTGTAATTACTTACACCCAGGGGCTTTAAGGTTTTGTTTATATATATATATATATATATTATATCAAATCACCATTGAATAATATTAATCTTGGTTTTGGTTTGTTAATTTAGGAACACGGCTAATTTTCTAGAAGATTGATAAAAAATTAGAGCTTTATAGAATAATGTCCTCTTTGATAGAACCAAATTAATTTTTAATTCGATTATGAAAATATGAGGAAGATACTTGCCAAGAATACAGAGCTTAGCGACAATCATTTGAAATTGTAAACCAATTTATACAATCATATAAACTAAATTTGAACATCTATATGATTATTCAAATTATTAAAACAATTCATATATAACAAATTTGTAACTTAAATTCATATAAATTGAAATGGTAAATAAAACTACTATGAAAAGAAAAAGAATAACTACAAATCATTTTGTTCTTAATTCTCAAACTATTAAAAAAATTAACTTCAAGTTTCACATTAATTAAGTGGTAAGATCTATAACTTTATAACATCTATGTTCTCCCATTACATTGCAGTATATACATGCTTAATATGATAATGCTTATAGTAATGGATTTCTTGCCCCCCTAATATTATTACCTTGCTTCGCCGCTGTCTGTAGTAATTAGGGTGGTCTCTACGCCTCTTTCTTCCTCATTTCTTCTGTTGTGCAGCATGAGCGGAAAGGTAACATCTTCATCTTTTTTCTCTTTTTTATTTTCTTAATATGATAATGCTTATAATAATGGATTTCTTGCCCCCCTAATATTATTTCCTTGCTTCGCCGTTGTCTGCAGTAATTGGGGTGGTCTCTACGTCTTTTTCTTCCTCATTTCTTCTGCTGTGAAGCATGAGCGGAAAGGTAACATATTCATCTATTTTTTTTTCTCTTTTTTATTTTCTTAATCGGATAATGCTTATAGTAATGGATGTCTTGCTCCCATAATATTATTTCCTTGCTTCCCCGATGTCTGCAGTAATTGGGGTGGTCTCTACTTCTTCTTCCTCATTTCTTCTACTGTGGAGTAAGAGTGAAAAGGTAACATCTTCATCTATCTTTTCTCTTTGTTTGTTTAATTAATTATTGCGAAAAAGTGGTTGTGGTTAATATTGAGTGATTGTGAATAAGGATGGTTGCTGTCAATTGTTGAATTTATTTGTCATGGTAAATAAGATATTGGTGAATGCTTAATGATAAGCATGGGATTAACACGATTACGCAAAGGTCATGCCGAATTTTTCCTAGAATCGTATTAGTCTTAATAATTAATTTTATTTGTTATTTTTGTATAACATTCTTTACTTTTCTTTGCCAGGTCTTCTAAATCTTCTATTGGATTTGTACCAGTACTCTCCCAGCCCATCACCAAAGCAGTCTCCTAGCTTCCCCCTCTGTACAACCTTAAAACAAGTAAGTAATTACACTTTATTTTTTGTTTTAATAATGCAATGATTTGTTGAAGTTAAATTACTTGTGTTAGATACACAAAATTGAGTGATGTACTTAATTTGTTCAACTTAAAGGGGAAATATGGAGTTGGTGACAAGTGTTTCACGTCATTTCTAGAGCTGATACATGATATGCTTCCTGATGAGAATGGTCTTCCTACGTCCACCTACGAGGCAAAGAAATGGATGTGTCCAATGGGATTTGAATATAAAAAGATTCATGCTTGCCCAAATAACTTGTGCTATAGGGGTGAATACGAACATCTAGACAAGTGTCCTAAATGTTTGTTGTCCCGGTACAAGGACAAGGATGAGGATTCCTCCTTTCAAAAAAAATCGTCCAGTGAAATTATTGTGGTACTTGCCGATAATTCCTAGATTCAAACGGTTGTTTGCCAACCCGAAAGATGCGAAGAACTTACGATGGCACGCGGATGGTAGAAAAATTGATGAAAAATTAAGACATCCTGCAGACGGACCTCAGTGGAGAAATATCAACAGAAAATTCAAACATCATTTTGGGGATGAGGATAGGAATCTGAGACTTGGATTGTGTACCGATGGGATGAACCCGTATGGCACGTTGAGCAGTCAGCACAGCACTTGGCCGGTGCTACTAGTGATCTACAATTTACCGTCATGGTTGGCATGAAAGAAAAATACATTATGTTATCATCATCCTATTTTCTAGTCCAAAGCAACCCTGGTCCTAACATGACGTATATCTTGCAACCACTGATCGACGATCTAAGTGTTGTGGAATGAAGGGACAGTGTATATGATGCACATGCGAAAGAAAATTTCACACGAAGGCGATGTTGTTTGTACTGTAAATGACTTTTCTGCCTATGGAAACTTGTCAGGAACTCGGTGAATGGATTCAAAGCGTGTCCTATGTGAGGATAACACATCTTCAGATCGTCTAAAGCATTGCGGCAAAAATGTTTATATGTGTCATTGACGGTTCTTCTTCCAGTAGACATCCTTACCGTTCGAGAAAGCGAAAGCTATTCAACAACCCGAGACTCGTGTGGCTCGTCTGCCTTTGACTTCAGAGGAAGTGTATGCAAAGGTAAAAGACATTGAAAATGTCTTTGGAAACACATCCAAGCCGCCGAAGAACATTTGGAAAAAATGTTCCATTTTTTGGGATCTACCGTATTGGCGACATCTGCCTGTTCGACATTGTTTGGATATCATGCACATTGTGAAGACGTCGGTGAGGCGGTTGAGTGGTACTTTGTCTCAACATACCCGGCAAGACGAAAGGCGGATTGAAGGTGAGGAGAGATATGCAAGAGTTGCGCATACGGAAAGAACTACACCCAATAGAGGATGAGAAGCGAACATATCTACCTCCTTGCGTGTTATACCCTCTCTAAGAGTAAAAAATTAAGTTTTTGCAAGTGTTTGCACTCATTGAAGGTACCATCTGGGTACTCTTCAAACTGGAAGAACCTAGTTTATATGAAGGATTTGAAACTGTTATCATGAAATCTCATGATTATCATGTGTTAATGTTGCATCTTCTTCTAGTTGCAATACGAGGGATATTACTAGAAAATGTCCGAAATGCTCTAACTCGATTATGTTTCTTCTTCAACGCTGTCTGCTGCAAGGCAATTGACTCAGACACCCTCAATGATCTGCAGCATGAAATTGTTGTGACATATGCCAGCTTGAGATGTATTTCCCACCATCTTTCTTTGACATAATGTGTGCATTTAGTAGTGCATATTGTCCGAGAGATCAAATTGTGTGGTCCGGTCTACTTACATTACATGTATCCTTTCGAACGATATATGGGGATTCTGAAGGGTAGAATGAAAAACAAATATAGACCAGAAGGCAGTATCATCGAAGCAATAGTGACTGAGGAAGTCACAGATTCATGACAAGTTATTTAAACGATGTAGAGTCAATTGGTATTCCCAAACCACGTCACCATAGTAGATTTAAAGATAAAGGAGTTATTGGCAAAAAGGTCGTGCGTATCTCTCGTGATCTTATTAATCAGGCACATTTGTTTGTACTACAACACCTTGAGGTTGTTGAACCCTACTTCGATATTCACATTGCTGAGTTGAGTCGACAAAACCCTACCAAAAACCGTATCTGGCTTAAAAAAGACAAAATCGAGTATTCGTCCAATGGTTTAAGGTATATGTGTTTGAGCAAGCTTCATTGAACCCCGAGGATGTCAGTGAAGAAATCAGATGTCTAGCTATTGGTCCTGGAACAGATTGTTTATCGTTTGAAGGGTATGACATCAATGGATGCACATACTACACTGCACGCCAAGATGCTAAATCATACATCAGAACAGTGGGGTAAAAATTGAAGCATCAGTGACTGAATATGGTCAAGGTAACCAGGTTCAACCAATGAGCAGTAGTATTTGGTATTATGGTGTCATAGAGGACTTATGGGAGCTAAAATCACATTGATTCGTTCTAGTGTTCCGCTGTAATTGGGTGGACAACCGACATGGACTCCAAAATGATAATGGACTTATTTTGGTTGATCTTCACGTGTTACAACTTATAAGGAAGATCATTTGTGTTGGGTAAAGACTGTGACCAGGTGTTTTATGTTGAAGACCCAAAAGATAGTATATGGTCTGTTGTTCTTCTTCTAGGAGAAGACGGTTTTGTTTGAGGATGAAAACAACAACGATGATGATAATGAGATGATAGACGAAACAGTATCGTTGCATACAGGGTTGCATAATTCAACTGATGATTTACAAAATGATGTTCAGACCATCTACGCTCGATCAAACCATAATGACGGGGTTTGGGTAGAAAATAGATCATGATATATGTTACTATGTCTAGGTAACACCATTGGTTGAAATTACATTATATAATTCGTATTATTGTTGTTACAATGTTATCAAAATTATTATTTATGTTTATTTTTGTAATTATACATCTTCTGAATATTGATATATTGTTTGTGTGTTTTTTTCATCAGTGGATGATCATCCTATTGATGATCCTATAGGACAGCTGCTCACGACTGGGGAAATTCAGCCCCAGTAGAGTAGACCGGCAAAACGCACCACACGAGGTGGTAAAAAGAAATCAAAGACAGCATACATCCCAGCAACAGCAGACTATGGCAGCTGGGCCTTCACAAGAAGCACAAGAGATACAAGTTGCTCTCCGCCTCTCACGAAACCCAAAAAACGAGGGCTATACCCGTGGGCTGAAAGCAAATGAGGGCCCCCCGACCAAGCCTTTGGCGTTCAATGAGCTGAATCAGCCCGTAGGTCAATGGAAAAATGATTTCACTGCTCTAGCTAGGCATTTGGTGAGTTCATATTTCAATATAAACCACAGTTGGAAGCAAGTGCCTCAGGCGTTGAAGGAGCAGATATTTGAGCCTCTTCAGGTATTTGTTGATGTTTATAGTTTATTTAAGATTAATGTAGTTGCTATTTTACACTAATCCATTTTTTTTGCATATAGTCTTGATTCAGTATAGATCCTTCTATGAAGGACGATGTGATGAAGCGGATTGCAGTACAGTTTAAAGACTTCAGATCTCTGCTCACGAGGCAGTACATTTACTGTGAGGAGCCCGCAGAAATAGAGGAAGCAGCAGGTGAAGATGTGGATGATCGGAGACCACCGTGGCAAAAATACAATGGTATTACTGAAGCGCAGTGGAAGGAGTTTGTTGAGAAGCGTTTGAGCCCTGAGTTTAAGGTGAGTTTCATACTAGTAGTTGTTCTTTTGTATGATAATGTTTAAAGTGTCCTTAGAGTTCATTTGGTTAATATGTCTTTTTCATATATTATTTGAATAATTTGTCTTTTCATACATATATGTAGGCTATACGTGAGAAAACAAACAAAAACAATCGCCAAAAAAACTTACCACCTTCACTTGGGGAGTACAAGTATTGCTCAGCGTGTGCCGGAGTGGAAGAAAGAGGGGTTGTTGCCAGCTGAATTGAATGTCAGCGAAAGAAGGATGAAGGTTTGGGACTTAAGTCGACGGAAGAAACCTTCAGATCCGGCGGCACCTGCTCAGTATAATGACGCCACGAGAGAAGTCATCAACCAAATGGTAAGTGATTTTTAGTTTAAAAAATGTTTATTATATTTATAGAGCAACAATAGCAGTTACATGAAACGAAAGTATCCTTACTGAATTATTAAACTCCATAATAGGAACAGTTAAGCTCCCAAATCACCCAGGGCACTTGGCAGCCCGTTAGGCAGGATGATCCACTTTCCCGCTCTCTCGGGAAGAAGGATCATCCGGGTCGTGCAGTAGGCTTTGGTGGTCATGTCGGTATACGCCAAGCCTTTGGTAATCCTGGGTCCAGACACGGTGCAGGAGGGGGCATTACATATGAGGAGCACTTACGCCAGAATGCGGAGCTCGAGCAGCGACTACGAAATGAATTTCAGCAGCAAATCGCTCAAGCTATGGAGATGATGCGATCTGAGAGGATGAGTCAGGAGGTTTCTAGACCGCCAGATCAGGCACAAGCATCAGAGCCCGCACCAGTGCCTTCCAGTAGTGTTCACTCCGTCAACCCATTTCCATATTCATCTCTCAAGGTTAGAACAACATGTTAACTACAAATACAAAAAAAAAACAATTATACACTTGTTTATGTGCATCTAAAATCTTTAATTTTGAAATTTAGAAACCGATTGACTGTACATTGTTGCAAGATGATTGCGGTGACGAAGTTGTAAGTAGGGTGGGAAAACTTTTCAGTCTTCTCTTGTGACAGTGACGTGAGGAATGCAGCGCGCTCGAGAGTACCTGTTGCCGGTGCTTGTTGTTGATTACGCGCCTGCGTACGTGGATTATCAGATACCGGTGCCCAGTGCAGACATATCCACCCTTCGTCAAGTTGAATCCATGACAATACAGTGGCCCATTAGATTGATTAAGCTTGGGGAGCAGCAGGTAAGCGTATGAAAAAACTTATTCTTTAACATATCCTAGAGTACAAACATATACTTATTAAATTAATATATAGGAACACATTCAATCAAATTTTGATAAGGCAAAAGGAAAGAGAGTTGTTGTTGCACAGCTAATCCTTCGATGGCATCCGTGACTAGAGTTGTGATGAGATCAAATTTGCTAGAACCGGCAGTTCTGAATGTCTTACCCCCCAAGCTGAATCTATTGCACTCCACACTGTTGATGACGCTGCAAGCAAGAGATTCGGTTACAGTGGAACCAAGACCGGATCTTTTTTACTATGAAGGCGCTCAGAGTTTTGAAATCTATCTTAGTGATTTTGTGGAGTTGTTCACGAAGGATTGGTTGAGTGCGTCGATTCTCAAATCGGCTTGCATGTGAGTAACTAGTATACCTTGTACACATTACTCTGTATATTTAAAAATTAAATCACTAATATTAGTTTCTTTATATTGTGCAAGTTTATTGATGACAAGGCGGTCCAAGTACATGAGAATAGTAGTTCCGGGTTCTTATACCCTCACTACTGTTCTGAAACTAATATGGGATCTGACCCCCAAGCTTTGGTCCAGTACTTGTCGACTGTGATGTATGCGTGTGCAGCTGCTGATAAAACTTACATAATGCTACCACTTTATCAAGGGTAAGAATTTATCAATGTTAAGTTAGTTTAAAAATTATGATATTTCTGTTATGTAATTGATTGAATTAAGTTCTGCTTGTATTGTAATCTATGAACAGCCGACACTTGATTAATTATCAATTTTTAGTTATTTCTTAATCATCCGGTTGATAACTTTTACTTTATCTGTGTGTATGAATTCTAGTGCCTTTCAAGCTGTACTAACGCAACTCCGAGGAACGAGAATTAAGAACATTCCGTAGAATGTAGTGAAGGTATTTTTGTAGTCCTTATTCAAATTTTGTAATATGTTCATTAGTTTTGAAATAGGAACAGTATTATAATTTATGTGTTAAATCGATTTTGAATATGTACGTATATGAATGTGCAGTGTCCACAGCAGCCGGGAGGTTCAGAATGTGGCTACTATGTCATACGGTTTATGAGTGACTGATAGCGGGACCGAGACTCTTGCCAGAGAAGTCTCTAGACAAGGTATATAAGTAGCATTCTCGAAATATTTTGGTTTTGTAGATAATTTTTAACATTGATTCTTAAACTCAAAGTATTAGTAGCAACTAATCTTATTTCTTTTTTTGTTAATTTCAAGGCTTTTGAAGTGTTGGTAGAAGATTACGATGAAGGACATATAACCGAGGTGCTCGAGGAATGGGCAGAATACATGACTGTTAACATAGGTTGCTTTTAGTGTTTGGTAGGATTGAGTAGGATGTTTTTGAATTCTCATGAATCAATTGTGGTTTGTGTAAAGATTTTGTTGATGTTTGATTAATTTGCTCAAATTTGTAAGTGTAAGTGGATTATTGCCAGTAGATGGGTTTGGTGGCCATTTAAATGGCGAAATGGTTGATCTACTGCCCCACTGTGGTGACATTGTTAATTGTTATATGTTAACAGGTTTGATTGATTCTTGGGTGTATTTGGTACGATTGTAGGGTGGAATGGAAAAAAATAACTTATTGCAGCGGTTCTTAATAACAACTGCTGCAATAGGCCCTGTCTAATAAATTCTAAAGAGACCTAATGCAGCGGTTCCTTCAACAACCGCTGCCATAGATCTGTCTAACGTAGCTGTTCTTTTTACAACCGCTGCGGTAGAGTACCTACTGCAGCGGTTGTAGAACCGCTGAGGTAGGTACCTAACGCAGCGATTGTTAAAAGAACCGCTGCGTTAGAGTACCTAGCGCAGCGGTTCTACAACCGCTGCGGTAGGTGTTTCACACCTACCATGGGCGGCCCCATCTCAGCGGTTTTCAACCGCTGCCATAGGTACCAAAAAACCAACCGCTGCGATAGGGTATTTTTCTACTAGTGTGGACCATGAAGGGAATGACACAATTATATTAAATGAGGTAGGTTTACAAGCATAATTAGGACTTTTAGGGTCATACCCCATACCAAGTTACAAGATAAGACTACCTAGACATTAAGAATATAAAGGGGAGAAAATGGTAAGAGATAGCCATAGGTGATTGAGGGAGCTTTTAATGAAGGTGGGCTCCTTCTTCTTTGTCTTCTCTTCTATTCTTATTCTCCCAAACTTTTCATCTTTTGTCGTGTGGTAGGCTTCCAAGAGTGTGAGAAGATTAAACAATATTGGACTTTTCAAACACGAGATTCTGGGCATTTTTTCCGTCTGACTGATCCATAGGGCGGTCCCATGGGTCGTTCACCCCTAGAAAGTGTGCACGACCGACCTAGTGGTGCGGTCGTGTGTGGGGTGGTCGGATCCATAATCAACTTTGGCCCCTAGAATGAACATTTTCGACCTTCGAAGTAGCGCCCAGAACACCCGACCGACCTAGTGGGGGCTTTCCTATGGGTATGCCGACCTTCAAATCATTGTTTTCGTTTCGGTTTGCTTCCCGTTTCGTCTCACTTTGATCCTTGAGTGACCAAGACTTTGTCCATGCACTCGAAGAGCTCTTTTTTTCTCTTTACATGCTCAAATGAGTTTTTACCTAATTATACACCGAAAGTATAAGTTCATAAATAATAACGAAATACTCTATAAAGTAGTGCAATAAACCGAATGAAATGAATGTGAATATAAACTCTAAATTACATATTTTTTTCACCACTTGTCACACTAGAATCCTAATGCTCTTATCGTCTTCAGCATTCACCAAAGTTCAAGATGGATAGTAGTAGAACTTGAATGGCCGCTTATCTCCATCTCTGGTTTCGTATTTTGTTTATGCTTGGAACCTAGCAGATGTCAGTCTTGTAGTCTATAACAAAATCCCCAACCTCAACATCACCAAACCAATTCTTGTAGCAGGAGACATGAATTAGGTGCTACAAAGAAATGATCGTAAAAGAGACCGTACATCAGCCCGTACCAGGGGAATGAAAGATCTGCAAGAAAGGATCAATTCATTCTCTCTGGTCAATCTAGATGTGGCACAATTTACGTCCTCTTCGAATTGGTAGCACTGGGCTGGAATGTTGTTGCATATTTGGTAAAGGGACGGGTGTATGGTTGGATCAGAATATTGTAGCACCGAAGATAAATCCTCCGCTCTTAGTCCTCCCTTTTCGAAATCTTTTTGTGCTCCTTATTTTTTAGTCTATTTTGCAATTGTCTTTTACTCATCTTCATTTTGGCGAGAAAGGCTCGGTGCCTCAATATTGCCTGGATTTCTAGTCACTTATACAAAAAAATAACTTCTTGAGTAAGCCTTTGGTGTTAGGGTGTAGAAAACAACTTAGAAATGGAAAAGGAGATCATTGATAATTTCTTGGATATATCATAGGTAGTTGACTACATACAATTATTTTTACTCAATAAAAGTTTATTGTTAGTAAATAAAAACTGTATGAATGTATTTATAAGGATATACCTACATTGAGTCAATATATTGAAATTATATTAGATGCTTATACTTGAAATACCCCGTAATTAAAAATAAGTAATTTAGAGGCTTAATTAAGTATAAATAATTAGTAGGGAACAAATCCCGAAGAAAACGGATCCTTAAAATGGATTAAAATCACTAACGAACCTTAAAGCGCGTTTTTCGAGGTAACCGGGAAAACGTGTCTTTAAGCGGGTCAAATAGACTCGTAACAATTTTAGTCAACTAAATAATCATTAATAAATATTAGTGAGACTTTAGAACCAGTAAAATCAAGAAAACGAGAAATTAGTACAAACTGTCAAAAACGGGAAGTTGTGGGGTAGAAGTATAATTAGCACAAACTTATGTGTCCAACTTTGTAAATAAAATTTTAAAACCCATGTGGGTTCTGTGGGGTGTCCGATTTTTGTTCCCCCCCTCACACCTCTCTTTACTCTCTTTTACTCACAAACAAACAAAATAATAAAACAACACTCACTTTATTACTTTATTTCCCTCACTCACAATTCTCTCTCCTACCCATTCTCTTTACTCACTCACGAAGACTCACCCCCTCACTCTCTCTTTTTCTTCTTCTCTCTCCTACCTCCATCGATTTCCATGGTGGAAGAAGAAAACCAACACAACTCCATCTTCTCTCCTTTGTAACTCCTCCAAACTTCTCCCCAAAAATTATAAAACACCACCATTGTACTCCTCTCCTCAAGAGCTACTTTCCATCTTTCCAAAATCCAAAACAAGCACTTTCGATTTTATGGGTATACCCCATTTGGAGTTTCAACACCACCATTAGAAGGCCCTCCTTCTCCTTGTTCTTCTAAGGTAAAAATATTTCGAAAACTCCATCTTTTTCTAGCCTTTAAGGGCAAAACGAAATTTGAAGCTTAACTCTTGCTTGCTCTTTTATACCCAGCCGATTTTGGCATTTTGGTGGTGTGAGAAGTCTTGTTCTTGAGCTAACCCAAACAGCTCTTGTGCTCTTGGAAGGTAATAAATTTTCTAACCCTAAAACCTAGACTAGACTTGATTAATGGTTAGGGTTAGTTTTGAGTATTGAATGGTGTATATGAATGGTTGTAGTGTTAGAGGATTGAGATTACAAAACCGGTAGAGAAAGAAGGAAGAAGGAAGAAGAAGAAAGAAAACTAGAAGAAAAACAAGGTAAGAATGCTCATTGTGTAGCCTTGTATATATTTGTATATGTAACAGATTTTTAGAAGTAAAATGTACATTGTAAGATGGTAATGCATTAGTAGTATAATGTGTAAGAGAGTGCAATCATTTTAAACCTTTGAAAACAATTTAAAAACTGTTACAACAGATTGGGATATAGTTGTTGAGTGCAGGAAATTTTAGTGGTCTTAATGTTGTTTTAGCATTAGTATTTGTATATGAGAGCTTGTATATGGTTGACGTTTATAAACAGGTGAGAAGGAATGAAAATGTGTTTAATACAATGGGGTGAGAGTGTAAAATATAGGGGAGGTTATGCCAAAATTTATCTAGAATTAGAACACTTAGTGAAGTATAAACTAGGCAAATGATGTAAGTGGTAACAGATTTTGAGATAGATAGATAGAGGGAGATGGGGAGAGATAGTTAATGAAGTTGTAATGTATTAGAGGTGTTAGAAATGACATTAGGAGAGGGAGTTGTAGATGGAGAGTGTTAGTGTTAAAATCTGTAGCAAAACACAATTAGGGAAGAAAACTGTTTAAGTGTTGAGTTGAGATTAAGAGAATTGTGTATATAAGTTAGTATAGAGTTGTGTAATGAATTAGGAAATGAATTAGCATGGTTTAGGGTGTTAAATTGTACCAAAACATTTAGGATGTATGTAGGAAGATTGGGGAAACAATGGGTGAAATTGGGAAAGAAAAATAAAACTGTAACAAGGTTCTGGAACCGTCCGACCCAAGACGGTGAGTCGGACGTGGGTCGGACGGGACTTAAGAAACGAAAACCAGACTTTCTGGAACGGTCCGACCCAGAGCCGTGAGTCGGACGTGGGTCGGACATGGCCTTAAAAACTTTCTGTAATGGTCCGACCCAGAGCCGTGAGTCGGACGTGGGTCGGACATGGCCTAAATAACGAAATGAAACATTCTGTAATGGTCCGACCCAGGGCCGATGGATCGGGTGGGTAGATAGTTTCTGCGAAGCTTATTCGTGAGGTGTGGTCGTATGGAGGGATTAGCGTTTCGGACGTGGTACCTATGGTCGTTGACGTCCGACGGCGGTGAGGTCGGACTGGGTCGGACGGAGCTTAGATTCGAGACCCAAAACCTCTGGAATGGTCCGACCCAGAGGGTATGGGTCGGACGAATAGTGCTGGGTCGGAGGGTAATTTTCTGGGAACGAAACTTACTGGAATGGTCCGACCCAGGGCTTGGGTCGGACGGTGGGTCGGACGGCCCAATCCTGACAAAAAAAAAAATTATTTTAATCTAAGTAATAATTGTATATATATATATATATATGTATACCTATATATATATGTATATGTACATGTAAGTAAGCATGCAAACCTTAAGTAAGAAAGTAAACCTTAAGTATGAAAAACAAGTAAGTAAAGTGTAAGTGTAGAAGTAAAAGGACATAGTAAGTATGAGTTAAGTAATGATAGTTGGATTAATCACTTAATTGTATGTATATAATAGGACTTGATTTGTGACACCGGAGGACGTTTGGAAACACGTGCAACGGTGAACGGTATGGATTCCTCATGCCCGTATGCTATCTTGGTTACTCTGATTTGTGTGTTGTATGCTAATTGATCACCAAATAAGATAAATGCACGAATCGGAGTTGATATGCATACTGTGAATATGTAGTGTTGTATGTTGTGAATGTTTCTTAAATCTTAGTTTGTATAATTCATGAAATGTATGGATGATAATGAATGTGTGTATGTACGTTGTATTGTACCGTGACCGTTATTTATTGTGTTTGGACTTCTAACTTGTTCCTAACAAGCTAACCATCCTAACTTAAAGTGGTAACTAATTGGAATGAGTAGAAGTCCGATATAGTTTCGGCCACGCGTGAGGATGCGGAGTCACGAGAGGTTGGCTCCATTCCTGACTCTTAAACTGGTCCGCGGCCCAAATCCCTTAAGTGGGTAGCATCCCGGATGGTGAGTCAAGTAAATCCCGGATGTGGGACGGTGTAGTCCCCAAGGCCGGAGGTCCCGACGACTTAACTTGAGTATAAGTAAATAAGTAAGAATGAGTAAGTAAAGTAAATGAAAGTAAGTATTTGTAAGTAAGAAAAGGGTAAGTAACGAGTAAAAGAGTAAAGCATTCCGATTAACCAGGATGCATAACTTGGCTAACCTTGTGAAGGTAAGTAAGTTGTGCGCTACTTCATTGTTGCCTTGAATTATTAATGAATGGTATGAGCATGTAACTTGTGTGAAAAGCATGTATGTATGAAATAAATAAATGGCATGTTTAGTGGACGTCAATTAGTCGGCGTGCCCTAGCTAGCACGCGGTATATGCGGATTCCATATGCAGCGTTTGCTGAGCCCCTTGGGGCACCATTTTTACTACACGCAGGTACACGTGAAGGACGAGGATGCTGAGGACATAGTTCTATTTCTTTACCTTCTTTTTGATTGTAAACAAGGAATTCATGATTGGTGTACTAAGTAGTACACGGCTGTATGTTTTTGCTAGCCGGTGTACCATGGGGTACACCTTTTTGGGTATAGAGAGGATGATGAATTGGTATAGATGAGTAGTTGGTAACTCATTCTTTTGGAGCTTAGATCTGATGTAATTGAATATACTTTAATACTCGGTGATCCATTGATGTAAGTATTGGGCGTACGGTATTTGGCAATTAATTTAGTAGCTCGGTACGTTATGTTCATCAGACCGTGACTGTAAGTATTAGTAGCCTAGCTAGCCGTATGGGCGGTTAGCGGCATTGTTTCACCCGCCGTAGTAAGTATATAATAATTCCGCTGCGAACTCGTAGGATTAGTAGGACGATTAGACGGTAAGCATAGGATTAACGGTTGGGGTGTTACAATACTGGTTTTTAAACTGTATGGTTATAAAATCTGTATACTTCCTCTGTATACAAATTGTAGCACAGTAAATGTAGCTAAAGATACTAGCTATGAAAATTGGAGGTGAATGTGGATATGGTGTCCCTTCCGAACCAATCAAGCCGAAACGCGGAGTTCGACAAGGAGGCCCGCTCTCTCCGCTACTATTCGTATTGA
Organism: Limonium bicolor; assembly: GCA_023374045.1. Lineage (NCBI taxonomy): Eukaryota > Viridiplantae > Streptophyta > Magnoliopsida > Caryophyllales > Plumbaginaceae > Limonium > Limonium bicolor. The sequence continues at coordinate 164,485,683 of CM041777.1, read as the reverse complement.
GTGTTGAAGCCTTGGGATGGCTGCTGGAAGATGCAATCAGAACGGGCGCAAGAGATGGACTACATATTGGCACAACAAAAATCCTCCTGGTCTCTCACCTTCAGTATGCAGACGATGTAATGATATTTTGTGCTGACTCCCGAAACGAGCTTGAAACAGTCAAGATGTGCATAACAGTGTTTTCTGATATGTCGGGTTTAGAGGTGAACTGGGCTAAGTCAGCTGCAATACCCATCAACCCGCAAAGCCATACCAATCAGTATATTATCGAGGCATTGGGCTGCTGTATTAATCCCCTGCCTATTACTTACTTGGGCCTCATTATTGGTGCTAACGTTCATCGAGCCGCTACATGGAAACCCATCATAGAGAACATCTCCAAGCGATTAGCAGGATGGAAGTCCACGTCCTTGACCAAGGCGGGCAGACTGGTGCTTATCAAAGCGGTACTAGATAGCCTGCCGATTTATTACTTGAGTCTCTTCCGAATCCCAAAGAGTGTCATGCAACAGATAAGGAAACTTCAACGTAACTTTCTCTGGGGAAGAGGTAACCAGAAAGGAATGTCGTTAATCTCGTGGAACACACTCGCACAACCAAAAGAGCAGGGTGGTCTTGGTATAAAGATCCGGAACTAATGAATGCTGCCTTATTACTGAAATGGTGGTGGAAATTCAACAAAGATGACGGAAACTCTGGAAAAATCTAATCTGCTCTATATATGATATAGATGCCAGTCTTCCAATCACGGACGATGCATGGACTCACACAAAAGGGAGAGGCGTGTGGAAAACAATCCTGTCAGTCTCTTCCTGGCTCCCGGACTATGCGCATGCACTACAAGATAACATCAGATGGATGGTCTCAGATGGCAACAAAGTCCGGTTCTGGGTTGACACTTGGATAGGTGCCTGCCCACTAAAGGTAAGTTACCCTCGGCTCTATCTAATCTCTGAGCAAAAATATGCTACAGTCATTGAAATGGGAATCTGGCAAAGTGACGGCTGGGAGTGGATCTTAAGGTGGCGGAGACCTTTGTTCCTTTATGAACGTCATCAGGTTGATCAGCTCATGGACCTAATAAACTCTTCCAAACCAGATCCGACTGGTAGCAAGGACCAGCTGAGCTGGGCCCTGTCTAACGATGGAGCATATTCATCTAAATCCTTCTATACAGCAGCTATAGCCTTAAAACCTACTCCTCGTGTAACCTGGTGTCGTACCTTCTGGAAGAAACATGCCCCCCCAAGGCTAGAGCTACTGGGGATGGTTTATCATTCAAGGAAGACTGCAAACGAAGGACATTCTCTTCGCCAGAAGCTTAATCCCCATCAATCAGATCCTCTGTCCTTTCTCTAAGCGATCTGTGGAAACAGCAGATCATCTTTTTCTGCACTGCAAAGAGACCCGAATTATGTGGTGCCGGTTGTGCAGTGGTGGGGAATCTCCTTCATTTTTCCCCTCGCAGCGCTGGACTGTTACCTGGCCTGGCAAGGAGTATCTAGGGGCAATAGATGGGACAAGCTATGGTCTTCCACGCTGCTTCACGCTTTCGGAGCAATTTGGAATCTGAGGAACAGACTTGTTTTTGAAGACAAAGCTCAGTGTTGGGAGATGGCTGCTGATTCGGTTAAGAGGGTGAGCATCGAGTGGTGTAGGAAAGACATACAATTCCTACACATTCTCTGCTGTCCTCGTGTAATATTGTAGACCTTTTCTAGCTATAGTGTTTTTTCTTATTTCCCGCTTATTTCTTTTCGCTCTTGTAACTAGGCGTGAAAGGCACCTAGTGCCTCAGTATTGCCTGAGTAACTGGTTTCAGCCAGTCAATTATCAAAAAAAAAAGAAAGAAGTGGCGATGATTTCCATTTTGTTCAGTAGTCTTAACCATGATGTGTATTTTCCCGGCTAACGGATCAATTCCTCAAAATTTCCAGACCGTAATTTAAAAGATTTCAATAGTCAACGCCCGTAATGTATATCCTCTTAAAAACAAGTACACAATATCAAACTCACGAATAAGTATAATACTTGTATAATTAAGGGTCAAAATCAGTATAGGCCACTGTTAACAGTCCTTCACTTAGCCCTTAAATGATTCCCACCCAGCTGTTTCAGAGTCAACCACAAATAATTTGCTAGTGAAGTTTGAATGGGCGGCAAGAAAGTTTCAAACCTATAGCTTCTTCTCGATCTTTCTTCTATAAATTTCCCTTCCTCCCGCATCGATCCCAATAACTCATCGAACTTGAAACACTATATTTGTCTTCTAGTTCAAGCTAGACAGAAGAAAATTAGCGAGTGAAAGAAGAAAAAGCTTAACTTTCCCCTCTAAAAATGACATCAAACGTTCTCCTCTGTTTGCTTATCGGTGCAATTGTCTGCACCAGCACTAACAGTGCACGAATGCTGGTGGATAAAAAAGCCACTGGCCTTGAAGAGCAAAAGTTCTATGGCAGTGGAGTAGGTGGTGGCAGTGGCTATGGAGGAGGTGGTGGTGGTGGTTATGGAGGAGGTGGCGGCTATGGAGGTGGTGGTGGGTACGGTGGTGGTTCTGGGTATGGTGGTGGATATGGTGGTGGTTCTGGATACGGAAGCGGTAGTGGATACGGGGGTGGTGTTGGTTACGGAAGTGGTGGAGGCTATGGCGGAGGTGGTGGTGCTGGCTATGGCAATGGTGCTGGATACGGAGGTGGTGCTAGCTAAGTTGCTGTGCTTGTACTTGAGATTCATTATAGTCCATTTGTGGTCAGTAGATTATAAATTTAGCATGTGATTGTCTTGTAATAACTAATATGCATAAGGTGATCTGGGCGGTGAGCCTGAAATAATCGCATCTTTCGATCGTTTCATGGAGAATAAAAATTAAGTCAACTGTCCTACTGTTTTTTTTTCTCGAAATAGCCATTGTATTAAGTTCAGGTAATCAAGTAACAATTCAACAAATAAATCAATTTAAACCGTACCAACTACTAAGGTCATAAATTCTACCACAATTGCAGCCCTGGTAGCATGGACTACTATTATTACAGGTTAACGCAAAAGACAACATAATCAGACATAGTCGATCATAGTAGGCGGATTAAAGAAAGGCAGGGCAACGTAAGTGAACAAGATTAAGAAAGTGTCTTTTGCAAGCCTCGTAATTAATTAATATACTACAGATAATCATTAAAACTGACTCTCCTAGGTAGTCTATTGTGGTGGAACTTGGGGTGTTATTTGGATCATTCTCATGAGTGACTTCGATTGTTAAAGTTGGAGATTAGCTGGAGAAACAAATTTTCCTTTCTTGTTCCCCGAGTGTAAAGTCTTCCTATGTGATTTATCCTCAACAACCGTGTCATTAGCCCTTCCATCAGTGGTGCGCTTCCTATTGGTTCCAAGTGTCCTGCACTCTCGCCCCGAATCTCTTCAACTGGCAAGACATATTGGAATAACAAGGAACATGTATTGGAGTAATTAGTTTATTGGAAGATATTTAGAATATCTTAACAACTTGTATTTTTTATTTTTACATTTTGTTAGCTAGAATATAGGAGTTAGGCTGCTATATATTTGTTTTGGTTTACATCGCTTGTAATTAACATTATTGAAACAGAAACACATCAATGTGAGTTTGCAACGTTTACATTTTCTATCAAAACCTATACTTTCAACATGGTATCTAGAGCACAGTAAAAATCAAAATACAATCTTTTTCCTGGGCATAAGCACCCTCAATTTCCATGGCGGATCCGCTTCAGAAGGAGAAGGAAGTGGTGGCGGCATCTTCATCAAACAGCGCCTTTGACATTAATGATCCTATCTATGTTCATCCCGCTGAAAACCCAGGTTTGCTTCTTGTTCCGAAGTTCAATGGTGTCGGTTTTCTTGGCTGGAAATCCGATATGACAACAGCTTTAAAGTCTAAAAACAAGTATGGATTTGTTATTGGAAAAATCAAAAAACCAAGTGAAGATGATACCATACTTCGTTTTACTGCTTGGGAGAGGTCGACGTCTTTTGTTGTTTCTTGGTTGAAAAACTCACTCGTTGCTGATATCCTTGAGTGTGTCCGCTGCGTTGATGATCCTGTTGAGATTTGGGAATCTCTTTCTCGAAGGTACAAGCACAGCAACTTAGCAGTTGTGCACTCTCTCAGACGTGACCTCGGAGACATTAAACAAGGAGAGTTGTCAGTAGCAGACTATTTCAATAAACTTAAGAGATTATGGAGTGAATTAGATCAGGCAAGACCTCCGCAGAGGTGTTCCTGCAATGGGTGCACCTGTGGGAAATAAGGGCATCAAGAAGGCTCTGGATGAAGACAAGTTGATGGCTTTTCTAATGGTACTGAACCGTGAGTATTTGTCCATTCGTGGACATATTCTGGCTATGAAAGAGCCACCAGAACTGGAGAAAGCTTTTGCTTTGGTTGTTCAGGAAGAGGAACAGAGAGTTGGTAAACTCATAGCAGAAAGTTCCATGTCGTTTTACAGTCAAAGAACTACCAACACAGACAGTTCAAGAAACCCTAGCATCAGGGGCGAATCAGACAGAAGGAGAACGCAGTGTGGGTACTGTAAAAAAATAGGTCACAGTACCGAAACTTGTTTTCATAAACAGAAGTGCAGCCATTGTAAAAAGACCGGTCACACTGAGCAAGACTGTTATTTTCTCCATGGGCGAGAAAACGTACTCGCACGCAGGAAGAAGAGTTTTGCAAGTATAGCCAAAACAAAGAGAAAATCGGCACTGACAGTAGCGATACACAGTCACAGTCACACAAAGAGGATGGTTTTACACCCAGGCAAATTCAACAGCTGACAGAGATGATACGCACCGCAAATACCAGTACCAAACCAGAGGAACAATCATACTGTAATTTCTCAGGTAATGGTAGTTTTTGCGCTAAAATGTGTTTCTTAAGCTCACACAGTTCTTTTGAATGGCAGTGGATTGTGGATTCGGGGGCAACCGACCACATGTACAGAACTAGGGCAAGCTTCAGAAATTGGCGGCAACTACACGAAGACAAGGTTGTGGTGTTACCTGATGGAAGGCTGCAGTCGGTGCAGTTTGTTGGCGACGTTCGCTTGGGGGACCGATTTTGGTTGCGCAATGTTCTCTTCGTTCCTGAATTCCGGTTTAATTTGCTGTCGGTACCGAGATTTACTCAAGAGCTGCAATGTTCTATGGTTTTTGACAGTGGTGGCGTGTTTGTACAGGTCCCTTCTTCAGCTCTGGTTAAGCGAGTTGGGCGCAGGCTTCATGGGCTCTACATCCTGGATCCATCGCAGGCGGACGTTGAGCTCGACGGACTGAAGCCCACGTTGACAGTGAACCAGCGGCGCAGTAAGGGGCAGGGCGAACCGGGACAGACGGATTTGGGCCTGGGCCAAATGTCGTCTGCGACTTCAGACAATAAAGCCCGGTTTCCTTCGGATAATAAAACCCGGTCGATTTCAGATGACAAAGCCCGGGCATTTATTTCTTGTTCTAGAGCGGTAGACTTACATGTTACACTTGGACATGTACCGTTTAAAAAACTTGTTTCCATGCGTTTACTTAAAGATTATGATATTCTAGTTGATTATGTTTGCGACGTCTGTTACAAAAGTAGAGCTCAGCAATTGCCTTTTGACAACTCATTTATTAAAACCAAGAAGGCTTTTGAAATGATTCATGTTGATATTTGGGGTCCGTTTAAGGAGGACACGTACAACGGTTATAAATATTTTGTTTGCTTCGTTGATGATTTTACTAGAACAACCTGGGTTCACCTTATCAAACAGAAAAGTGCAGGATGAGAAGTTCTCGTTAATTTCGTCAAGATGATTGAACGACAGTTTGACACACGCATCAAGGTTATTCGCACAGATAATGCCAAAGAGCTTGGTAGTTCTTATGACGGTCAAAAGTTCTTTGCAAAAGAAGGTATTGTACCCAGACTACTTGCGCCTATACACCTCAGCAGAACGCTCTGGTAGAGCGCAAACATAAATATTTACTCGAAACAGCGAGAGCATTATATTTTCAGTCTAATGTTCCTCTCTGTTATTGGGGAGAGTGTATACTGCATGCAGCTTATTTGATTAACAGGCTTCCTACCAAAGCTCTACAGGGTAAGACTCCGTTTGAGATTTTGTATAGGCATACACCAGCTTATGATGACATACCACCCTTCGGATGTTTGTGTTACAAAACTGTTGTGTATCGACCAGACGTGAAGTTTAGTGCGCGAGGAGAATCATGCATTTATCTTGGTGAAGATTCGCGGCTCAAAGGGCATAAAGTTCTGAGTCTCCACAACCGCACAGTGGAGGTTTGTTGGGACGTTAAATTTTATAGTCGTGTTTTTCCTTACGCGTCAACGACAGTGGACCGCCCTGCGGTCGATTTCCTTGCTTTTACATTCCCCATGGATTCTTTATCTAATGATGTCCATCATTCTATTTTTGATGAGGATCCACCAGCCGAGTAGGCTTCTATTGATGTCACTCCTTTGGTTGAGCCACAGGTTCCTGTCAGGCGTTCCAGCAGGAGCAGTCATGGGCCTGGTTATCTTGCTGATTATGTCTGTAGTACCGCATTCCAAGATGTCCTCACCGAGCGGGTTTACAAAGGGTGTGATGTTTCTTGCTCTTTACTTTCTTATTGTGTATTAAGTCTCACAGACATCACTCCTCGTGCCTGTTCAGCCCTTTTGACATGTTTCCCCGCCCTCGCAAAACACTGATTTGTATGAGCCGACGAGTTATCACGAGGCCGCGCAACATGAGCATTGGAATAAAGTGATGGATGCCGAGTTAGACGCTCTTAAGCACAACAATACATGGGATGTGGTTACTCTTCCTAAGGGAAAGAAAGTCATTGGTTGTAAGTGGGTTTACAAGGTCAAGCTCAAATCTGATGGCACATTGGAACGCTATAAGGCGCGTCTGGTAGCAAGGGCTTCACCCAACGCCACGGGCTGGACTATAACGAGACTTTTTCTCCTGTTGTTAAGATGACCACCATTCGAGCGCTCATTGTTGTCGCTCTTAGCAGAGGTTGGATCATCAATCAGCTTGATGTCAATAATGCGTTTCTTCATGGTGATTTAGATGAGGAGGTGTATATGCGGATTCCACACGGTCTGGTGTTGACGGGCCTAACAAAGCTTGCTTACTAAAAAATCATTGTATGGTCTCAAGCAAGCTTCCCGTCAATGGTTTTCTAAGCTAGCTGCTTTCTTACATCACCTTCAGTTTTTGCAATCTAAGAATGATCATTCATTATTTTACAAAGACACAGACAGTGGCAGACTCTTCTTGGCTGTTTATGTGGATGGCATTCTGGTGGTCGGTGGCAACCAGGAAGAGATCAATGGTATCAAAAGAGCGTTGGATGAGAATTTTTGCATTAAAGATTTGGGTACTTTGCATTATTTCCTCGGGATTGAGTTTATTTGCACGACCTCTGACTATATCTTGTCCCAACGGAAATTCTGCATGGACCTTGTACAAGAATATGGGTGTGAGGCTCGCAAAGTCACTCAGGGACCGATGGTGGTTGGAAAAGTCCTTATTGGCTATGATGGTGTGTCTTTGCCTGACCCTTCTATTTATCGTCGACTTGTGGGTAAACTTAACTACTTGTCCAACACCAGGCCCGACATCAGTTTCACTGTTCAGCATCTCAGTCAGTTCATGCAAAATCCTACTGCCTTGCACATGGAAGCTGCGCTACATGCTCTTTGTTACGTCAAAGGGACCATGTCTTATGGCATTGTTCTCCGCGCCGATTCTGCTCCCTTAGATTTACTGGCCTATTGTGATTCTGACTGGGCCGCCTGTCCTAATACAAGACGGTCCGTTTCTGGGTATTATATCTTCTTAGGCAGTAGTCCTATCTCCTGGAAGACCAAGAAGCAAGGCTCCGTCTCTCTTTCTAGTGTAGAGGCGGAATATCGTTTTACTTTACGTCGCGTCACTGCAGAGTTAACCTGGCTGACTCGCCTTTTGAGTGAACTCGGCATTGCTAATATTACCCCGATACCCGTCAAGTGTGACAATCAATCTGCTATCCATATAGCGCGCAATCCTGTGTTTCACAAACGGACAAAACACATTGAAATTGATTGCCATTTTGTACGGGATAAGATACAACAAGGGCTTGTCGATGTGGTTTATACACATACTTCTTTCCTCACAGTTAGCAGACATGATGACAAGGCTCTTCCTATCACGCGATATCAGCAACAATAAACGTATGGTTATGCATGAACATATTCCACCAAGCCTTGTATCTTGCTTACCCGGGTAATCTTGCTTACCTGCGGCTTGCGGGGTATTGGAATAACAAGGAACATGTATTGGAGTAATTAGTTTATTGGAAGATATTTAGAATATCATAACAGAAATACTTAGAATATCTTAAGAACTTGTATTTTTTATCTTTACGTTTTGTTAGCTAGAATATAGGAGTTAGGCTGCTATATATTTGTTTTGGTTTACATCGCTTGTAATTAACATTATTGAAACAGAAACACATCAATGTGAGTTTGCAATGTTTACATTTTCTATCAAAACCTATACTTTCAACAAGACATGGTCGAAGGGATCCATTTGAGAACCAGCTGAAGAATGCATGGGGGTAGAAGAGGGCTGGTCGGTTTCACCCACGGTGCCGAATCACCAATGTCTTTAGATTTCAATACTGTCTCTGGATCTTTCTCTATTATTTTGACAAGGCCAGAAGCAACTTTCCGCAGATCATCCATCCCATTTGGCAGTGAACCTGCGTTGAAATTAATTGGTTATATCCGGGAATTTTTTAAATCGTATGAGTAAGAAGACTACACCTGAAGCAGATTGCATACTTCTCGTAGGTGATTCGTATAACTGAGTCCACACCATCAATTGAAATTGCTTACACATCTCAATACATAATGGATTGAGGTGGTCAAGAAGAACCTTGATCCGAAGGTAGTCAGCATTGATCTTCCCATCTTCTTCTCCAAAGTCCAAGAAGCAGCCGATTTGGGCAGCTTCTTAGTGTGCTCTTTGTGATGGAGAAGGAGGGAGCATCATGAATCCTCACCCAAATGGGGATCCAGTTAAATTCATGCTCGTGTGGTGATTTCATTTTCTTGACTCCTTGAAAGACAAGAGGGAACCATCGAAACACCAAGGTCCCCGAAAAGCACCGTATGCACCATTTCCATCTTGGCACATGTTTTTACTTGCCCCTAATCTAGAAAGCGCCTTCTAGTTGCCAGGCTCGTCCAAGGGTTGATTCCAGATTTTGAGTATCCATATCTTTATTAGATAAGTGTTACCACAGTAGAGTTCGCATGAATGTGATCAAGGGGGTACAGAAGGTACTCTCTTGGATTTCAAGCACCTCCCCTTCTTTCATGGTGAGTGAGAGTCGCTTACAGCGAACTGTAAGCTCATCGACTTTCTCTTGATTTTGTTTTGACATTTCGTAAGCACTGAGGATGAAGAGTTTCTTGAGGAGGTAGAGGGTGGGAGGAGAAGGTAACCAACGAATAAACATACGAAGGAGAGAGAAATTTTTTAGACTCATAATGACATGCAAATTGAGTGGCTCAAAGTTGGGATCCCGAGAACCGTTGTTGTATACCGTTCTTTCCACAACACGTTGCAAGAAAAGAAAGAAAGAAAAGCTCACTACTAATAAAATTGTAGAGAGTAGGAACCATAGGTTGTTATGGCAACGAGACGGTGAGAAGGAAGAATGAGTGACTGGAGCAAGGCGGGAGGGCAGGAGCTCTTGTGAGCTTCAGCGACTATTGATCCCTCTTCGGTGTCATATTAGTCCAAGTAGATTAGAGACGATACCTTTGAGAAGATAGATATGACAAGTCCTACTTAGAGGTGGAAATTCGGATCAATCTTTCGGGTTCGGTTTGGTTAGGTTTCGTTTGGGTCATCTTTGAACTATATAATATTCATAGCGGGTCGGACTAGGTCGGGTGAATTCGGTTTTTCAAGTTTAGTTCGGGTTTATGAAGTTACGAGTTGGTTTGCATCGATTCGATTGTATTTCGGTTTGGGTGATTTTCGGCTAGGGTGGTTTTGGTTTGGTTTCCTATGGTTCGGGTTAGTCAAAGGTGCATTCAGTTTTTTCGGACTATGAGTCTAATCCGGGTGAATTATTTGAGTTGGGCTAAGCCATAAAAATTTGTAAATGTCATATTAAAATAATCATTTTTTCATTTACGACATGACTACTACATATATCTCATCGCTCATCATCATTTCTTCAGCCTTATTATCAGATTCACTTTCTTCTTCTTCGGAACTCATAACTAAGTCTTCAACATTGTCTTCATCAAATGCCGACCGCTCTTGTCCCTTCATCTTTTTTTTCCACCCTTTTCATGTCATCATGTCATTAATTAATGAAGGTTTATGCGCCATACTTTGTTATCCTTTCTTTGCTCAGCTCAATAGTGGTAAACTTTTTATTTTATTTCTATTGTAAAGTAGGTAACATAACATTCTTCACTAGTAGAAAAAGGCCTATTTCGGCGGTTCCAATGGGCCTATTTCGGTGGTTGTGAACCGCCGAAATGAGCACCGCCGAAATAGGTGTACCTATCTTGGCGGTTCTTAGAGCACAACCGCCGAGATAGACCCATGGGATTGACCGATGCTGAGTTTGACCATGAGTCTATCTCGGCGGTTCTTAGAGCACAACCGCCGAGATAGACCTATGGGATTGACCGATGCTGAGTTTGACCATGAGTCTATCTCGGCGGTTGTTCTCTAAGAACCGCCGAGATAGACTCATAGTCAAACTCAGCATCGGTCAATCCCATGGGTCTATCTCGGCGGTTGTGCTCTAAGAACCGCCGAGATAGGGGTATTTTTTTTTGTTTTTTTCCATCCTAGCTTATATATATATATATATATTACCACCGCATTTGTTTCAATGAGACCTGTAATAAAGCTTCATCCATACAGGGAGCTCCAGCACACATTTAAAAAGTTATAAAAGCTCCCAATTAATACCAACGACGCACCACAATTTGAGAGTTAACAAAACCAATGCAATTACACTTATTTACACACTTTCATTACAAATAAAAAACAACATTACAATTCAAATCTACCATTACACCATCCACAAGTGTACAGAGTTACAATTACATACTCCAAAAGTTCACAAAACATCTTCATGATCATCAATTCATTAAACTTGTGCAGACGAACTCCGACCATTCCTCAAGCATCTCAACAATTTGAGCATCATCATACTGACCACCTTTGAACACTTCTTCGTAAGCCTTGAAAAAAAAATGAACATTAATCTAAAACGTACAAGTCTAACAACATGTAAAGAGCATAACTGAAACTTTCAAAGAATGTTACCTTGTCTAACGAGTGCTCTGGTAAAAGGTTCGACGATCCTACTATGTCACTCATGAATCTCAGGACATAGTATCCACATTCTGAACCCCTAGGCTGCACCGACACTATACAAACGCACATATTGACAGTTATAAACAAGTTTAAACATTATAACACAAATTTATCAATTAATAGAGTACCTTGACTACGTTCCAAGGGATGTCACGCTTCATTGTTTTATTCTGGAGAGATAATGCAGCTCTCATGGAACTATATACATCAGCAATATATAATTTTTTAAGCATCAGTAGCAAGTTATGAAACAGTTAATGTTAAGTAATAATAATTGTTGTTTACGATAAAAACTAATTACCCCAGTATTGCGGTGGAGATCTTCAGTCTCTGGCAGCCTTACCAAGTGAGTCAAATTGCAAGATTCGTGGGTGCTTCAACATCACCAGCACAATCAATGACCAATGTCGACTGTCCACAATTACACAATGTGTTGTAATCATTAAGCAACTAACACAAACTATATGTTTTAGATAATACTAAGAGAAATAGTCAAATATCATACCCTGAATGATATGGCAGCATAATAAATGACTTGTTAGAACATTCAAAGAGGGCATTCGTCATATACTGCATAAGGCCTTCCATATCACTTGTCATCTAGACTTCACTGTACATAGCAGGACACAGGAATCCGAATCTGTGATCTTCATAGACATTGATCGCCTTATCATGCACCCACCTATGAGGCAATATCATTAGTCGATCATTAACTTTTTATTCAACATCTAATTCATCACCAATCAATGAATTCAAAATACAAAAGGTAGAAGTCACTCACATGGCGGCTGACTTGATAATCGACACATTCAACCAATCCCTCCTGAAGCACTCCTCGAAGTTGGACATATACATCCCAATCGATGTATATCTTCTCCTTGAACTATAAAGTGAAATATCCGCTCGGGATCTTCCACAGTGAGGGAATCACAATCAGGTGGTAGCAGCAACAAGGATGAATGCAGAATCTGCATATTAGTCGGCAGGCCGGCCAATATTCTTTTCTCCACCAAAGCAGGTCTAAGCACGAAATTGTGGATGCCTTTGATTGCACAGGCGCAGCAATTCTTTTTCCTTTGCCCTTATCAGTCTTTGGTCGGCTCATATCCTATGATATTAGTCAAATTAAGTATATGGATGCAAGGTGGTACACCAATAGTTTTATAGCAACGATTAAGAGTAAATACCTGCCCAGGGAGTCTGACCAATCGTATAGGCCACTGCACTGTCGCAGTTTGTGCGGAACGCAAGGTAGGTCTTTGGGGATCGGCACCGGTAAACCGACGTCAGCATGCTCTGCAACAAATTCGTCCAGAAGCACTCGTGCATGGTAATGTCGGAGTGGTTCACCGTGCAGAATATCACTTGGAAGAGAGGGGAAAAGTTTTCCCCATGCCACCATGACCTCTTCTACTCCAATTTGTAAAAACAGATGGCACTCAGTGGGTGCCTGAGTGTTATGTGGAACTTGTTTAGATAAAAATTGAGAATTCCTCTATGATGATATTAGTGATCAAGTGAAAAATCTTAATCGTCATGTACTCAATTTAAATGTTAGTCTAACCTTTAGAGATGCATAGGGAAACGGATTAGCCGAGTGGACACTACTTCTCACTACCGGTGCACTCTGCTGCTGAATGGGTGACTCAACTGGTGGTCGAGAACCTCTTGGCTGTCATGTTGCTGTGGCTGAAGCCTTGACATAGCGTGAGCGATCCTCTCGTCGACGCTCTGAGTAATCCTCTGCTCCATCTCAGCCAACGCTCTTAGGTGCTCCTCATAGCTAATCGTCTTTCCCTGTGCACTTCTGGACCCGGGTACGCCAAATGCCTGGCGGATACCAACGTGCCCACCAACCCAATGGCACGACCTGGATGATCCTTCTTACCAAGAGCGCGTGTAAGAGGATCATCATTCCTCTGTGAGGTCCAGGTGCCCTGGGTGAGCTGAGAGCTTAATTCGCCCTAATACACACACAAATACAGTTATTAGTTTAACATAAGTTCATATACAAATGAAATGAACAGTCTAATTAAGTATATCACTTACCATTTGAGCAATAACTGCTCTCGTGGCTTCATCGTATTGAGGATTTTCGGGAGTAGAGTTCTTCGGAATGTGGCTTAACTCCCACACTTTCATTCTTCTGCCACTGGCATCCAATGAGCCATCCGTGGGCAGATATCCCTTTTGCTCCCATTCTGGTACCCTTTGAGCAATACTTTTTCCACCTAAGTGGTGAGGGTACAGATTCTTCTTAGCATTTGCTTGTTGTTGCGCACGGAGAGCCTGCATAAATTAATGGGATCATGTTTAGTGAAATTGAACACAAAAAACATATGAAATAAGATTAATTTATGTATGTATGACAATAAAGTGCACCTGGAACTCCGGTGTGTGACGCCTCTCAACAAATTGTACCCATTGCTCTTCTGTTATGCCCTCGTAAACCTCCCATGGTGGTCTCTCACCGTCTCCACCATGATCTGGATCATCTGGATCTTCTGGAGCAGGCATCTTGTAGATGAACTTGTCAGCCAACTTATTCTTGTGGTCCCGGAACTGTTTCGACATCGTTGATAGCACATCCTTTTTAAGCGCGGGATCCACGGAGAAACGAGACTACGTACATGATCATTCAGTTAGTAAAGTAAACATAAATGTTCTATTATTTCACAAAAGATCATAGTAATAATGTAGAGATTTACCTGAAGACACTGAAACATAGTATCCTTCAATGATTGAGGCACTTGCTTCCAGTTGTGGTTTATGTTGCAATATGACTTCACCAAATGGCTACCGTAAGCGGTGAAGTCATTCTTCCAATTTCCATGGGGTTGGTTGAACTGATTGAAGTCCACCGGTTTTGTAGGAGGGCCCTTGTTAGCCTTCAGCCCACGTGTTGCACCTCTCTTCTTTTGCTTCTTCGCCTCTGGTGGGACAACTGACTCCTCTTCGGTCTGCTGTGAAGGGCCAGCCTCAGTCTCGTGTACTGCTAACTGGTCCTTCTTCTTCTTTCCTCCTCTTGTGACCCGCTTACTTGGTCTATTCTGCTGTGGCTCAGGTTCTCCAGTCAAGAGAAGCCGTCCAATGGGGTCATCCATAGGTGATCATCCACTGCAAAAAAAATAATAAAGCATTTTCATCAGATAAACTCATAACATAAATACTATGATGCATAACAATAACAGTAAAGATGACATTACAGTCTACATTCTACTAACAACATTGCCTGACACGTACAAAAACATAAATCATTTCATATTTTCTACCCAAACACCCTCATCATGGTCTGATCGTGCGTAGAGCAAATCGTTTTCGGTATCATCAATCGAATCCGGTAATCCAGTAGGAAACAAGGATGTTTCCTCTACAGTCCCATTTTCATCGTTATCCTCATTTTCATTTTCGATTACAACGGCCTTCTTCCTGGAAGAACAACAGACCATCTGCAGTCTTTCGGATCCTCAACATACCACACTTGTTCGCAATCCTTTCCCAGAACAAATTGATCATCATTATAACCGTGTAACCGTGAAAGATCACCAGGTAAGCCCTCCATCATTTTGGTACCCGCGTCGGTTGTCCACCCACTTGCACCGGAACAACAGAAAGGAATCAATGTCATAGTCTAGTTCCCAGATGTCCTCAATGACACCATAATACCAACTATAGTTGCTAACTGGTTGAGATCGGTTACCGCTGTGGTACTCAGTGGCAGCAGCTTCAATTTTTACCCCACTATCTGGTTTTATCGTTTTGGCATCTTGGCGTGCAGTGTAGTATGTATACCCACTAATATCATACCCCTCAAATGATGTAATATTAGTTTCAGGTCCGATTGCCAAACATCTGATCTCTTCGCTTACAGCTTCTGGATCTGATGATGCTAATGTCAACACATGATCTTTGAACCATTGGATAAAAACTCGGTTTTGTTCCTTTGTCAGCCAAATGTGGCTTTTCAAAGGATTTTGATGCCTTAACTCAACCATATGGGTTTCCAATAAGGTTCAACAACCTCAAGATGTTGTAAGACAAACAAATGTGCTTGATGAATAAGTAGACGCGAAACTTGCACGATCTTTCTACCAATAACACCTTTGCCCTTAAACCTGCCATAGTGTCGTGGTTTTGGGATACCAATAGACTCTGCCTCACTCAAATAATCGGTCACAAATTCCGTGACTTCCTCAGTCACTATTGCTTCAACAATGCTCCCCTCTGGTCGATACTTATTCTTCATTCTACTTTTCAGAATACCTATGTACCGTTCAAAAGGGTACATGTACCGTAAGTATACCGGACCACAGAACTGTATCTCTCGACGATGTGCACAATTAGATGCACCATTATATCAAAGAAAGATGGTGGGAAATACATCTCAAGTTGACATAATGTGATAACAATTTCATGTTGTAGATCATCTAGAGAGGTTACGTCAATTGCCTTGGAGCAAACAGCGTTGAAAAAAAAACATAACCGAGTTAAAGCATTTCTGACATCAGATGGCAATATCCCTCGAATTGCGACCGGAAGAAGATGTAACATCAGTACATGATAATCGTGAGATTTCATGCCTAAAAGTTTTTAAATCCTTCATCGATACAATGTTCTTCTAGTTTGAAGAGTACCCAGACGGTACTTTTACCGAGTGCAGACATTTGCAGAAACTAATCTTTTCAGCCTTTGAGAGCGTGTAGCATGCAGGAGGTAGGTAGATTCATTCCCATTCTCTTGTGGGTGTAACTCCTTTCATATACCCATGGTTTGCATGTCCTTTCTGATTTTCAAACCGTCTTTTGTTTTGCCGGGTATATTGAGTAAAGTCCCACTCACTGCCTCACCAACGTTCTTCACAATGTGCATGATGTCTAAGCAGTGTCTCACAGAAAGATGACGCCAATAATGTAGTTCCCAAAAGATAGAACACTTTTTCCAAATGTTTTTCGCCGGTTTTGATGTGTTTCCAAATACATTGCAATGTCCTTAACCTTTTCGTATACTTCCTCAGAGCTCAGAGGTAGACGGGCCACACGAGTTTTCGGCTTGACCATTGAACAACTTTCTCTTCGTTACTCGATAAGGGTGATCTTCGGGAGAAGACGTCGATGACACATATAAACATTCTTCCCACAATGTTTTAAACGGTCCGAACAAGTGTCTTCCTCGCATATGGGACATGCAAATGTTCCTTTAACCGTGTAACCGGACAAGTTCCCATACGCAAGGAAGTCATTGACGGTACAGAACAACAAAGCCTTGAGCGTGAAATTCTCTCTTGCATAAGCATCATATACCACGGTCCCCTCATTCCACAATAGCTTCAGATCGTCGATCAGTGGGCAGGTACACATCAATGCTATTACCTGGCTGCTTGGGACCAGATATCAGGAGAGATAACATGATGTACTTTCGTTTCATACACAACCATGAGGGCAAATTGTAGATCACTAGCAGAACAGGCCATGTACTGTGTTGACTACTCAATGTGCCGTACGGGTTCATTCCATCAGTACATAACCCAAGCCTCAGATTCCTATCTTCATGTCCGAATGTTCTTTGTCCGTCTATTGATGTTTCTCCACTGAGGCCCATCTGCTGGATGTCTTAGTTTCTCATCATTCTTTCTACCCTCCGCATGCCACGTAAGTTCTTTGGATCTTTCGGATTCGCAAACAACCGTTTGAATCTGGGTATAATCGGCAAATACCAAACTAGTTTTTCGTGGAGGGCTTTTTTTTCTGATGGAGGAGTACTCACCATCTTTATGCTTATACCGGACAACGAACCATTTCGGGCAATTGGTCCAAATGTTCGTATTCACCAAAACCGCCCCTGTACAACACACAGTTGTTTGGACACATGCGTGAATTTTTTTGTACTCTACTCCCATTGGACACACCCATTTCTTTGCCTCATACGTGGTGGTAGGGAGACCATTCTCATCCGGTAGCATATCATGAATCAGCTCAAGGAATGTCGTGAAACCTTTGTCACTCAATCCATATCTTCCCTTCAGGTTGAACAAATTCAATATAGTTGTCAATTTCGTGTACTTAGTGCAAGTAGGATACAACGCCATTTTGGATGCGTCCAACAACCTTTGATACTCATCCGACCGGTCGACAAAATTATCCTCAACGTTATTAAGCATCTCGTCCATTTGCTCATCATGATAAGTCGACTCACTGTCAACATTGACTTCAGAAGCGCTTGGGAGTTCTGACTCGTTAATAGTATCGAATGTCTGCTCGGTTCTTGAGTTACACCGATCGTGACTATAGGAAGATGAAGCATTATCTTCAACAGGTTCTCCATGAAAAATCCATTTTTTATAATGCGGCATGAAACCACGGGTCTTCACATGCAATTGTACGACGTTGATGCTTGAATAATGTCTAACCACACCACAATCAACACAAGGACATGGAATTTTGTCCGCCTTTGTCCTGTCCTTGTGTTGCACTGCAGCTTTGCAAAACTCTTTCAGCATTTTGTCAAAATGTTCCCCTCTATCACCATACATCCAGTCACGCTCCATACTATATGTGCAACAGATCAAAGGTGTGAGTTAGAGCCACTGTAGAATATGGTCTGTATTAAGTTGCACATGTTTATTTCCTAATGGAGCATGACTGGGATGATTGTCAATTAGTCTAGCCTAACTCTAAGGTTGCAAACACAAAATAAACTAGCATTTTAAATTTAACAAATTGTTACACTTCTAAAACAGAAAACGGTGTTTAAAACAATATTACGAATACTTTTTCTACAAAAATTCGACATGACCTTTGCATAATTGTACACATCACGTGCTTATTATTCAGCACTCACCAAAGTCATCACAACCACAAACATTCCAACAATGGCAGCAACCAACAATTAAAATAAATCAATTCTTTACTAGCTAACTGAAAACCAATTGCGAATTCAGATCATCAAACCAACATTTTCAATTCTCCACTGTATAAGTTCAAACCGGTTTAGAGATTAAAACAGAATCGAGAGTTAAAATACGTACTTGTTTTTAAGGATTTATAGAGAGGGGAGACTGGTGCGTGAGAGGTAGGCTTCTGTGCGAGAGATGCAGCAATACCACTTCTGATATGTCTCTGCAAGGGAGCAACAAAAAATAAATTACAAAAGAAATGCATCAACAAATATGGAATGAAGCTAAATTATGTGCTAGCACTTATATTTAAATACATAATTGCATTTAGTAAACAAAAAATAAGGTTTAGTTACTTACTTGTGCATAGAGAGGAAAGTGCAACAGTAATGGAAGAAGGCGGGAAACAAGAGAGGTGATTCACGGACTTGAATGTAGTGAGACCTGATTAAAAAAATTTAGATATTGTTAGACATATACACATACATCAAACAATATTATAGACACAAGAGAAACTCAGTAGTTGTGTTTGTTCCTTATATGCAGTTAGGTTGCAAATTTACAGTGAGTGAAGAGAATGAAGAGTTAAATTAAAAAAAATACGGTTCCTAAATGAATTGTTTTCAGCCCCTCTTCTCAATCGGGCGTGCGAGACGCGTGTAGCAATACCAATCTCTACAGAGGCAACGCACACGCAAAATAAATATGAATTGAGGGCGCAACACTATATTGCTTACAATCAGGGGCGCAACATAGTACATAAATCAACAAATAATTTTCACACTCAATCTAAACGACTCATAAAGATTGAACAATATTCACATCAATTACAATAATTTTATATTAAACTTAACGACTATACAATACTACATATATATATATATATATATATATATATATATATACACTACCGAATGTTTAATAGTATTTTTTCTAATGAATGAAGTTGTTCATAACAACTCATAAATGATAAGATCAAACTATAACTTACATAACAACCTAAATTGTATTTTCCATGTTTAACATGTTATCCATAATTTTCAATATACCTCTTATGCATCACACTCTTGTATTAACGATAATATATCATAATCAAATATGTAAATTATAAACGTTATCGTTAGCTCATTCAAATAAGCACAATAAGAATTTTTTTAAGTATAACTCTAATACAATCTACAGAGAGTGGGGAACTTAGTGTCAAAGATGATAACTCATCAACTCGACTACATTGTTTATGAAGACAAGGACAAACTCTTAATTGCTTAACATATATTACTTGTTCGAACAAGTAAACTTACATTTGTGATTAGTACAAATTTTGTGCAATTAGATAAACAAAATATACATGCCATTTTCATTGCATAAGGAAAAAATAATTTAAAGATCCCCACCGCACTTTTACTATTAAATAAAACAATACAATATTTAAAATCCTTTTCTTGAAAACAAATTTAGTTATGAAATTTTTCTGATTTATGTGTTGCTTATTTATGCAAAAATAACTAGCAGAGATCTCACTCACCAATGTATATTTACAATGTATATTTACTTATGAAATGTGAATTAACAAGTAATTTTAAGTGGACAAATAAGCTAACCTAACTACACTTAAACAAATAATGCTCAAACATTGTTCCACCCCATATATAAGCATAATTAATCTAGCCCAAATACGCTAACCTAACTATACTTAAAAGAAGGGCCAAAAACAGCAAAATAATTCACTCGGACATTTCGTCAAACACCTTGTGTGCATACATAAATTTATTAGTTTAACAACCAAATCTTGCAAAGATTTCACACACACAATACATATCAGCATCCACAATCACAATGTGACAACAATCTATCAATTTTAACAACACATTAGCAATTAATTAAACAAAACCGAAACTTAAAGTTAGGTTTTAACTCACCTAGCTAGCGCCTCTGTTGCTGGGCGGGAGACGGCGGCGACGACACCGACGCGACGACCACCGACGACGCGACGTCCGGTGAGGCGGAGGAGGAGGAGGGCGGGCGACAGCAGTGTGGTGGCGGTGGCGTCGGTTCGCAGGTCACCGCGTAGAACAGAGAGAGAGGGTTAATTAGGGGCTACTGAAATCGTAATTGTGTCGAGGAGGTCTGGGGGGTTAATTAAAAGACCTATTTCGGCGGTTCTTTGTTAAGAACCGCCGAAATAGGTCTCTTTTATTTTTTATTATTAAATATGGCCTATTTCGGCGGTTCTTTGTTAGGAACCGCCGAAATAGACCCCTTCTTTACAGACCGGATACATCTCGGGCCCCTATTTCGGCGGTTTTATCTACAACCGCCGAAATAGGGGCGCCGAAATAGACGTTTTTTGTACTAGTGCTTGTTAGTGTGCTTTGATGATAGATATTCTCTGGTGACAAATGTATTGTTGAAGAATCAAAGTATATGTAAAGACAACTAGATATTAGAAATAATAATATTATCCTATGGTTTGGTTTAGTTTGGATTATTATTGGTTTGTTTTTTATTCGGGTTGTTTTGGGTCGTGGGTGATTATCGGGTTTCGGGTGACTATGGTTTGGATAGTTTCCGTTTGAACATTTTCGGTTTGGATGATTGTAGATAGTGGTTGAATTTTGGTTCTATCAAATCTCGGTTCAATTTGGTTCGATTTGGTTCATTGTAGGTTTCGGGCAGTAGCGGACCCCGAATTTTTGTTTAGGGGGGGCCAAAAAAATTTTGACACTATTGTTCTTTAAAACATTATGTTATTTTATATTTGTCAAAATTTTATAAGAGCATTTTGCAAATTTTCAAAAGTTTCGGGGGGGGGGGGGGGCGGTGCCCCCAAAACCCCCCTTACGTCCGCCACTGGTTTCGGGTCATTTTTTCAATTGTCCATATAATTGAAAATTGGATTTCCATTCGGTTTTTCGGGTTCGGGTGACTTTTGACACCTCTAGACTCCTACTGTTACCTCTCTTTAAATTTTGGAATATGAACTTGCGGGAAAATAACATTCGAAACCGATATGCCAATTAGTGCAACATAGATGAATTATTTACTTAATCAATTGTTTAGTCGTCCCTGGACATACTATGACACTCCTTGTAAAACAGTTGTTACGTGTCATGAATGCAGAAGCTCTACACAAATAGATATAAATTCAAGATACGAAACCGTATTATATATGAACTAGTTTGTAGCTAACTAGTAGTTAATTAACGTCTAATAATAGGATAGGACTTGTCGAGAAAAGCTATTCATATAGCTGCTAATTGCTGAGTACTCGTGATTAGAAAACGAAAACTTGTTGATGTTAACTAATTAATTACCACATCCCTGGGAAGAAAAAGAATCTAGCAAGCTAGTAGCTTCTCTGATTGATTAAGGTGCGTACACTTCGAGGTGAAGAAACGGAATGAAATTAGGAAGAGAATGGAGAGGAAAGGTAAAAAATTCCCTGAATCAATAAGTCTTTGTGATTTTAACACGGAAACGGAATAAAATTCTTAATGATTGTTTTCGTTGTTGTTTGGTTCTAATGAGAGAAGTGTTAACGCTTAATTAATTATAGATAATATACATCAATATTTATATAAATTATATGTAACATATATTAATATTTATATCAATTATATAGCATATATACATAATTATTTAAATTATAAACAATTTATATTAATATATATATATAATATTTACACAATGCATATCAATAATCATAAGAAAATATTATTTATTAATAATTATATAAATTATATACAATATATAGTAATACTCATAAGAAAATATTATTCTATATTATTAATATAATTTATAAATAATATATTTTTCATATTTATATATTTATAAAATTTTTGGGAAAATTCATAACATACCATTTTTTCTTTCGTAATTCACAATATACCCGTGTTGGTTTTCGTAATTCAACTTTAAACATGCTTAAATGTTGTCCAAAATTGATGAAACTTTACATGGACGATGCTAAAGTGTTATATTTTGGTCCAATATCAAATTTGAAGTTTTTTAAGCTCATATGTGATATGTGGGACCCAATGAACATGTCAAAATTTTCATTGGGTCCCACAAGTCACGGGTGAGTTTAAAAAACTTCAAATTTGATATTGGACCAAAATATAACATTTTAGCATCATCCGTGTAAAGTTTCATCAATTTTGGACAACATTTAAGCATGTTTAAAGTTGAATTATGAAAACTAACAGGGGTATACTGTGAATTACGAAAGAAAAATGGGTATATTGTGAATTTTCCCATAATTTTTTAACATTTTTATAAATAACATATATAATTATATTAATATTTATAAGATTTATAGTATTTCAGTTATAAATAATTTTTTTATATTGCCTCTCCTTTCTTTCCCTTCTCTACTCTTCTCCTTCTTTTTACCCTTTTCTCGTCTTCCCTTCTCCCTCTCTCTCTCCCCCTAACCTCTCCCTATTATATATATATTGATATTTATTTTAATATACAAATATATATCTAAATATATTTGAGTTTTCAGTATTTAAATTATAAAAAATAGTTACTAATTATAATATTTATAATATTTTTTCATATTTTATAAATTATATGCAATCTATATATATTATATTGTATTTAATTTACTAATAATAGGTATTAATATTTCCTGAATTTAGAGTATTTACTTTAAAATAATATACTATAATGTATTAGTATTCGTAATTTATTCAATATATGTAATATATATGAATATTTATATAATAGATTAATACTTATTAAATTATAAATGATATATATGAAATATGTAATATATAAATATTATCTTCATATACAAATTTATAAAAACTATAAATAATATTTATTAAAGAACTAAATATGGTATACTACTACCTTCGTCCCACTTTGACCTTCCTGTTTGCTTTTTGGCACGTTTTTCCACTTCAATATTAAACATATAAGATAAGATAATTTTATAAAATAAATTTCTACAATATATAGTTTTTGACATAAAGATTTCATTACAAAAGTTAGATTTGTAAAAATATGTTATTTTATATATTAAATATTGAAGTCAAACGACATGTTCTATTAGTATACCAGAAGGTCAAAGAGGGACGAAGGGAGTATTATTTATAAAAAGTATTTATTATATATTAATATTTATCTATATTATATATATCATATATGCTATATTTTTATCTTAAAGATAATGATAGGGGTAAGATGAGGGAAATGGAATACCATTCCCTGGGATTATGGGGGAATCACAAAAGAGGATATGGGGGTTTTCAAACTTAATATGATCAGGAAAACAGAATCACAGAAAATACAAAACAAACAACTACAAAAGGAATGAATCTCTTTCCCTCCACTAATTATCCCGAAGTGAACACACCCTAAGATAATGACCGTGGTTTAACTTTTATAAGTCCTACGCATGAGGTTTATTTGTTTTTTCTGCATAATCTTTTTGTGCTAGTCCCCAACATTAGTTCATTTTATAAATAGGATGCACAATATAGAGGGAAACTTTGTCAAGCTCAAAGATATGAAAACAAATATTCATTACTAGAGATTAAACGAAGCCAGTACTGAAAGCATGTAATTTAAAAGAAGACGCTAACAACTGCACGCATATTTTTTTTTTATAATTTGGGCTTAAAGCCAATATATTAAAGAAACCCTGAAGATTCAGGTGGATGTGTGTTTTTGGGCCTCATTAAAACCTCTCAAAGCAAAACTTAGTGGGAAAAAGTCTAGAGAGGAAAAAGAGTACCCTACATCCAATTACAACCCTATTGTCAAACTAAGGAAAAAGAAACAAAAGAGACAAAAAGAGCAGCAACACAACCAAAATACAAACTCCTCATACAACCGAAAGCGAAAAAAGGCACATCTTACAAAAAGTCCTTAAGGGAAGCCGTTCCAATGAACGCTTCACACGACACAAATAGGCCCTTCCACCATGTTCTTGTCCACCTCCATATACCGAGCTTAACTTGTACCACCGTCCGATCCACATCAAGAGTACCAGCTTGGAATATGACTTTATTCCTACCTAGCCACACGTGGTAGATGCCATAGCATAAAGTTGATCTCCATACTCTAGTTGCTTTTCTGCCCAATCTTATAGCAAACCAGTCACTATAAATGTCTATAGCTCTAGGCTTGAAATCGAACTGAATATTCCACCACTTCAGAAGGTTATCCCAGACACCAGTAATCTTGGGGCACAAAAATAAAGTATGCTCTAAGGTTTCCATAACCCTGTTACACCACGGGCATAAACTCTGACCAAGAGGGATTAAGTCCCTCTCAAATAAGAGTTCCCTAGTTGGAAGACCATGCCTGAGCATGAACCACAGGACCATCTCAACCCGCGGCTCACACAGACCACTCCAAATCTGCCTCCACTCAACGGCATCATTCTCCTCTGCTTCTGAATTTCGTAACTGGAGAAATGAGGTTGTTACATCCTTTACAATAGAGATCTGGCCCGCAGAATTCCAGTGAATCTTGTCCTCCTGTGTCAGCGAAGATGGTTTTACCGCCAGGACTGCCTCCAACTCATGCAGCATGGCCACTTCATACTCGAACAGGTTCCGCCTCCACCTTAGATCCCAAACCCACGTGCCGTCCACCCAGGACCCCATGTTTGCTACTGTATTATTCTGTTGTAGGCTAATACTGAAAAGCCGGGGGAACTTATGACACAGCACTCCTGCTCCCGACCACCTGTCTTGCCAAAAGAGAATGATCTGTCCATTTTTCAGAGATAAGCGAATCTTTTCTACTATTAAATCCCTTAACTGCTCATTTTTAGTGGTAGCCTTCACAATCGCGGCCCACAACCCATTAAATCTGTTGCCCTGTTGAAGATCTTCCCCTGTATGCATGCCTCCGTGAATCTGGTAGATGGAACTGATTGTTTTGTTCCACAATGAAGACTTACTATGAGCAATGCGCCATCTCCACTTAGTTAAGAACACAAGATTTTTTAGCTGTAGATCCGAGAAACCTAGACCCCCGGCGTCTTTTGGCCTTGTCATTTTTGCCCATGCAACTGTGGTCATGAACCTAGTGTTACTTTTGCCCCAGAAAAATTGTCTTTGCAAGGACACTAGTGTACGTCGCACCTTGCTGGGAATGACAAAAAGACTCGCGTAATAAAGTGGGACAGAATCTAAAACCGAGTTGATGAGCACTGCTCGTCCAGGTTTGGAGAGATTGGTGGATTTCCAGTTTGCGAGCTTCATCTGCACCTTGTGAATGACAGGGTCCCATGTCGAGGCCTTCCTTGGATTTGCGCCCAGAGGGCACCCTAGATAAGTACTTGGGAGGCTAGCCAGCCGGCAACCAAATATTTCTCCTACCATCTCCTCTTCATCTTTATTAGCATTGATGCAGAAAGCCATTGATTTTTCCATGTTAAGTCTTAATCCACTCATCTCCGCAAATAAAATGAGGATTCGGTGTAGTTGCATCAGCTCTTCCTTATTAATTTCACTGAATAACATCACGTCATCCTCGAACTGTAGATGTGTTATTCTCACCCGCCTTGCTCCAACTTTCAGACCCGAGAACTCATGGTTTTCTACCGCACTTTGAATTAGCCAATTTAAAGCCTCAACGATGATTACTGGATACTTGGTTCCATCAACTCTTACCATAATTTTCCAATTTATCATTTGGAGTGTTGAGGTTTCTATTTGGAGTCGTATTTCCGCATTCTCTACGACTTGGCTATTATCCTCCTCAATCTTGATGACGTCACCCACAGTTTGGGCAATCTTGCGTACATTCACCTTATTCCATGCTTGTAGTGGGATGCCCCGTATGACTATCCATGTCCTCCGTTTTTCGACTTGGTCACCTTCCTCCCATCTACGGATTTCCATTCCTTTTGGTTCCTTGCCTTTAGCATTAGCTGTTTTCACAACCTCATCAACTTCATATATTGTATTAAACACCATAAGAAACTTTTTGCTCGAGAAAGCCAATAGACCTGCAAGATTCGGCCATCTGTTTTGTAAATACTCCATCGCCTCCTTTGGATTTTTTCCCTCTGGAAGGGTAATCACAGCACATTTTGACAGACATGTTCTCATTACTGTGTCTAATTTGACGTCCATGGAGAGCCTAGTTTTTACATTGATGTTCTCCTTACGAACCCAGGCGCTCTGTTTTGACAACTGGCTCGGATTTTGACCGGGGTGGTACATGGTATTTCTAACAGGGTGTTGGTTCCCTTCATAGGGTCTTTTCTCTTTTGCTCTGTAGCCTTGAAACTCCATTCGAGCCCAGAGCTTATTCTCATTGACATTCCAACCACTAATTCCTTCAATGACTCTTCTAGCATCATCAGTGTGATTTACATCAACGAAGGCACATGCTTCATGGCTCCTTTTCCTACGTTTCTTGCTAATGTAAACTCTACTCCACGGAGCAAACTTTCCCATAATCTTCCTCAGCTGATATTGCGACACTGTTCTATCAATGTTATCGATGAAAATAGTAGTTTTTGAGAGCCTACCTTGGAGTTTACTTTCCCTACCGGTGTTAATCCTTTCTGTTCGCTTGGGTCCGAATGCCTGATGTCGGGTTCCATTTTGGGTAGGCCTGTAGGGATGCGACTTCCCTTCGAACTTTCCTCCTCCTTTGGAATCTATCTTGTGGGATTTCTGCTTCCATCAAGATCTCTTTCCTGGGGTTCTGCTTTCGAAGCGTTTATGGCGGCTATGGTTTCGCCCTGAGTACTGTGTCATCCCTCTCCCCATCGAGTCTAAGGCTATTCTTGTGACGGTAAGTAGGCAACGTTCTTTGCGGGGTTTGGGAGCGGTGTTAGGTTTGGGCCGGGGGACAAATGGTGAGTGAGGTGGAGCAGGGATTGGTGCGAGGGTGGATTTAGGCTGTGGAGGTTGCGAGGCAGTGGGGGGCTAGGCGGTGGATGGAAGGGCGGCGGCGGCATCATTCTGAGTTATGGGGGTTGCGAAGAGGGGGGTTCGAGGAGGGGGAGCGGGAAGGGAGAGAGGCGACATTACTCAGAAGGGAGAGGACTGCACGCAGATTTTAAAAAGAGACATGAAGTTTAATCTGTTTAACGTTGTAAACGATGTATGACTATTGTATTCATAACAGATTATATATTAATTTCTCTTTTCACCTCTTTCAAAACAAACTTTGATACAGTTACCGAACTCCAACTTCCTCCAGTAAAAAAAAAGCCATTGCTAATACTATGCGCTCCACGCGCCCGAAATCTGGGTTTTTCCCCTCGCGTCTCCAGTTCTCCTTTTCACTTCACGTTTCTCCTTCCATCTTTACTGTCCTAGCGCCTCCGCTACCCCGAACCACCATCGTAGTCCCACCACGCCGCCAGGCCACCGCCTGGTGGCTAGGATCCTGCTGGTGGTACTTCCCCCTCCTTTCTTCCCCTCCTCTCCCGGCTCCCGATGGGTCGTAGGCGGCCTGGAACCCGCTCTACTCCGACGCCCCCTCCCTACCCAGCGATGGTCTGGAGACCTCCCCCCACCCCCTCCTGGTGTCCCGCGTTTGGCTTTCTGCTCCCCTGTGCAGCGTTCGCGGTATTCTCCTGCTCCTTCACCTGTAGTCCTCGCTGAAAGCCCTACGTCTCCAAGTGCTGGTGGTTGCATTGTTTCGCCCTCTATTCCTTGTGTTGGTGTTGCTAGCTGTTCCCCGGTGGAGCCAAGCGTGGCCCCTGGTCTTGTGTTCCCAGATGGGAAGGTGGTTTCAGATTCTGAGGGAGGTGCCTTGGCCATTTTTTAGAACGCCAATGTCCATCCTAATGGAGCTGTAGGTCTCATTGATGTCTCGTTGGGTGCTACGACTTTGTCTCCTCCTACTTTGTGTGCGAGCTTTATCTCCTCAGATGGGGACGTAGCTCCTGTGCTCTCAAATCCTGGATATGTTGGGAGTTTCGCTTGTGTTGGTGGTGTTGAGAGTGGTAGTGACGCTACCGATTTCGAGAACTCCGACGTCAATCTAGGTGGTGTTTCAGGTCCTGGTTGAGTTGTTAACCCGTTGGTATCGGGTATCTAGACAATAAAATTGAGGATCCTTCTATTAGGCAAGACATTTCCAGTCAAACCAATTTTGTCGGACTGTTATTCCTCTTGTGAGTGGCGGGGTTGAATGTGTGGATAACTCAGTACCGGGTTGCATGACGAACAAGATTATTGGTCCTACTATTAGGAAAGATGCTGCCCATTCAAACCACATTGATGTAGGCCGAGTCAGACCTCCTCAATCTGCTTTAAAGTCCACTAAGCGGGGTGGAGCTGCCCACCCGAGATGTAGCGGTACCGAATCCGAAGACCCTAATTCCTCTAAGAGTTCTAGTGGTGCTCCCGTATCCTCTACGCTCAGAACTGGGGCAGGCCTAATTTCATTTCACATAATGGGTGTGTTCATGCGGTCCCCAATCGCCCCCAGCCACTGTCTAGCAGCTTCGTTGTTGGCAAGGTGGTGTCTGTTTCGAAGCCAGACCTTTATCTTGTAGTTGACCTCTCAGCCTCCCTATTGATAAGGGTATACAGGAGTAGCTAGACCAACCAGACTCTCCTTCCTCTAGGCAAGCTGAGGGGTGATTTCCCACCCCTCCCCACCGTCCGGTGTCTACTGCTCCTACTCCTGGAGTCCAAGAACCTAGTAGAGATCATATCGTGGTTGCGAAAAGAACCTCAAGGCCAACCAACTCAGGTAAGGTCCCTAAATCTACTAGTACCAAGGTTAACCCTTCATATCTTGATGTGCTTCTAGCTAAGCAAAAGTCTAGCTCAGGTATGTCTTTGCATTTTGATCATAATGAGAACATGGACACTGATAGTCCCTTTGGTTCTATTGAGGAGGATGACATTTCTCTTGAGATTGATTACTGGAGGAATGCTTTGGTGGGCCATATTTAAGGAAACATTTTGGGTTTAATATTGTTAAGTAATTCTTGAAGACAGATTGGAGTTTTGTGACCACCCCCCAAATTCTCCTCCACGATGAAGGATGGTTCTTATTCCGCTTTGACAAAGAAGAGGATCTCCAGCAAGTACTTGACAAGGGCCCCTGGCTCCTATACTCCTCCCCTTTGATCCTAAAAAAATGGTCCCCCGACATCTCCTTCAACCCAAAAGACCTAAATCACATCCCTGTTTGGATCCAGCTTCCTAGGCTCCCCATAATCTATGGTCCCAATCTAGCCTTAGGAAGGTTTGAACTAAGATTGGCTCCCCCTACTCTTACCAATCAACTGCTACTAAATTAATGATCTATTACGCTAGAGCCTTTGTTGAAGTGGATTTCAATCTTGTTATTATCCGAGAAATCGTGATTATCACCCCCCCCAATTCTCACCCCTGGACCCCCCCCCCCCCCCCGGCCCTGGGCGTACCCTCAAGACTAAGTCTCCCCCTCTTCTTTTGCCCTGCCAATCCTATCCACCCCACCCCTCTCTAAATATACCCCTAACCAATAGTGTCCCTCTGTCTTCTTTACCCCAGACTCCAGGCTCCTCTCTCGCCTCACTGGCTCTCCACCGTACTGCTATCCCTAGTGTCTATCCTCCTGGCTCCCCCCTGGTTCGCCATCTCACCCCCCCAAACCGCTATCTCTAGTTCTACCCCCTGCTAGATCTTCCTGACCCTCTTATGTCTCCCTCCCTTCAGCTTGTGCTCGCACCTGCCCATTTGAACTCCTGGCAAGCGGTCCCCCTAAAAGGAAGGCCTCTAAGAAGACTATGTCGGGTCCTTCAGCAAAGGATTTATCGCTCTAGCTCACTAACCCCTTCTCTGTGTTTGATCAGGGCTCTGCTCTACCTGCCCCCTCCCCCTCCCTTAACCCCCTCCTTATGAATATTGTAGTTTGGAACATCAGGGGTTGCAATGATCTTCCCAAGCTTTGAGAAATCTAGCGATTTGTTTTGAATAATAAGCTTTGTGCTTTTGGCCTTCTTGAAACCCATGTTTCTCTTAGCAATCACCAGTCTATCTTGTCTTGGTTCTTTCCCGTTTGGAACTTCGTCCATAATTATATTGCGCATCCGAATGGGCGCATCTAGGTCCTCTTCAACCCCTTCTTTATTTCTCTCTCCCCTACCCATCACCCTACTCAAGTGCTTACCTGTAAGGTCACCATTCTTGGCTCTTACGGCTTTGCCATTTCGATTGTCTATGGGAGGAACAACCCTTCACTTAAAACTCAACTGTGGGAGGAGATCGTTAATCTTAGTCGTATCTCTATGGGACCCTAGGTGGTCGTTGGGGACTTCAACAATATACTCTATGCTGATGATAGGCTTAGATCCCACATCCCTTCCCCCAGGGATTACCGTGACTTCGCCGGCTGTGTCTTCGGGGCCGAGCTGCAGGACCTTCCCTTCTATGGGTGTTTCTATACCTTGTGGAATAATTAATATGACCATAGATGTGTCATGGGTAAAATTGACCGGGTTCTTGTTAATGAGGATTGAATTTTGTCTTTCCTATCAACTTTCGCTACCTTCCTTCCTCCCCTCATTTCGGACCATAGCCCCATGATTATCACCCTTCCGCACTCCTCCCCCCCCCAAGAGGGGCTTTAGATTTCTTAACTTTTAAATCAAGGACCTCACATTTCTTCCTCTTATTTGCAAAGCTTGGGACATTCCGCCCCAGGGGAACCGTTTTTTCACTATCGTTTATAGATTGTGCCACCTTAAAGGAGTCCTTTCTTCTCTTCATAAAAGCTGGATTCGGTTCCCATTGTGTCAAAGGACAAAACATCAGAGAGGAGCTCAGTGATACTCAAATGAAATTGAATTGGGATCCCTGGTACCCCTCCCTAATACCCATCAACAATCCTTGAGACATAGCCTCTTTATTGGGGACAACCAAGAGCTCTTATTTCTTCACCAGCTCTTAAAATCCCGCTAGCTCAAGTTTATTGATTCTAATACTTCCTTTTCCATAGCAACATAAAGGTGAGAAGGAATAAAAACTCCATTGCTTCTATTACTAATGATCTTGGGGAAGTCCTCAATACCTTGGGTGACATCAAGGATTGCCTTGTAGCTTACTTCAATCATTCTTTTGGCTCTAGAGTGTCTCTTCTCTACTCTCTTGTGAATTTTAACCTAGAGAACGCCAGAACTCTTGACCAATCCAGATGGACTCCCTTCACCCGGCCCGTTGATCATAAAGATATTAAATCGGCTCTCTTCTTCATCGGGGATGACAAACCCCCAGGTCCGGATGGTTACACGGCAAAATTCTTCAAAGCTGCTTGGGATATCATTGGTGAGGATATCTGTTGGGCAATCAAAAGTTGCTTCTATAGTGGTAGGCTTCTCAAAGAAATCAACTCCTCCCTCATCAGCCTTGTCCCTAAGACTGACGTCGTCTCCTCTCCGCGGGACTTTAGGCCCACTCTTGCGGCAATACATTATACAAAATCATTAGCAAAATCCCTGCCAAGAGACTTAAGGATATCCTCCCCTCCCTTATAAGCAGTTCATCTCTGATAATACCTAATTGTGCTCCTGCCTCATGAAAAACTACCAAAGAGCGCATATTTCCGCTCATATCATGATTGCGATGGATATTAGGAAAACTTTTGACACCGTTGACTGGACCTTCCTCCAGAACACTCTCTCCTTCCTAAACTTCCCCCAGAGTTTGGTAACTGGATTATGAAATATGTCACTACCGCTTCCTTCTCGATCAACATCAATGGCTCCCATTCTGGGTTTTTTCAAAGGCGAGCGCGGGATGCATCAAGGTGACCCCTTATCTCCTACTTGTTTGTGCTTGTTATGGACATGCTCTCCCATCTCCTTGATCAGCTCCACCAATCTCTTGCCTTCTGCTACCACCCAACATGCCAATTTCTCCACCTCTCCTACTTTTCTTTTTGGATTATGCTCTCCTATTTTGTAGAGGTGATCAGGACTCTATATCACTAATGCTTAGTAAATTGAATCTATTCTCTAAGGCCTCGGGGCACAAGCTTAACCCCTCTAAATCAGACTTATTCTTTGGGGGGTAGCCCTTCTCTAGCTGATACGATTATTCAATATACCGGGTTTGACCATGGTTCCTTTCCCTTCCGCTACCTTGGCATCTCTATCAACATAAGGAAACCTAGAACTACCGACTTTGACCTCCTTATTGACAGCATCCACAACACTATGTCTGTTAAGTCAAGATCCTTTAGTTTTGATGATAGCAAACCTGTGTTGTTTATCTAATGTGTTTGCTGAGCTTATGATTAAGATAAACAGTTAGAGGAGTGGCTTAGCACGCAAAGTTGCAAGCGTACTCCGTTCATGACATGTGCCCATCCAATCGGGCACCTGTCTGGGAGAGCTCCGATAGAACTTCTGGTACACACAAGAAGTCAAATACTACACAACCATATCTCTCATGCATCAGACATAGTAGAAGGACAAAAGACATCAAGTGTGCCAACAAACTCATGCACACTCATGCATCCACACAAGAAACTAGCTCACGACAAAAGTCTTGCTCATTAATGAGCAAGATAACAAGACAAGGCCAGAGCTATTAAGAGGCACTCATTACGCAACATTAATGAAGCCTTATAGAGCATTTATGAAGCCGTCATGATAATGCAAGTGAAGGGAATAACCCTTGGACCTGGAAATATATCCTTCATGCTATAGACTTGTGGATCAAACAATGTGGGTCCATTAAAGATACCTCTTCGCTCCTCATATCATACCCTCCCTGCCTTTGTGTCAGCCTGTTTTATAATGATGCCTCCATTTCCTTCCGGCCCTTTTCTTGGTTTAACATCTGCTGGAAAACATGGTCAACCCCCAAAGCCAAATTCATTTTATGGCTTACTCTGAGAGGTAAATTGAAAACTTGTGATAAGCTCCAATATTAGGGCATTTATCTTGCTAACAGATGTTGGCTCTGTGAACATGCTAGAGACCAGCCACCATATATTTTTCTAATGCAGGTTCTCTAAAAGGATTTGGTGGAGCATTTGTGATTGGTGGAGGATTCCTACCAACAGATTGAGCCTCCGCAGCTGTTCCTATTGGATATCATGCTTCTATAAGAGGTATTGTCCGATCGACTTAGTGAAAAGAGCTGGCATCGCTAATGTTGTCTACTACATCTGGATCGAGTGATGTAACCGGGCCATGGTCAATCTGACCAGAGATCATACTCTCATTGTATTAGACATCAAAGCTGCCACTAAAGCAATTATTTGTATGGGATGTGTCGCACCACCAAAGACTTTGACAAGCTGGATAGGGTTCTTTCCTCCAAGTGCCCATTTGTTGTGTGGGACATTTTTGTACATGTGCCTTCATATTGTTGGCTTTTTAAAGCTTTTGTATAATGCTAGGAAATTTTTTGTATATCCCATCTCCCCTTAGCCCTTTTGTATATCGTTCGATATTCGATATAAAGACCTCCTATGTATCTACTGCTGTAAAAACTCATCTCATTTTATATAAATCATTACCTTTATTTAGAAAAAACTTTGATATAGTGTTGGATGCGATGTGATATAAGTTTATTGCCATGTCAAAATAAGAAATGATTTGTATTATGATACAGAGAAATATGTGCATTATACAAGCGATGTGCTATGTTATGTTACAAATATAATCTTCTATTATGATAATTACATTACTATTTAACAAAATGATGTAGTATGTAAAAACACAACCTAAACAACATTGTTTCATTAGTTGATCTTTTTTACTAGCTACTACCATGATTTGAAATATAAACATTGTTTTTATGTTGAACTTAGTGATTTGAATATTTTGGATATTTACTTTGTAATATTTAATTAATTTGATGGTCAATTATTACTGATCACGAGTTGTGTAATTTGTAAGTTATTATATATTTTAGAGTAAATTACTCTAAGCCCCCATGGGGTTTAGTGATATTACAAGTTAGTATCTTTATGTTGTCAATATATCTAACAACCCCCTCGAGGTATAGGGGGATTTTGACAATGGGCCCCCAAAACTATAAATATGTTTGCTTAGGCATTGATTCTCTCCAGCCTAGCAACCTCTTCACCTCACATTGTCACATCGGACAATACTTAATACATAATCACACTCATAACCTCTTTCTTCTTATTTTTCTCTATTTTCAAATCACCTTTTCTCCTTCCGAACATCAAAACAAAGAACCATAACTCGAATTAAGCAACTATTATGTACATAGGAGTCACACCCTCATGGGTTTTTTTAAAGAATAGACTTTTAGGGAGAATATATTGTGGTTTGAATTATGTTTTAACAATTTCCTAGTGCGACAATATGACACAATGAGTGAAAAAGCTAACACGTTAAGGGATACATTGTCAAGTGGAAAGGAATTAGTGTCTAAGAAAACATATTTGAGGTTTTGAAGGCCCACTGTAAGGAATCCTCAAACCTCGAGGGGGTTTCCATATATACTGATAACCTAAAGATGCTAACTTGTAATATCGCCAAACCTTAAGGGGGCTTAGAGTAATTTTGTAACGCCCTTAAAACCGGCCTAAGAATTAGAGGCATTACACGCCGCCTATTACTACCTAATAACGCAAGGCTATAAAACTATCGTTCGCATTCAAGCCCCGAAATAACACTTTCATTAATAGTTGTAAGACAAATGTGTCAAATACACTAACGTTAATGTTATCCTCAAAACCACATCAGAAGTCAGAACAGAGTAAGGCCCAAAGGCTTCAAATCATAAGGTCAAATGCTTAACATATGAAATACCTACATATGTAAAGCTCCAGAAAATTAAGGTGATCCTCGCTGATCAATCTAGAAAGACAGTAGGAGTAGGAGGATGAGCACACAACTATGCCCAGTAAGCAGCGACCGTCATCAATAAGGTCGCTCAAAACAATTGAAATCAGAGAAATATTAAGAAGATACACAATATATATCGATAGCTTCTCAAAACAGACTGAAGTTTAACAGAATCAAATACGGAATGGAACACAAGGTCCCCAGTTCAGAAACATTCAGAGTTCACAACAGAGAGGGACACAATATAGTGCATAACACTCAGAAGGGTCGAAGACCCATAGATCATAACAGATCTCTCGGCAACGCAGAAATGACCCGGAAGAGTCAAAGGGTCCGTCAACCCCACAGAACAGAAAGGGAATGACCCACACTCAGAATGACGTCTACATGGTATGCCATGGAATAGCTCGACCCAACCATTCACGGCTCAGAAACAAAGTATAGTAGGGATTCAGAGGAGTCCAACGCCGTAAACGGCATTCAAATCCGAGTTTAGACAGAGAAGTTATGCTGAAAACAGTGCGGTGTCCGAACTTGTGTCCGGACATCGATGCTCGGACACAAGTCGAGACTTCAAAGCCAGAAATTGTCAAATGTCTGAACTTGTCTTCGAATGTCAATGTTCGGACACAAGTCGAGTTGAAGTCAGAGAGAAAGTTAAGGAAGTGTCTGAACATAAAAGCTCGGACGGATGTTCGGACAGTTTATGAGAAAAGTTACGTGGTGGAGTCCGAGCTTGTGTCCGGACATCAATGTTCGGACACAAGTCGAACTAAAATCAGAGGGAAAACTAAGGGAGTGTCCGAACATCAGTATTTGGACTGATGTTCGGACATACCCCGAACTTTGAAAATCAGAAGCGCCCAGCGTACTGTCCGAACTTCCAAGCTCGGACAACGTTCGGACAAGGCAAAAACCACAATTTCAGAACGGATTCAGAAAGGAAAATGCATAGAAATCAACACCACTTGCCAAAATGCCACACACACCAAGTCAGATTGAAAACACAGAATACCATGGGGGTTTATCCATTTAGAAACCACCAAAACACAATCATAACTCACACAACAAATCAGAACGTAAATCCCTTGCAACACCCCATGGCTGAACTTCCAAATCGAATCAGAATCGACCACCTACCTTGGTAATTAGTAGCAGAAACCTATAATCTGAGGCAGTCCACAGCAATCCAGCAATCTGACACTGATCCACAGCAACTGAATTCCCACAATTGACATACCAAAATCAGAAACGAAAGAAGGAACTTAACCAACGGCGTCTCATAATTATGCAACACGAACCTGATCGAAAGCGCAACAATCCCACAATCCGAAGCAGTTCTACAGTCCGCGTAGTTCACAATTTCAGCCACAACCAACGACCACTGATTCAATCATATTCGAAGGCTCAAAATCAGAAAACTGAGAGGAGAGAAAACTACCAACGAAGTCCAGAACTCTATAGCACAAACCTGATTTTAGAGAAAGAGTGACACAGCAGCGGAGATGCACAATTCGGAGTAGGAATCCATAGACAACAGTACACAACCTTCGGTAGAGTGAAGCGATTAGAGGAAGAGAGAGGAGGAAGGAACTGCTGTTCAAAGTGACGCTCCACAACGCAAATAAAACTTGCGACTAAAACTGATCGGGAAGTAGTAGAAGAAATTATATTAATCCTTAATATAATTCTACTTACCTTAATTACATACAGGAGGAAAGACCAGTCTGCCCTCGCCTTTTTGAACGAATTCCACGAGAGTCCTCAACTGACATGGTTAAATGTAATCCGACTTAGATATGAATATAAACCGACATATAATAACATTACGAAACCCGGGTTATAACATCACCTCCCCCTTTAAAGAATTTTGTCCTCGAAATTGACTCACCTCACTGATCAAAAAGGGAGGGAAACTTGGCACGTAGCTCATCCTCGAGCTCCCAAGTCACTTCACCCTCTGACTGGTCAGACCACTGGACCTTAACAATAGGCAGGGTCTTGCTGCGAAGCTGACGGACGTCTCTGGCTAGAATGCAGGTACGCTCCGCCTCATAACTGAAGTCCTCTCACAGCTGAAGCTGGCTGTGGTCGATCTCATGGGACGGATCATGAAGGTACTTCCTCAACATCGAAACATGAAAGACATTGTGAACCGCTGACAAAGAAGGGGGCAACGCAAGACGATAGGCAACTGAGCCAATCCTTTCCAAGATCTCGAACGGACCCAAACCTTGGACTGAGCTTCCCACGCTTCCCAAACCGGACAACACCCCTGACTGGAGAAACTCTCAGGTAGACATGGTCCCTGACCTCAAACTCGAGCGGTCTGTGCCTCTGATCTGAATAACATTTCTGCCTACTCTGAGCAACAAGTAGGCTCTCCCGAATCATTCTGATCTTCTCCACTGCTCCCTGAACCAACTCAGGTCCAACCAGGACTTCTCCTTCAGGTCATCCCAACAGATGGGTGACCTGCACCTCCTACTATACAACGCCTCAAACGGAGCCATACCGATGCTCGCCTGAAAGCTGTTGTTGTAGGAAAATTTGATCAGAGTCACATGCTGATCCCTCCAAAATCCAGTACACATGCACGAAGCATGTCCTCCAGGACCTGATTAGTCCTTTCCGTCTAACCATCCGACTGAGGATGGTAGGCTGAACTGAATGCCAGCTCGTACCCAAAGCCTACTGTAGACTACGCCAAAACCTCGACACGAAACGAGGTTCCAATCAGAAACTATAGAGGTAGGCACCCCATGAAGTCTAACTATCTCATCCAGGTACAAGCGAGCCAAACACTCCAAACTGAAGGTCTTCTTCACCGGCAGAAAGTGGGCAGACTTCGTCAGTCGGTCCACTATCACCCATAGAGCATCACGGCCCGAAGGAGTCCTAGGCAATCCCATGACAAAATCCATCCCCACACTCTCCCACTTCCACTCGGTAATGGGAAGGGGCTGAAAGCCCTCACCTGCTGGCAAGTCTGACATCTCGAAACGAACTCAGAGATGTCGTGCTTTATCCTAGGCCACCAGAAGGACTCCCTGAGATCCCGGTACATCTTCACCCCTCCTGGGTGTACCGAGTATGGAGCTCCATGAGCCTCCTGAAGAATCTCCCTCCGTAGCACCGCATCATCAGACACACAAACTATATCTCTAAAACGCAGGCAGCCATCACTAGAAACACTGAAGTCTGAACTCTGATCTGTAAACAACCCCTCTCTGATCTGGCTTAACGCTGAATCTGACTCCTGACCAACCCTGATCCTGTCAACCAACGAGGACTAGACCTGAAGCGTTGCTATCAAACTGGCACTATCTGATCTGACGATCCAAACGCCCATACGCTACAACTCCATGGCTGACCTCTGAACACCCGATAATGCACAAGCAACTCCTGGAGCACCTCTCCGACTCAATGTGTCCACCACTACATTTGGCCTATCAGGGTGGTAGAGGATCTCCAAATCATAGTCATGAAGTAGCTCCAACCACCTCCTCTGTCTCAAATTTAATTCCTTCTGTGTGAATAGATATTTGAGACTCTTGTGGTCCGTTTAGACCTTACACGACGCTCCATAAAGATAATGTCTCCAAATCTTCAGCACAAACACCACAACTGCAAACTCCAGATCTTGGGTCGGGTAGTTCTTCTCATAAGGCTTAAGCTGACGAGAGCCATAAGCCACTACCTTACCCTGCTGCATCAAGAAGCACCCAAGTCCCTTATGGGACGCATCACAGAAGACCTCGAAGCCCTCGGTCCCAGATGGCAACGTCAGAATCGGTGCGGTAGTCAATCTCTTCTTAATCTCCTGGAAGCTCTGCTTGCAAGCCTCGCTCCACTGGAACTTAATCTCCTTCCTCAACAGGCGGGTCAGCAGGGATACAATCTTAGAAAACCCCTCAACGAACTTCCTGTAGTAACCAGCTAACCCAAGGAAACGATGGATCTCAGCAACATTCGTGGGCCTCGCCCACTCCATCACGGCTCTAATCTTCTCAGGATCCACTAAGATACCGTCCCTCAAAACTACATGTCCCAAGAAGACCACACGATCCAGCCAAAACTCGCACTTCTTAAGCTTAGCATAAAGCTCTCGTTCCTTCAGCGTCTGCAGAACGATCCTCAGATGCTCCTCTGCGCTCTTGAAGTACACCAAGATGTCGTCTATGAAGACAACCACAAACTGATCCAAAAAGGGTTTGAAAACCCGGTTCATCATGTCCATGAAAACTGACGGAGCATTAGTCAACCCGAATGGCTTGACTAGGAACTCGTAGTGGCCATAACGAGTCCTGAAGGCAGACTTAGGCACATCCTCGGCCTTAATCCTCAACTGATGGTTGCGTGATCGAAGATCTATCTTGGAGAATATTGTGGCACCCGCCAACTGGTCAAACTGGTCATCAATACGCGGTAGGGGATAGAGGTTCTTGATGGTCACCTTATTCAACTCTCTATAATCGATGCATAGCCTGAAGGTACCATCCTTCTTCTTCACAAATAGCACTAGCGCTCCCCAAGGCGAGACGCCAGGGCGAATGAAGCCCTTATCCAGCAACTCCTGTAGCTGAACCTTCAACTCCTTCAGCTCCGCCAGCCCATCTAAATCGATGGTGAACTCCACCACCCTCTCTGGCGGAAGTCCGGGCACGTCGTCCTGGAAGACCTTAGGAAACTCTCTAACGATCGGAATGCTCTCAAAGCTGGATCCCTCGCGCACCTCTGGCATATAACACAAAAACCCCTGGTAGCCCTTCCTCAAGAAGCTAGCCGCCTGCAATGCTGACACCAACATGGGCGCACCTGGAACCGCATTCCCAGAGAAAACAAAATGAGTCCCGCCTGGAAGATCAAACACCACTCTCCTCGATGCACAATCAATATGGGCATGGTGCTCTGCTAGCCAGTCCATGCTCAAGATAACATCAAAGCAGGCCCTCCGCATTGGGATGAGGTCAGCATAAAAGGTCTTGTCCCGAGCTACTATGGGACAAGCCTAACACACAGAATCAAGCACATAAAGGGCAACTCCACCCAAGGGACTACTCACACATAAGTCTACATCACTACGCTCAGCAGT
The DNA here is from genome assembly GCA_023374045.1 of Limonium bicolor. Lineage (NCBI taxonomy): Eukaryota > Viridiplantae > Streptophyta > Magnoliopsida > Caryophyllales > Plumbaginaceae > Limonium > Limonium bicolor. The sequence continues at coordinate 164,445,523 of CM041777.1, read as the reverse complement.
CAGCCCAAGACTACTCAACAAATCAGAGCAGATAAAGGAATGGGTAGCTCCAGAATCAAATAAGCAAAACACATCCTGAGAATGGATCTAGAGGATACCTGAGACAACGCGATCACCTGCACGATCACGCTCTCCAGTCATTGCATACACTCGGGCCTGAGTTTGAGGCTTCTTCTGGTCGGACCTCGCCCCTGAATCTGAGCCGGTACCTCTGCCTCCTGCACCTCTACCAGTCGCCTAAGGACACTGGGCGATCCTATGCTCCATCGACCCGCACTTGAAGCAAGCGCCGATCTTCTTGTAGCACTCCCTACCAGGATAGGAATGACCACAAGACCCACACTTCGCCCTAGATGACGAAGATGAAGAAGCTCCCCGGCAATATCCATACGGTTGCTTCTTCTGAGGAGGAGTAGCCTCCTTCTTTTGAGACTCAGCAGCACGTTTCTTCCCCTTCTGGTCTCTGCCCGACTGTCGGCCCCTGATGTCAGCCTCCACTAGCAGCGCAATGTATGCCACATCCCTGAAGGTCCGGTGACGAGAGAGTCACGAACTTCCTCACGTACTCCTCGACTGACATATCTCTCCCCTGACGCAGCCAATTGTACTCATATATTGATTTTCTGGTCCTTATACACATCTGGGTAGAACTGCTTGTTGAACTCCAAGCAGAACTGGTCACAGGTCCATGGCTGGGGGAACTTCCCCATCACCATCTTCCACCACTCCTTCGCCTCCCCCTTAAAGAGGAAGGTGGCGAAGTCCACCTTCTAGTTCTCCTCCGAACCCATAACTCTGAGTAAATCATCCACTTCACTAATCCAATGGCTCGCCTCCTGAGGATCGCCACAGCCGTCGAAGGAAGGCGGCTTCAACTTCATGAACTCTTGGAGAGCCTTGACCCGGCCTCCTGCAGCATCCGCCTCAGCTGGGCCTGCGCCACCAGCTCCTCCACCAGCTCCCCCAGCAGCTCTAGCCACTGTCTGCATCAGCTGCGCCACAAACTGCTGCATAGTCTCCGCAGCGTCTCCCTGAGGGGTCACTGGTGCTCTACGAGGAGGCATTCTGAGACAAACAAATTCCAAAATTGGTCAAAATTGAACCAAACTCCATGCGACTGACTAGAACTGACTTCACACAAGCAATCATACCCACAGACACCAAAGAAAGCCAAACCTAGCTCTGATACCACTAAATGTAACACCCCTAAAACGGCCTAAGAGTTAGAGGCATTACACGCCGTGTATTACTACCTAATAACGCAAGGCTCTAAAACTATCGTTTGCATTCAAGCCCCGAAATAACACTTTCATTAATAGTTGTAAAACAAATGAGTCAAATACACTAACATTAATGTAATCCTCAAAACCACATCAGAAGTGAGAACAGAGTAAGGCCCGAAGGCTACAAATCATAAGGTCAAATGCTTAACATATGAAATAGCTAAATATGTAAAGCTCCAGAAAATTAAGGTGATCCTCGCTGATCAATCTGCAAAGACAGTAAGAGTAGGGGGATGAGCACACAACTATGCCCAGTAAGCAGCGACCGTCATCAATAAGGTCGCTTAAAACAATTGAAATTAGAGAAAGATTCAGAAGATACACAATATATATTGATAGCTCCTCAAAACAGACTGAAGTTTAACAGAATCAAATACGGAATGGAACACAAGGTCCCCAGTTCAGAAACATTTAGAGTTCGCAACAGAGAGGGACACAATACAGTGCATAACACTCAGAAGGGTCGAAGACCCATTGATCATAACAGATCTCTCGACAACGTAAAAATGACCTGAAAGAGTCAAAGGGTTCGTCAACCCCATAGAACAGAAAGGGAATGACCCACACTCAGAATGACGTCTACATGGTATACCACGGATTAGCTCGACCCAGCCATTCACGGCTCAGAAACAAAGTATAGGGCCATAAAACAGAGAGTTTGCAAAAGCAGAAGCAAACTTGCACAGAAACATGCTAAAACACTTATAATACAATAGTAGGGACTCAGAGGAGTCCAACGCCGTAAATGACATTCAAATCGAAGTTCAGATGGAGAAGTTATGCTGAAAACAGTGCGGTGTCCGAACTTGTGTCCGGACATCGATGTTCGGACACAAATCGAGACTTCAAAGCCAGAAATTGTCAAATGTCTGAACTTATGTCTGAACGTCAATGTTCGAACACAAGTCGAGTTGAAGTCAGAGAGAGAGTTAAGGAAGTGTCCGAACATCAAAGCTCGGACGGATGTTCAGACAGTTTACGAGAAAAATTACGTGGTGGAGTCCGAGCTTGTGTCCGGACATCAATGTTCGGACACAAGTCGAATTTAAATTAGAGGGAAAATGAAGGGAGTGTCCGAACATCAATGTGCGGACTGATGATCGGACATTCCCCGAACTTTGAAAATCAGAAGCGCCCAGCGTACTGTCCGAACTTCCAAGCTCTGACAGACATTCGGACAAGGTAAAAACCACAATTTCTAGAATGGATTCAGGAAGGAGAAATGCATTGAAATCAACACCACTTGCCAAAATGTCACACACATACCAAGTCATATTGAAAACACAGAAGACCATGGGGTTTTATCCATTTAGAAACCACCAAAACACAATCAGAACTCACACAGCAAATCAGAACATAAACCCCTTGCAACACTCCATGGCTGAACTTCCAAATCGAATCAGAATCGACCACCTACCTTGGTAATTAGCAGTAGAAACCTATAATCTGAGGCAGTCCACAGCAATTCAGCAATCCGACACTGATCCACAGTAACTGAATTCCCATAGTTGACATACCAAACCAGCGGCATCTCATAATTCTGCAACACGAACCTGATCGAAAGTGCAGCAATCCCACAATCCTAAGCAGTTCTACAGTCCGCGCAGTTCACAATTTCAGCCATAACCAACGACCACTGATTCAATCACATTCGAAGGCTCAAAATCAGAAAACTGAGAGGAGAGAAAACTACCAACGAAGTCTAGAACTCTTATAGCACAAACCTGATTTTAGAGGAAGAGTGACACAGCAGCGGAGACGCACAATTCGGAGCAGGAATCCGTAGACAACAGTACACAACCTTCGGTAGAGAGAAGTGATTAGAGGAAGAGAGAGGAGAGAGGAACTGTTGTTCAAAGTGATACTCCACAACGCAAATAAAACTGGCGACTAAAACTGACCGGGAAGTAGTGGAAGAAATTATATTAATCCTTAATATAATTCTACTTACCTTAATTACATACAAGAGGAAAGACCGGTCTGCCCTCGCCTTTTAAAAGAATTCCTCGAGAGTCCTCAGCTGACATGGTTAAATGTAATCCGACTTAGATATGAATATAAACCGGCATATAATAACATTACAAAACCCGAGTAATAACAAATTTGTAGTTTATGATTATTACAAGGTAGTTGGATCTTATTTTATGATTCTTGTAGGTTACAAGTGATGATGTCTAGGCTAAAATTATAGGTCTTATATTGTATTTATAATTTCTTAAGTACATTACACGATTAGTGATACTATATTAAAATAGTTCAAGTTCTTTCTTATTATGACACTTTAAACAGGTGATGATGTTTAGGCTCTTCTTCTCCAATAGCAGTAAGAATTCTCACCCAATCTAATATCTCTAAGAAAATTGTTATTTGTAGTAAAAAAAATTACTAAATGCAATCACAGGCAGTCGGTGAGAAAGCCCGCAACCGTCTGACGGCTCCCTTCAGGGCCAGCCGCTGGGTGGCCACAATTCTGTTTTTTTAGATTACCCTACATCACTCCCAAAAACCCATCCTAAGATAGTTAAAAAAACGTCGAAGGCATTGTTAGGGTATGTAGTGGCGGGTTTAGGGTCATTAAACCACAAAGCCTTAATACCCGTTGAGTTAATGGTGACATTATAAAGTATACGACTTTAAAAAAATTACCCTACACCACACATTTAAAAACCACCCTAGGAAAGCTAAAAACGTCGAAGGAATTTTTAGGGTTTGTAGTGGCGGGTTTAGGGTTGGTAGAACCCAAACTTGAACCACGAACCCTAAAAACTCGTCGAGTTAGTGGCGAAATTATATAGTATTGAACGAATTAAAAAATGTTACCCTACTATACACACCTTAAAAACCACCATAACAAAGCTAAAAGATGTTGAAGACATTTTTAAAGTTTGTAGTGGCGGCTAGGATCTAACGACCCTAAATCTTAAACCATAAACCCTTAAACTGTCGACTTAGTGGCAACATTATAAAGTTAGAAAAACTTCAAGAAAGATAACCCTACACCACAACACCCTAAGAACCACCCTAGGAAAACTAGAAAATATCAAAGACACTTTTAGGGTTTGTAGTGGCAGGTTTACGGTCTAACGATCTTAAACCCTAAACCAAAACCCCTAAAATATTGTCGAGTTAGAGATATTACAAATGTAACACCCCTACTTCATAATCTCATCTTAACCATGTACTTAGCATAACCGAATTAAACTTAAACAATTCAATGCAGCAGAATAAACTTGCATATCAACTAACATGGGTGTTACCGCCGCTACTCACTCATGTGAGTAACAAGGCTTCCAAATACAATACAATAAACGCTGTGACAACTGAGGGATAGTTTAATTCAAGTTACAACACTTATATAATCCCGTGAGCAGTCTAAGATATACTCACATGTTCCCTTAGATACAATCTGAAACATAACCTAAAATAGAATCCGTAAGGGCAGTATACCGCTGACTACCCAATCCCGCACTTCAACGTCATCTTCAATTATGCACCTGTAATATGTTGGCCAAAAAGGCTCATCACAACCGCTGAGTATGCCATTATGCAACCGTCATGCGCCCTCAAACCCCTTGAGTTATTTGGTCGAGTTAACTTGCGGTTTCATTTTCATGCTATTCCTTTTATATAACAAAACTGTAAAAGCAATAGTTAAACTACCAATAATTCACCCAACAAACATATACACAATTCCACACATAACTCATCCATATAATCAATACAACAAATAAGTTTGGATAATAATGATACAAGGGTAGTTTTCTTTTTAACTATTCTCTTTATCCTGCCTTCAAGGCCCTTGCTTCATTTTTCAACTTTAAGAGAGTTACGTGAAGTATCACACTAACGTTTAATTGATGTTTAATTATTTCATTCTCTTAAATCTTAATCTTGAGAGTCGTCATGTTAGAAGACGAAATGTCTTCAACCAATTACTTACCCCTATTCGATGGAGGGTCACCAAAGGCAGTAGCCGTCACCAACGGTGGTGCATCCGATTCCTTCTTATCCATATTAGATGGTGGGTTACCAAAGGCCGAAGCCTGTCACCAACGGTAGTGATCCGATTCCTCCTTATCCCTATTAGATGACGGGTTACCAAAGGTTGAAGCCTGTCACCATTGGTAGTGATCCGATGCCTTCTTATCCCTATTAGATGGCGGGTTACCAAAGGCCGAAACCTATCACCAACGGTAGTGATCAATCCAACGATCAATCTGATCCATTGGAATATAATATATCGAGTGAACCTATAATAGTCAACCTTCATTTGTGATCATAATGCGCAACCAAGAACATCTTGGTTTTCCCACAATAACCAACCTTTCACCATATGATTAAATTCTCTTAATCTCTTTACCTAAGGTTCAACCTAGGTGTTAAAGTGAATAATTTTTCTACTGCATACAAGTCTTTTAGGTCTTAGTGTATGCCTAGGATTTATCCAGGATATTCTCATGTTCAAATATACTTGTACTTGAGAACGGTATTACTGTTACTCTACCTAAGGTATCTCTTAGGTTAACTTAGTATAATATAATTCATATCATTATCCTTTCATAAGTGATACTTTCTTATCACTACGTATATCTTAATTCAAGATATACATTCGGTATTTGCCTTAGTTTGAGTAATAATCACGAACAATTAATAATGCAGCATATCTCGAGCAAGAATTCATAAGGTGCCACAAAGAATATTAAACATGCATCATTCATATCACCTTATCAATCAATTCACACATATCCGAACCCAAGGTAATCCTCGGGTACAATCGGATCACACGACAACATACCGTGCACTAACAAGAGAGGCTCGCGTGTAGTCCCGCACCCGTTCTCAAATCTCTTTGCTCTGGAATACGATGCTAAGTATTAATACTATATACACTAGTAGAAAAATACCCTACCGCAGCGGTTGTTTGGTACCTATGGCAGCGGTTGAAAACCGCTGCGATGGTTGCCGCCGCGGTAGGTGAAACACCTACTGCAGCGGTTGTAGAACCGCTGTGGTAGGTACTCTAACACAGTGGTTCTTTTAACAACCGCTGCGGTAGGTACCTACCGTAGCGGTTCTACAACTGTTGCAGTAGGTACTCTACCGCAGCGGTTGTTAAAAGAACCGCTGCGTTAGACCTTTTTTTTTAAAAAAAAAACAACCTATCACAGCGGTTGTTGAAGGAACCGCTACGATAGGGTCTCTTTAGACAATATTGACAGGGCCTATTGCAGCGGTTCTTACTAAGAACCGCTGCAATAGGTTGCTTTTCTTTCCATTCCACCCTACAATTCTACCACACACACCCAAAATCAATCAAACCTGTTAAGATATAGCAATTAACAATGCCACCACAGTGGGGCATTAGATCAACCATTTCACCATTTAAATAGCCACCAAACCTATGTACGGGCAATAATCCACTTACATTTACAAATTTGAGCAAATTAATCAAACATCAACAAAATCTTTACAGAAACCACAATTATTTCATGAGAATTTCAAAATCATCCTACTTAATCCTACCAAACCCTAAAAGCAACCTACATTAACGCTCATGAATTCTGCCCATTCTTCGAGCACCTCGGTTATATGTCCTTCATTGTAACCTTCTACCAAGTCATCAAAAGCCTTGAAATTAACACAAAAAGAAATATGATTAGATGCTAATAATACATTGAGTTTAAGAATCAATGTTAAAAATTATCTACAAAACCAAAATATTTCGAGAATGCTACTTACCTTGTCTAGAGACTTCTGGCAAGAGTCTCGGTCCCACTATCAAGTCACTCATAAACCACATGACATAGTAGCCACATTCCGAACCTCCCGGCTGCTGTGGACACTGCACATTCATATACGTACATATTCAAAATCAATTTAACACATAAATTATAATACTGTTCCTATTTCAAAACTAATGAACATATTACAAAATTTGAATAAGGACTACAAAAATACCTTGACTACATTCCACGGAATGTTCTTAAATCTCTCTCCCCGGATATGCGTTAGTACAGATACAAAGGCACTAGAATTCATACACACAGATAAAGTAAAAGTTATCAACCGGATGATTAAGAAATAACTATAAATTGATAATTAATCAAGTTAAGTAAATTCATCACCTCATCAACATGTTATATATAAGTGGCCTCTTGGGATGCCGAGATGCTGAGTCAAGCTGTAGGACTCTTGGGCTTTTTAGACATAGAACGAGCAAAGACCAGTATCGGCTGTTCATAGATTACAATACAGGCAGAACTTAATTCAATCAATTACATAATACAAATATCATAATTTTTAAACTAACTTAACATTAGATAAAATTCTTACCCTTGATGAAGTGGCAGCATTATGTAAGATTTATCAACAACTGCACACGCATGTATCACAGTCGACAAGTACTGGACCAAAGCTTGGGGGTCAGATCCCATATTAGCTTCGGAACAGTAGTCAGGGCATAAGAACCAGAAACTACTATTCTCATGTACTTGGACCGCCTTGTCATCAACAAACCTGCACAATATAAAGAAACCAATATTATGAATTTAATTTTCAAATATATAGAGTAAAATGTGTACAAGGTATGCTAATTACTCACATGCAAGCCGATTTGAGAATCGACGCACTCAACCAATCCTTCGTGAACAACTCCACAAAATCACTAAGATAGATTTCAAAACTCTGAGCGCCTTCATAGTAAAAAAGATCCGGTCTTGGTTCCATTGTAACCGAATCTCTTGCTGGCGGCGTCATCAAAAGTGTGGAGTGCAATAGTTTCATCTTGGGGGGTAAGACATTCAGAACCGCCGGTTGTAGCAAATTCGATCTCATCACAACTCTAGTCGCGGATGCCATCGTAGGATTAGCTGGTGCAACAACAACTCTTTCATTTTGCCTTATCAGAATTTGATTGAATGTGTTCCTAATATATTAATTTAATAAGTATATGTTTCTACTCTAGGATATGTTAAAGAATAAGTTTTTTCATCGGGTTACCTGCTGCTCCCCAAGCTTAATCAATCTAATGGGCCACTGTACTGTCATGGATTCAGCTTGACGAAGGGTGGATATGTCTGCACTGGGCACCGGTATCTGACAATCTGCGTAAGCAGGCGCGTAACCTTCAACAAGCACCCGAACATGGTACTCTCGGAGCGCTGCATTCCTCACGGTGTCTCCAGCAGAAGACTTGAAAAGTTTTCCCCACCCTACTTCAACTTCGTCAACGCCAATCACTTGGAACAATGTGCAGTCAATCGGTTGCTAAATTTTCAAAATTAAAGATTTTAGATGCACATAAACAAGTGTATAATTTGTTTTTTTTTGTATTTGTAGTTAACATGTTGTTCTAACCTTGAGAGATGAATATGGAAATGGTTGACGGAGTGAACACAAATTCGGAATAAATATGCTAACCTTTTTTGCTGCTTGTATGCGGCCTGGTTCGAATCTTGGGACGACCGGCAGCTCACGCGGTACGTCACACTAAGCAGCCATATCCGATCAATGGCTTAATGAAATGGCCTAACCAGATGAGCAACTGCAACAAGACCAAACCCACATGAGCAAATGAACCACAAAGTATAACAAAATTTCAAATTTCGTAAACAATGATTTCTTCAATTACATTTCCGGTCACAATTTTCTCATAATCATTTTTACCCTTTTTTCCAGAAACCTTAATTTTATCAATTCAATTTTTTTCCACTTCAATTTAATTTAATTCCAAACCTAAATCTGTAATTCAAGTTCACATATAATTAGAGGCAGAGGGAAGGGGGGCTGGTGGGTGTTTAGCCCCCCCCAATAAAATAAAAAATCAACAGAAATATATATTAGTTTTTATGGTGGCCCCCCAATATATATAAATTAATCTTCTAACTGCATATAATGTTTTTCTCTTTTTGTATTTTATGTAGAGATTAATGTGGAGTGGAAAGTGGGGAGTAACAAAAAAATTCTTTTTTCTATAGCGTATAACACTGAAACTAACATATCAAGATTAAAAACAAAATACACCAATTGAGGATTCAGTTTCGATTAACCAAGTGTAAGCGTCGGTTAATTGATAATTGAAGAATTTTTATATTAAAATTAAGTTTTAGATTTCTTCTATTTAGTTTCCTATAGTTCAATAAACCAAATTGACAAAATGAAACTACAAGAATTAAATCAATAAGATAATTTGATTCAATTTCTAATTATTATTATGATGATGAAAGAGAGGAGAGGAGCAAAGTGTTCTTAAACAATATTAACGTTAAAGAAAGAGGTACGTGAGTTTCCTCTCAAATTGACACAAGCTTCCCAAAAACTTCTTTTTTATCATGTTCAAATTCAATTCGATTGCAATACCTTCCCGAAGACAACTATCTTGAAATAACTTTTAGCTACTTGGTTTTTTTATTATGTAGTAAGAATTATTTTCGTTAGGAATAAGAAATTATTTCTTAGTTATCTTTTGTTTAAAGGTTGTCGTATAATAGATACATATTATGTGTTGTTTTTTTGTTGTCGATACTATAACACACTATATTGGATGCTCAATATATAATCAAGTGTACACTATATGTTGCGGAAAAAAAAAATCTTCGCCCCCCCAAATTCGAAATTCTGGCTCCGCCCTTGCATATAATCCCTTGTTATTTACGGAATCATAAAAACATCCAAGTTAATCCTAAATTTTGCAATAATTTAAAACCCTAAATTTCTAATTGTAACCCTAAAATACATAAATTTCACCCCAATTCATAAATTAGTAACACGTGTTAGTATAAGGTATTTTATTTCTTTTATTGCCTATAAGGTATTTTATTTCTTTTAATTATCATAATTTAATACCACGTGTTAGTATTTACCTTGAATAAATGACTCTTAACAAGTTTTTAAACCCCATTTAAAACAGCACAAGAGGATGTTGATATTCCCACCGATTGAACATGTTTAAACTGGAAAGAAACGGGTTGGAGATGTGAAGGGAAAACGGCAGAACAGTAGCGAAAGATATATGTTTAATGCTTGTTTTCACCTTGTAAATCTTATACCTTAATCCCCACAATCAAACTCTAACCAACCGACTTTATTAAAACTCCAAAACAAGGTCTTAATTTTCGCAATCCTTCAATAACCTAAGAACCATAATTTCTGCACAGAATAGTAACACCAATGTTGAATCAAATTTTCGGAAATCAATAACAGCCACAAACTTCTACCATTTCGAGATCCTAGTTCAATTTTATGGGCTCAATTTCGCAGTCATATAATTTCAGTTAGCCAGATACTAAATTTGGTTTCAATGTCTAAATACAACATATAGCTCACGGTTTCTAGTTCCACAATTTGAGAAACCAGTAAACACTCAACAACTCCTAAAAATCGCACTAATCCAACAATCAGAACAAAGCAGTCTTGAATCTACTACAATACAAATAACATTTCAATTAAACAAACAAAAAACGAAGTTAGAAAATCTAACCTGGTTTTTTCTGTACAGATCGCAACAAATCGACGCCTGTGAACCGGCGGCATGTTATGGCGACGGCGACGGAGGTAGAGTGACTGGCGCGCAGAGAAGAAGGTGGCGATGGCAGTGGCGGTGGCGGTTGCAGGCGTCGAACTCTTCTTCACCCTGGAAATCGCCGTCGCACACAGAGAGGGTTTAGCCATAGGTGAGGAGGAAGAAGAAGGGTCGCGCGACTGAATTTTACTAAAGGGATCTATCGCAGCATTTCTTACTAAAAACCGCTGAGATAGGTCAGTAAAAAAGACCTATCTCAACGGTTCTTAGTAGGAACCGATGCGATAGAGTTTTTTTTTTTGAATGACCCTAGCGCAGCTGTTGTAAGTAACAACCGCTGAGATAAGTTGCCGGATTTTTAAAAACGGCCTATCTCAACGGTTGTTTTTACAACCGCTGCGCTAGGTGCGCTGCGATAGACCATTTTTGTACTAGTGATAAATCATTAAACCATTTCGGTATCTCTTGAAATGACTAATCCCTCGTACTTAACCTCGGTGTTTGCCACTCGTTATTATTCGGGTTTTTACTTAAAGTATACAGTTCCGGGTGATAAGTGTCCAAATGAGCATGTTTTATAGGTGTATTTCATATATTATATTAACACTTTTCTTGCTCATTTCTCCACTTTTGTTAGTTTTCCTCTAAATTATGTTTATTTGGTTATCTCACAAATTTACGGGTTAAACATGAGGAAAACCAAGCTAGGAGCAAAGTACACGAAGAGAGGAAGGCATAGGCGCAAACCGTTCTTAAAACGGAGTTAAAACGAAGAATCTGAAGCCTATCGAATTTTGCAAAGGAAATGTACACGTCCTTGTTTGCGTCCGGGGAAAAAAGGTAGGACACAAACAAGGACAGAATGCTGTCCGTGGAAATTAGTGTGGACAAGAAGAAAATTGTGTGTGTTGTCCGGCCAAATAAGCAAGGACATGCTTGTGAGATGTCCGGGGAAAAAAGCAAGGACAAGAGATAAACAAGAGGCTTGTGTGACGTCCGGGGAAAAAAGCAAGGACAAGAGATAAACAAGATGCTTGTGACACGTCCGGCCAAATATCCTAGGACACAAACAAGGACATGGGCTGGACATATTAACAATACACGCCGCATTTATATTAACAAATGTGTCCGCCCAAATATCCAAGGACACAACCAAGGACACAAACAAGGACGCGTGTAAATGCAACCCAGATCCAGAAAATAACGCGACTGGTTTCCTTCGCCGACCGTCTTCCCCAATTGCTTCTTCCTTTGCGGCGCCTACAGACATATCGAACTGCTCCATTAACAATATCAGGCACCTCTCTTATCCTATAAATCCTTTCACGCGTGCTCCAGCTCTTTCTCCTCCAGCTCTGCCTCCAACCTCATCCTCTGCTTCTATAAAACCCAGCTCCTTCAACGATAAAACATACGTGAGAGACTGAAGAAAATCACACAACAGCACCACACTTCACCATTCTCTTCCATTCATTTCCTCCCGTAACACCATAACACTCCATCTTTTATTTATTTCACCACTTCACCACATTCACTCACGTACTCAAACAGAAGCAGTATTTTACAAAGAGAAAGAGAGCAGAATGAGAGCGAGTGCAGACCCGTTCTTCGCAAGCAGTTTCTGAATAATGAATATTTCTATCTTTACTCTGTTTTTATTTCTGTCGATGTCTGAGTAATTTTATGTTTGTGCTTAGGATGGGTGTTTAACCCCAAATAATTCAGACGTATTTATAATACCAAGTTTGCTTATAAATATTTGTTTTGTCTCTCTCTATTATTAAATATTTAAGAACTGATCATTTTTACACATTTACGGTTTCTCTTATTTCAATGATTTTGTAAATCTGAGAATAGACCACAAAGAGAGACAAACGTTAAATATTATCTCCTTGATTAGCAGATAAAATCCATCGCTGTTATTAAAAGAATTTTTGCTTAATGCTAATTAATGATTTTAGACTTTTTCTGATTGAAAAAAGTCTATTGAATTAATTAAGAGTTGTCCTTATCTATGATTTAGAAAGGCCACAAGATAAATTCTTAAACAGACAAATAGAGCAAACTAGGATTATAATTAATGTCTGAAATATATTTGGGCGATTTCACCTTCCTTAGCACATTTTCCCATCCACTTAATTCACAACTGTTTTACTTAAGCTTTTAATTGTCTTTATCTGTTCAACCCAAAAACAACAAGATTGCCACTGGCTAAACCTCCTTTTATTTACTCTTTATTAACTACCGGAACTAGGAAAATTGAGCAATTTCCCTGTGGATACGACACTTGTTGTACTACTCCGACTAGGTGCACTTGCCTATTAGTTTGATATAAATCTATGTATAATAATGTGTAGATTTTACTCAACAAGTTTTTGGCGCCGTTGCCGGGGAAATTGATTCCATCAATTTCCCTAGTTTTCGGTAGTTCACTTACTATATTATAATATTCTGTTTATATTATTTTGCTGTTTGTTTATTTTTATTTCTATTAATTTCTGTTATTTACTAATTTAAGCAATTTAAATATCGCATTAATTACAGTTATTTATTTTTCAGTCATTTACTTTACTATCATTTAATTCCCAGTCATTTAAATTTCAGCAATCTAACCTCTAACATTTCAATTCCGCAATCTAACTTCTAACATTTAAATTTCTAGTAAACTAATTTCTAACATTTAATTTTCTGTCATTTAAATTTTGTCATTTAGTTTTCTGTCCACTAATTACTAACATTTAAATTCAGTCATTTAAATTCCAGTTCTTTAAATTCCCTTGTCATTAACATTGAAATTCTGTACTCTAATCACTAACATTTAATTTCAGTCATTTAAATTCCATTGTCATTTAAATTCCCGCAATTTAATTATGTCTTTTTTTTCTTTATTTTAATTTTATCATTTACTTAAACTGCATTCACTTTTATTTCTTTTTGTCTACTTATTTTCGGTCTTTTTACCCTTATAATAAAATAATATAAAAAAATATATAAGTGTTGTTTAATTAAAGTTTTTTTTAGCCTAACCAATATCTCTGCCTTTCTTTATCTATTTTACTAATTAATTTCGCAGTTTCTCACAAACCACAAATTAACTTCTATGCATGCCAAACACTCGAACCCGAGGTTCTCCACCTATCAGTCCGAGACCCGAACCCGAGTGCACTTTATTTAACACACGAAGAAACCTGAGAAATCAAGACATGGCCGGAAACCAAGTTATAGAAGAAATGGACCATGAAAATCAACCAAATCAACCAGAACACCGTGCTCTCTCTGACTACCACCAACCAGATACTGAAGGAAGGGCATCGGCCATAGTTCTCCCCGAACTAACACCGCTAGAAACCGGACGATGGGCTTTCAAAACCCATTACATCACCGCCGTCCGGGATTTAGGCAAGTTTAGTAGAGCAAATCCAGATGAAGCCCCGAATCATTTAAGTCTCTTCCTAGACTTCTGTAATTCCTTTGGTCAAACCGGGAACGTCAAAGAAAGAATCCGTCTACAACTATTTCCTCACTCGTTGTCAGATTCAGCAAACAGGTGGTACCGAAGTCTTCCCTCCCGATCAATCCATACATGGCTGCAAATGGCCCAGAAATTCCTTGCCAAATACTACCCAACCAGTAGAACGAGGCAGTTGATAGGTGAAATCAACACTTTTTGTCGGGAACCGGGAGAAACGTTGTACGACGCATGGGACAAATTCAAGGATATGTTGATGAAGTGTTCCCACCATGGTCTCGACGATCAATCCCTATGCCTGTCATTCTTCAATGGCCTGGATGATGGAAACCGACTACTCGTAAATTCCTCTGCAGGAGGAAGTTTCATGATGAAATCTCCTCAAGAAGGGATGAACCTTCTCGAAACAATGACGAGCAATACAAGACAGTGGACGAGATCCAAAGGAAGAGCGCCACGAGCAGCAGGCCTACTCCATGTTGAGCCTACGGATCATTTATCTGCCCAGATCTCGTCCCTTTCAAAGATGGTGGAAAAGCTAACAACATCTCAAAACGAAATTGTAAAAACAATAGCTTCCTCACCTCCAGCTCCACCTGTAGAAGGATGTGTCATATGCGCCGGTCCCTATGAAACCCATCAATGCGAAGGTAAAAGCCAGTACGAAGATGTAAACTTCATAGGAAACCGCCCCGGTAATTCCTACAACAATAACTTCAACAACAACTACCCATGGAGAAATCACCCGAATTTCTCATGGAAAAACAATGATCAGAACCAAGGAGGGCAGAACAACAGTTCCAATACCTATCAGGGAAATAGACCCCAACCAAACTCTAATATGGGTTATAGAGCACAAGGTGCCCCTCTTGGTTTCCAACAACAACAACAACCATCCTCATCTTCTTCTGATCCGAATGAGGAATTCAGAAACCTAATGAAAGGATTCGTGACTATGACCCAAACCAAGCTCGTGGATCAAGAAGCCACTAACAGAAGGGTTGAAGCCCAGATACAACAAACCAACCAATAGTTGGAGCAAATCAGCCAGCAGCTTGCACAAAGGCCACCTGGTACCTTCCCTAGTCAACCAAATCCGAATCCAAGGAAACAGGCCAAGGCAGTGACATTGAGAAGTGGTAGGCCAGTCAACTCATCTCTTCCCCGAGATGATATTGACAATCAAGAACAGCAAGCTCACGAGCCTCAAGAAGAACAAGAAGATGCTGAAGAAGCCCCTCCTCCTCCGAAAAATATTTCCAAGGAGAAGGAGCCTCCTAAATCTACTCCTTCCTCTCTCACTAAGATTCTTCCCCCACTTCCTTTTCCAAACAGAATAAGAAAGAAAAATTTGGATGAACAGTTTGGAAAGTTTCTGACCCATTCAAGAAACTAACTATTAATATTCCTTTTGCAGATGCTTTAAAACAAATGCCAATTTACGCAAAGTTCATGAAGGATATCATCACAAACAAAAGATCGTTGCAGGAAGTGGAAACTGTGCACCTTACACAGGAAGTGTCGGTAGTGCTTCGAAAGAACCTCCCTCCAAAACTTGGAGACCCAGGTTTGCCAATCATTCCATGTTCCATTGATAATGTTGATTGTGGTAGTGGGCTATGTGATCTAGGAGCTAGTATCAATTTAATGCCACTCTCAACTTTCAACAAACTTAAGATTGGTGAATGTCTGCCTACTTCTATTCAATTACAACTAGCAGATAGATCTTTAGTATTCCCAAAAGGGATAATAGAAGATTTGATTGTTACTGTAGGAACTTTTGTGTTCCCCGCTGATTTTATTGTAATTGACATGGAAGAAGACACTAGGGTGCCCTTAATCTTAGGATGAACTTTCATGAGAACTGCTAGAGCATTAATCGATGTTGAAAAAGGAAAAATCATTTTAAGATTGCATAACGAAACTTTAGAATACGACATGTCCAAGGTTATAAAAAAACCCGCTCATATAGAAGACACCTTTTTCATAGACATTGTCGACTCTATTGTGCAGGATAATTCATCTGCTATTATTCGTAATGATGCTCTTGAAAATGCTTTAGCTGAAATCTGTGATAACCAACTAATACACCCTGACACAATCAAAACGGTAGCAGCTCTGGATAAGATAAAATTATATACGAAACCACGCTACCCACCACCAGAACCATTAGAGCTTTCTACTAAGAAGATACCACCATCAATCGAACAGCCCCCTCTCGTAGAAATGAAACAATTACCTTCACACCTAAAGTATGTCTATCTTTCTGATCTTTGTACTTTACCTGTTATTATTTCTTCATCCCTAACAAGTACACAGGAGGAACAGCTTGTGAAGATCCTTCAGAGCCACAAGAAGGCAATAGGCTGGTCCATCTCGGACATCAAAGGTATCAACCCCCATTTCTGCACACATCACATATACATGGAAGATACCTACAAGCCTTTAGTCCAACCACAGAGAAGGCTGAATCCCAACATGAAAGACGTAGTAAAGAAAGAAGTGCTCAAACGTCTCGACACTGGGATTATCTACTCCATCTCTGACGGCAAATGGGTGAGCCCCGTTCAAGTGGTCCCGAAAAAAGGAGGTCTCACTGTGGTCCCCAACGATAAGGGGGATCTAATCCCCCAGAGAACCACGACGGGATGGAGAGTCTGCATCGATTACAGGAAACTGAACAGCGCAACGCGGAAGGACCACTTTCCTTTACCTTTCATTGATCAGATGCTGGAAAGATTGGCTGGGCAAGATTACTACTGCTTCCTGGATGGCTATTCAGGATATTTTCAAATACCCATTGCCTCTGAAGTCCAAGACAAAACCACATTCACATGCCCGTACGGGACATTTGCATATAATCGGATGCCCTTTGGTCTATGCAATGCCCCAGCCACATTTCAAAGATGCATGATGTCAATCTTCAGCGACTATCTTGAGAAGAGCATCGAAGTCTTCATGGACGACTTCTCTGTCTTTGGTCTCACTTTCGAATCCTGTTTAAACAATCTGGACGCTATCCTCACCCTGTGTGAAGAAACTAACCTTGTGCTTAACTGGGAAAAATGCCATTTCATGGTTAAAGAAGGAATAGTTCTTGGGCATAAAATATCTTCGAAGGGCATTGAAGTTGACAAAGCCAAGGTCGAAGTCATTGAAAAATTACCACCACCCACGACGGTGAAAGACATCCGAAGCTTCCTTGCCCATGCTAGGTTCTATAGAAGGTTTATCAAGGATTTCTCCAAGATTTCGAAACCTCTATGTGATCTCCTAGCTAAAGACGTCAAATTCAATTTCACTGACAAATGCCTACAAGCTTTCAACACACTAAAAGAATGCCTCATCTCCGCCCCTATTGTGATATCACCAGACTGGAGCCTTCATTTCGAAATTATGTGCGACGCCAGCGACTACGCAGTGGGTGCCGCTTTATGCCAAAAGAAGGAGAAGATCTTGAGAACCATCTACTATGCAAGTAGAACTCTCAATGATGCTCAGAAGAATTATTCAACTACTGAGAAGGAACTTCTAGCAGTAGTCTTTGCTCTGGATAAATTCCGATCATATCTCTTGGGAAGCAAAGTAATAATTCACACAGATCACTCCGCTCTGAAATATCTGTTTGCCAAAGAAGATGCCAAACCTCGACTCCTCCGGTGGATACTCCTACTACAAGAATTTGAGATTGAAATCAGAGACAAGCTAGGAGTGCAGACTGTAGTAGCAGACCACCTATCTCGCATAGAGGCACCAAGTGATGGCACATCCATAATGAATTCTTCCCAGATGAGTGCGTTTTTATGATTGGCGACACTGGTGATCCATGGTACGCTGACATGGCCAACTACCTGGCACGAGGAGTAATACCACATGGGCTAACCTACCAACAGAAAAAGAAGTTCTTTTCAGATTAAAGCATTACTACTGGGAGGACCCTCTCCTTTTCAAGGTCTGTGCAGACGGGATGGTGAGAAGATGTGTGCCCCGAGATGAAATCCAAAGCATTCTACTACATTGTCACTCTCTTGAAGTAGGAGGACATCATGGGCCAGCTCAAACAGCGGCTAAGGTACTTCAATCAGGCTTTTTATGGAAAACCTTACATAGAGACTGTCACTCCTTTGTAGCATCCTGCGATGAGTGCCAAAGACTTGGGAACACCTCCAGAAAACATGAGATGCCTCTCAACATCATACTCGAGGTAGAACCTTTCGACGCGTGGGGCATTGACTTCATGGGACCCTTCCCTTCGTCTTGCTCAAACCTCTTCATCTTGGTAGCAGTCGACTATGTGACTAAGTGGGTGGAAGCTATTGCCACTCCCACAAATGATACAAAGATAGTACTCAAGTTCTTGAAGAGGAACATATTTACACGATTCGGAGTCCCACGTGCTATAATCAGTGACCAAGGATCCCACTTCTGCAATAAGCAGTTCACAACCTTGATGACCAAATATGGAGTGAGGCACAAGGTAGCCTTGCCTTATCACCCTCAAACAAATGGCCAGACAGAGGTCTCTAACCGAGAATTGAAGTGGATCCTACAAAAGACAGTTAATTCTTCAAGAAAAAACTGGTCCTTGAAGCTGGATGATGCACTCTGGGCATATATAACAGCCTACAAGACACCCATCGGAATGTCCCCGTATCGATTGGTCTTAGGCAAAGCTTGTCATTTACCGGTCGAGCTCGTGCACAAATCATTCTGGGCCGTGAAAGCCCTCAACTTTGATCTACTCAGACCAGGTGACAAACAGAAATTTCAGCTTACTGAGTTAGAAGAATTTCGAGAGGATGCCTACGAAAATAACCGAATCTACAAAGATAAAGCCAAGAGGTGGCATGACAAGATGATCCTTAAACGGGAATTCCATAAGGGAGATTTGGTTTTACTGTACAATTCCAGGTTGAAGCTGTTTCCTGGTAAACTAAAATCCTATTGGGCTGGACCATTTACAGTCTCCAAGGTCACCCCATATGGATCAGTTGAGTTGGTGGATTCTAAAAGACAAACTTTCATGGTCAATGGGTCTAGACTAAAACATTACCAGGGTGGTAATATCGAGAAAGTTGATGCTCGTACAATAAATCTACAAGATCCTCAGATTTGAGTACGCTTCAAAGTGTCTAGCCAAAGACGTTAAAGAAGGGCAGCTTTCCGGGAGGCAACCCGGATGAACTTTTCTTTTATTTCCTTTTATGCTCTCTTAATTTTCAGGTTCTCTTTAAATTTTGTTTTTGCTAACACTTACCCCGTTTGTAGTATGGTTGCTTTTAGTGTCTTATGCAGGTACAACTTCATGTCTACACCGCAACCAAGCTACGCTACTTGAGGCTGAAGCTCACGTGTGGGGGAACTCCTATAACGCTAGCAAAAATAATCTCAGGGGAGTACCAGTCTCTTTAATTATGCTTTTATTTAAATAAAATCTGTTGTGGAGAGCTTCTGTGCTTAAAAGTTTATTTATGACCTTTGTGTTTTCGCTAATATCTACTTACCGAAAAGGTCTTCTGAAACCTTCCCTTGTTTTTCTGGTGAACAATGAGGACATTGTCCAATTTAAGTGTGGGGGAGAGTGCTCTTTTCGGTGAAATTTTGTGCTAAAATGTTTAATCTCTCTGCTTATCTTGCGTTTGTCCAAAATTAAAAATTGTGGACCCTGCTGATGTAGTTAGTTCTCTTTAATAACAAATACTGTTATGAATTGTGGGATAAATGGTACAAAAATTTTAAAAAATTTGATTACTTTTGAGGAGCATTTTTATGCGGTGTGACCAAATGATCTGCAATGGTTGGATTTTTATTGCTCAGGGTTCTTTCTGTCTTCTTTCTTAGGGATTGCTAAGGGGTGCTTCTCTGTTAAAAACAATATAAATATAAAAATAAACATGGGACTTGCGAGACACCATTGGTAACCAACAAAGAGAGTTGAGTGTTCTTAAATACAAAAGCTTGATGCTTACATATTATCTTCTCATCTCTTATGCAAAAGTGAAACAAATGTATAATCTATTTTTCCTTTTGTTTTCTCCTCAATGCCCATTCTTGAGAGAAGTTGGTCGTGGTAAAAGTTCTCAAAGTCACCAAAACTGAGAAGCATTGAAGTACTCCGGATCATACCCCGAAACTCTATATTTTGTTTTTACCCTGAGCACACCTGTGCCACCAGTAGTTGATGGATCACACTCCTCAAAAAGTTTAAGATCATGAACTGTTCACCTCTTTATCCTACCCTTCATAATAATATTTGTTAATATTGAGCATTTCCTACTTACTTGGGTACATGGTTTTGCTTGAGGACAAGCAAAAAGGTAAGTGTGCGGGTGTGATAAGTGTCCAAATGAGCATGTTTTATAGGTGTATTTCATATATTATGTTAACACTTTTCTTGCTCATTTCTCCACTTTTGTTAGTTTTCCTCTAAATTATGTTTATTTGGTTATCTCACAAATTTATTGGTTAAACATGAGGAAAACCAAGCTAGGAGCAAAGTACACGAAGATACAAAGGCGTAGGCGCAAACGGATCTTAAAACGGAGTTAAAACGAAGAATCTGGATCCTATCGAATTTTGCAAAGGAAATGTACACGTCCTTGTTTGCATCCGAGGAAAAAAGGTAGGACACAAACAAGGACAGAATGCTGTCCGTGGAAATTAGTGCGGACAAGAATAAAATTGTGTGTGTTGTCCAGCCAAATAAGCAAGGACATGCTTGTGAGACGTCCAGGGGAAAAAGCAAGGACAAGTGATAAACAAGAGGCTTGTGTGACGTCCGGGGAAAAAAGCAAGGACAAAAGATAAACAAGATGCTTGTGAGACGTCCGACCAAATATCCAAGGACACAAACAAGGACATGGGCTGGACATATTAACAATACACGCCGCATTTATATTAACAAATGTGTCCGCCCAAATATCCAAGGACACAACCAAGGACACAAACAAGGACGCGTGTAAATGCAACCCAGATCCAGAAATTAACGCGACTGGTTTCCTTCGCCGACCGTCTTCCCCAATTACTTCTTCCTTTGCGGCGCCTACAGACATATCGAACTGCTCCATTAACAATATCAGACACCTCCCTTATCCTGTAAATCCTTTCACGCGTGCTCCAGCTCTTTCTCCACTCCAGCTCTGCCTCCAACCTCATCCTCTGCTTCTATATAAACCCAGCTCCTTCAACGATAAAACATACGCGAGAGACTGAAGAAAATCACACAACAGCACCACACTTCACCATTCTCTTCCATTCATTTCCTCCCGTAACACCATAACACTCCATCTTTTATTTAGTTCACCACTTCACCACATTCACTCACGTACTCAAACAGAAGCAGTATTTTACAAAGAGAGAAAAGAGGCAGCAGAAGTGAGAGCGAGTGCAGACCCGTTCTTCGCAAGCTGTTTCTGAATAATGAATATTTCTATCTTTACTCTATTTTTATTTCTGTCGATGTCTGAGTAATTTTATGTTTGTGCTTAGGATGGGTGTTTAACCCCAAATAATTCAGACGTATTTATAATACCAAGTTTGCTTATAAATATTTGTTTTGTCTCTCTCTATTATTAAATGTTTAAGAACTGATCATTTTTACACATTTACGGTTTCTCTTATTTCAATGATTTTGTAAATCTGAGAATAGACCACAAAGAGAGACAAACGTTAAATATTATCTCCTTGATTAGCAGATAAAATCCATCGCTGTTATTAAAAGAATTTTTGCTTAATGCTAATTAATGATTTTAGACTTTTTCTGATTGAAAAAAGTCTATTGAATTAATTAAGAGTTGTCCTTATCTATGATTTAGAAAGGCCACAAGATAAATTCTTAAACAGACAAATAGAGCAAACTAGGATTATAATTAATGTCTGAAATATATTTGGGCGATTTCACCTTCCTTAGCACATTTTCCCATCCACTTAATTCACAACTGTTTTACTTAAGCTTTTAATCGTCTTTATCTGTTCAACCCAAAAACAACAAGATTGCCACTGGCTAAACCCCCTTTTATTTACTGTTTATTAACTACCGGAACTAGGAAAATTGAGCAATTTCCCTGTGGATACGACACTTGTTGTACTACTCCGACTAGGTGCACTTGCCTATTAGTTTGATATAAATCTATGTATAATAATGTGTAGATTTTACTCAACACCGGGATTAGCTGATTTACCTTCTAACGTTGTTAGTAACTAACTAGTTGTATAACTTATATAACCTTAGAGGTATACACTTGTCAATTATCTCCTTTAATTACATGTACATATATATAGATATATACACCCATATAGATTTCATTTACTTTATGATATTAATCTAGTTGACTTAACTATTAATGGCCTTATAATTCCCATCTAGTTTAATAAGTTGGTCAACTTGACCCCCTTGGTCAGCTTAGTTATTTTGGTCAATTTGTCAGCCTCTTAATTCAGTCCATGCAGTCAACACACTAATCGGTCAACGTGGTCAAGGTCAACGGAGTCAACATATTCCTAATGACCTTAGGATTTATTCTAGGTTTAATAACCTCTGAATTAAATACAAATCCCTAACCATTTGTTTAATGGTTTACTTATAACTTCCAATCTCATATTAATAACTTAGGTTTACCCCTGATCATTCTCATACATAATTACATCCTCAAACCTTAGTATATATTTCCACATATTCTATTACTTCATGTGAATTATAAAATTCTTAAAGTTGTACTAACTTAGACCTCTACATTAAGATCCTTATACTTAATGTAACATATATTATAACTCTCAATTTACTCCAACCTTCACTTAAAATTTCCAGATTTCTCAGCTATATCCTAATAACATTTATTATTGCAATTACACTACCAACATTTTCCTAACTTTACAAATCACCTCCAAATGAATACTATGTTATATTCTTAACTTCTCATTTAATTTAATCCAAGGTTTCAAACCTAATTCCTCAAAATACAAACAGACCCCATTCTGTCCAATTTGGTTTTCATCCCAAACTTTCTCATATTTACGGTTTGACCCCATAAACTTTCCAATCCTTACAAACTCACCATAATTCCTTCATGATTCAATTTTCAACCTTTTCTCTCTCTTACTTGGTCAACACCCTAGCCACATCTAGGTTTGACCGTATTACACTACATACACCTAATTATTTTTTCCAAAATTACAGTTTGGGCCCACAAATTTGGTTTTCTATTTACTCATAAACTTTACTTAACTTATATTTTTTCATTGTTGTCCCAAATCAACCCCAGCTTTCGGCTATACTTTTATTTAACACTCCTAACTTCAGTTTATTTGCATTATCCAACCTATCCTTTAATGATATCAACACTAAAACATCCAATTAACTCCTTATTACTTTTAAGTCAACTTTTCTCTCTAAACCATATCCAAACACATCCTAATTTTGTAAGAATTTTTCCCTCATCATTTTGAGGTTCCTTAAATCATCTTAACAACCCTTTAACACCAGATTTTAACACCTAACATAATACCAATATAACCTATTGTTTTGAAAGCATTAAATCTACCAAAACGTCCATAAAACTAGCAATAATTTTTGGCCATCATACAAGCCTTAACATACACTTATAATACTTCAAAATGTCCATAATAACAAGTCCATTTTTGGACATAACACATACCCACTTTCCAAAGTTAGTTCTTTACACAAAACCACTTAAACTTAACAAAATGGCACTTTAAGCCCATATATCATCTATACATAATGCTATACAAGTTAGTATAGGTTTAGGTTCATTCTTAGATCATTTTAACCCATTTTAAGACCTTTAATTCGGCCATAGCCAGTTACCCAACTTCAACAACTTAAAACACCAAATAAGATTTAAGGATTTAACTTACTCTTTTATGCTCCAAAGCTAGATTTTGCACTTGTAATTTTTTGCCCTAACATTATTAATGAGGGGAGATCAGATTTTTGTTCAAATATTAAGGTTAAATGAATGTTTTAAGCACTAAGGCTTTAGATTAAGAGCTTACCCTCCTTAATGTTGATTTTCCTCCTTTCTTTATTCCTTGTATTTTCGGCCAACAACAAGAGTTTCCTTGGCTCCATTTTCCAGCCATGTTAAGGGGAATAAGAATAAGAGCAAAGTTAAGGTCATTTGACTCCTTAAATAATCAAAGGAATAACTAAGGCTTGAAGCACCAAAATGTGCATTAAGAAAAGAGGTTCACCTTTGAAGCTCTCAAATGAGATTTTCTCCCAAAATTTCAGCCACACTAAGAAAAATATGTAGGAGGTTATATCTTGTGTAGATCTAAAGCTTAGAAGGTAGATTGAAGTGTTAAAACCTTTTATTCATGACTTACCCTTTAAGGTCACCTTTGGTGTTGTTGTTTCCTTTGTAACTTTGGTCAACCTTTGAGATTGATGGAGCTTGAGTTTGACATGAAAATAGGTGCATAAAATGAGCTAGAATGAAGGGATTTTAGGACATACACAACCAAGGGAAAAGACTAGGAGTTTAGAGCACATTTTTGTACCTTTAGCTTTGGTTAGAGCTAGCTAGTTTTCTCCATAGTTTCTTCAAGAGTTTGGCCTTTAAATGCTCCAGATTTTCGGCCATAATAAGGGGGAAGAAGAGCTGGTGATGCTCTTGCTTTGTTGATGAAGGAAGGAGAAAGATTCAAGTGGTAAAGTAAGTGTTTAGTTTAGGAAAGCTTATCCACCATTTGTGTTCTTCCATGGAGCAAAGAATGAAGAAAATCAGAGGAGGAAGATGAAGCTTCTCCATTACTCGAGTGCAGTAGGGGCATTGAAACTGATGAACAAATAATGATAAATAAATCAGTTTCAAGATTGTAAATGGCAGTAGTAAAACATATGAAACAGAATTTGTTTTCAGCGTTTGATTTACCGCATAAATACGGTACAATTCCTTACTCTGTAGTTGTCAGCCCTTTTCTCAAGCGCTGTGTAATTAATTTTTTTTGCTAGCTAGCGTTTATAACATATAGTTTTTGTGGTTGTAAATAACGCTGAATATTTTGACCGCTATACACTTTGTTTAGGCAGACTACTGCACGTAGGGGTGAGCATTCGGTTATTCGGTTCTACGAGAAAATCAAATAAGGTAAAATAGTTCACTTTTCGGTTCTACCCGAATAACTGAATAACCAAAATTTTTTTAGGGCTGGAACTGAGATCCGAACCGAAAATTGAAATTTTTAATTCGGTTTTCAGTTAGAACTGAATTATAAGAAATAACCGAATTATAAAAAAACTAAATTATAAAAAAGAACCAAAAAGTAAAAAAGAACCAAAGTTTAGAAAGAACCCTAATTATAAAAAGGAACGAACTACAAAAAAACCGAATTATAAAAAATAATTAAATTAGCCAATATTTGTCATATATGTAATTTGGTTATTCAGTTATTTGGGTAAACCGAATTACCCAACCTTGGAACCGAAAACAGAACCGAATAATATTTTGATACTACCCGAATAACCGAATTTTTTTTAAAACGGTTAAAAATTTCGATTAAAAAACTGAATTATATCGTTTTAAAAAAATTGAATAATTTCGGTTTTTAGTTATAACCAGAACCAAATGTTCACCCCTAAATACATGTTGAGTTAAAGTGGGTAGTGTGACTACATATTTTGGATTTCTCTGAAATCTGAAATAATTGGAAAAAAATTAGATTTTTAATGGATTTTACTGGCTGGATATAAATCCATGTCTTCAAACTATCATTGCATTGAAGCCACACCACATCAGGATGTTGATCCATCATCACAGTTATAAATGGTAACAACAGTAGATCAAACAACAAAATGGATCAATTTCAATTTTCTTACAAATGGCAAGAGTAACATGCGGCACAGTGTGGCACAATTCTAATTTTATCACATCAAGAAAGGAACACCACATAACATACCAACATCGCTTCAACCAATCAATTGATAAGAAAGTTGGTACCGCTACAACACTATAACATATCAAAGATCAATAAACTGACTTCACTAAGGGGGCATGCAAAAAACTCATTATGCATAGCACATCCACACAAGTAGTGTATAATAGAATCCATAAAAAACATGTTAGGAGTGCAAGTATGCACTTAGGGTTTATGATAAGCCACAGACTTATCATATTTTATGTACTAGATTTAGGATTAAATTTATCTAAATAAGGGTATATAGATGTTATATATGTTATATTATGTATTAAAGTGTATTATTTGTTCAGTCTTATGTTTTTATACGATTTTTGTGCAAGGAACAAGTTTCTAGCCAAAAGATCAGTGATGCCGGACTCAATGCCTGATGAATCCTGCACGGCACAAGCACAGAGCTGAAAAAAGGCTTTGCTGGACACGATGTCGGGTACATCCCATCCGGCATAAGTGAAGAGTCGCCACGGTTGACCAAACGATGGCAGTTATTGACCGTTGGTAATTTGGCTGGTGTAGGGTATGATGTCGGACGTCTCTTGTCCGGCATATGCACCGTTTCGCTCGGAATTGGCGGTTTCGATCGTTGAGCAGTTGACACATTTTTCACATGTGCCGGCTACTCATGATCCGGCACGACGCCTGACAAAAGTCAAGATTGAGGCTTATAAATAGGCTGAGAGTCTGCATCAATTCTTACATTCCAACACACCATTAACACGCCATTCATACTTAAATTCCGCCCACATTCCATTGTTGGTGTCCATGACATTTCTACGGATCAATCCACGAAGAAGAAGAAGAGAAGATCTTTGTCAGGGTTAAGGCTATGACCAATCTCCATCTCCCTTATATATTTCTTCTTTATTTGAGTGGATGGTGAAGTAGGAATCCTTGTTAGGTTTTGGTTAGGGATGAATTCTTTCCTTGTAACACTATGATTATTTAATACAATTTCAAGCGTTCATTAAGATGTTGGTTCTTAGTGCAAGTGAATTAGTTGATCACTCATTCTATTTATAAAAATTCTTTCAAGGAAGAAAAATCCGAGAGTATGATAGGTTAGACAAATCTTAGTTTAACTTTGTCTTCTACGCCTCAGCGGGAGCAAAATTTAAGATTTCGAATTAATCCATCTTCCCCCATTACCTTGTTCATTTCATGGCATGATTTGCTCGATTTGTTAATAGGTGATGAGTTTCTTGTATTCTTACTCCGAAGCAAGAGAGTGGCATTTAAAATTGAACGTGCCGGGTGTACTGCCGGGTCTCCTGTGTCCGGCACATTCAAAGTATTTGAATATGCCGTGCATCTGGTGTCCGGCAGGATGTCCGGTGCATTCATGTTGGTTGGTTAAGTTCGAGTTTTGAAGTTGCATTGCGTGATCATATTGGTACTTGGGTTGATGTAATCCCAAACCTCGCATTTAGTTAGGATTTTAGTAATTATTTGTCATTTACATTCCCCCCTTTTTAATATAGAATAGGTAATTACCGGGATTATGACTAGTTTTCTATAAGTCCCTTGGGTTCGATACTCTCGGTCGTAATTTCGCTCACACTTTACTCCGACCGGGTTTTGTTTGCTACCCGTATAGAGTTGTAGGGTATATTTTATATTTCTTTCCTTATTTTATTCTTTTGTACATAGTTTTACCCTAACAATTTTCTTGTTAGCAAATTGGCGCCGTTGCCGGGGACTTGGAATTAATCCAAGTCCTAAATTCGGTAAAACGCCCTATTCTTTATTCGTTATTCTTTGATTCTTTGATTTAAAATTGTCCATATTTTTATTCGGTTGAATATGCCGGGTGCAATGCCGGATATCCGGTGCCCGCACATTCAACATTTCTTATTTTCTAATTCTTTTATTCTTTATTCTTTGAATCGATTGATTTCATTTCTGTTCAGTTGAATAGGCCGGGTATGATGTCGGATACAATATATGCGGCACTATGGAGGAAGTCCAAAGCCGGACAACAAACAGCCGGCATTCTATCCGGCATATTCAATCACATTGCCGTTTTCATTTTTTTCGTTAAGAGTTGGGGTTATATATAATTTGGCTTTTAGTTGAATGCCATGGTTTTTTTTCTCCCTTCTCTCATTCTTTTTTTCCCTGTTCAATTATTTTTCCTTTCGAGATTGAACAGGCCGGGCATGATGCCGGGTAAATCCAACCCGGCATTAGTGGAGGAAGTCCACTGCCGGATATGAAACGCCCGACACCATGTCCGGCACGTTCAAGATATTTTTAATTTTATTTATTTTTGTAATGTGTTAAAGTTCCTTAAAATATTTACTCTTTTATTACACCATTTGTTTATATCTCTCTTCTAATACTCCCTATACTTTGATTCGTTAATGTAATTTTCGAGTTCTCAGAAGCCGGGCAAGAGGCTGGGTAGAATCAACCCGGCATGTTGGAGGAAGTCCAATGCCGGATGCTTTATGTCCGGCTCTACGCCCGGCATATTCAAAATAATTTTGTAATTATCACATTATGTTATTATGTGTTCTTGTATAAATTCGTACATTTTGTTTTTTTACCAGTACATGTGTCGTGCCTAGTGCCGGATATGTGACATCCGGCATAGTTGGAGGAAGTCCAACGCCGGATAGATTACACCCGCACAGTACCCGGCGTGACAAAAATTTTTATTCTTCTTTTTACTTTCGTCAATGTAATTACACAATTGTCTTATTATTTATGTGTTACAAAATATTATAATGTTTTTGTGTTGCTCCTCCTAAGTTAAATAAGGTGAATGCATCTCTGAGGACATTTCGTCGTTGACGAAACCAACAAACGCACTCCCTACACAAATAGAATCAAATACCACCGGCGAATGACAAAAATTCTCTTCCTCAGCAGGCGAATGTGAAAAAGTGCGCGACTACACACCCAGTGCTCCGAATTTCCAGATTTTATATCACCTGAGGAAGCGGAACTTGCAGAGACATCTACCATTCGCATGGAGCATAAGTCGCTGCAGCAACTTTTTCCTCAACCATGACCACCTGGTCAACTCCCGTCTCCAACGCCAAATTGCTCAACGGGAGTATGCGAGATCAGTAATAATCTCACCTAAGATCTCTGATCACTCTGCCAAGTAGCCAAAGGCTAAGTGTAGGGCAGCCCCACGCGGTCTTCTTTCACCACAAGGGAGTCATTTTCTTCTTAATTCCTTTTACTTTTCTTTTTCTTTCGAACACTGGGGACAGTGTTCCTGCCAAGTGTAGGGCAGGGATCCCCCTTAAAAAGAAAAATAAAAAGTTTTTGTTTATAATATGCATAAGTTGTGAGTTTTATCAATGATTTACTAAACTTTTTGCATGTTTTTGATTGAGATGAGATTAGGAATGAATAAATGCTTGTTCTATCAAGAGGTAAGCTTTCTAATGACTTGTAGATTCCTGTTTTTAACTTTTTGATTCTTTTTATCTAACAAGAGTATATGACCTTACTCCTAATTCTTTCCTTTTTTACTTCTGGGTATTATTTTCTATCCTTTTTCAAACTGTGAAAAGTCTTTTGGATGAAAATCTTAAAAAGGGTTTTGTGAAAAAAAGAAGAAGAAAAAAAAGAAAAAAAAAAAAATCTTCTTCCAAAGGAAAAGCATTATATTCCTTGAGGTTGCAATGAGTGTCTCAGAATAAAAGCAAGATACGAGAGTTTTCCTTTTATTTTTCTCCTAAATTCCCCGTTCTTCAATGCAAAAAAAATCATGGTTGTTCAGAAACCCTTGAAAAATAGGGCTGATATATAAAAACCAATGATGAGTGTCTTGGCCACATTCAAAAACTCTTGAAAAATAGAGCTGAATGATGGAAACCGGAAAAAGGAGAGATTACAAAGTCCCTTATGCAAAATAGCCCAAAAGTTTTTGATCAGTTTTGAAATTCTTTATTTTTATACCCATTAGTATGTTTGGATAGATAAGGAAGATTAAGTGATACTTATGAAGTAGAGTCAGATAGTTGGGAATGTTTATCTAATTGTCATTCTAGAGTTTATCTGTTTTGTGCATAAGTAATTACTCCTTTCTAATCTAATTTTGCTCGAGGACTCACAAAAGGTAAGTGTATGGCCTTGATAAGCCGCAGACTAATCATATTTTATGTACTAGATTTAGGATTATATTTATCTAAATAAGGGTATATAGATGTTATAAATGCTATATTATGTATTATAGTGTATTATTTGTTCAGTCTTATGTTTTTTTATATGTTTTTTGTGCAAGGAACAAGTTTCTAGCCAAAAGATCAGTGATGCCGGACTCAATGCCGGATGAATCCTGCACGGCACAAGCATAGAGCTGAAAAGAGGCTTTGCCGGACACGATGCCGGGTACATCCCATCCGGCATAAGTGAAGAGTCGCCACGGTTGACCAAACGATGGCAATTATTGACCGTTGGTAATTTGGCTGGTGTCGGGTATGATGTCGGACGTCTCTTGTCCGGCATATGCACCGTTTCACGCGGAATTGGCGGTTTCGACCGTTGAGCAGTTGACACGTTTTTCACATGTGCCGGCTACTCATAATCCGACACGACGCCCGGAAAAAGTCAAGATTGAGGCTTATAAATAGGCCGAGAGTCTGCATCAATTCTTACATTCCAACACACCATAAACACGCCATTCATACTTAAATTCCACCCACATTCCATTGTTGTTGTCCAAGGCATTTCTACGGATCCATCCACGAAGAAGAAGAGAAGATCTTTGTCAGGGTTAAGGCTATGACCAATCTCCTTCTCCCTTATGTATTTCATCTTTATTTGAGTGGATGGTGAAGTAGGAGTCCTTGTTATGTTCTGGTTAGGGATGAATTCTTTCCTTGTAACACTATGATTATTTAATACAATTTCAAGCGTTCATTAAGATGTTGGTTCTTAGTGCAAGTGAATTATTTGATCACTCATTCTCTTTTTGCAAATTCTATTCAAGGAAGAAAAATCCGAGAGTATGATTGGTTAGACAAATCTTAGTGGTCTTTAACGTTGTCTTCTGCGCCTCAGCGAGAGCAAGATTTAAGATTTCGAATTAACCCATCTTCCCCCATTGCCTTGTTCATTTCGTGGCATGATTTACTCGATTTGTTAATAGGTGATGAGTGTCTTGTATTCTTACTCCGAAGCAAGAGAGTGGCATTTACAATTGAACGTGCCGGGTGTACTGTCGGGTCTCCTGTGTCAGGCACATTCAAAGTATTTGAATATGCCGGGCATCTGGTGTCCGGCAGGATGTCCGGCGCATTCATGTTGGTTGGTTAAGTTCGAGTCTTGAAGTTGCATTGCGTGATCATATTGGACCTCGCATTTAGTTAGGATTTTAGTAATTATTTGTCATTTACATTCCCCCCTTTTTATTATAGAATAGGTAATTACCGGGATTAGGACTAGTTTTCTATAAGTCTCTTGGGTTCGATACTCTCGGTCGTAATTCGCTCACCCTTTACTCCGACCGGGTTTTGTTTGCAACCCGTACAGAGTTGTAGGGTTTATTTTATATTTCTTTCCTTATTTTATTCTTTTGTACATAGTTTTACCCTAACAATGTTCCTGTTAGTAGTTTACAATCAACCCGAAGTGTACAAACAAGGCTAGGGTTAAGAATCAACTTAAGCATTCTAAAACGCCCAACAATAATCAACTTTAATACTACTAGAATGTGAAAAAGTGCATTCATATATCCACCGACACAGCGATGAATAGACCTTAAAAACATAAATCCCAAAATCACATACCAGATTGGTAGGGTTCGAAATACAGATGCACACAAATTGCACATTAATTATCGAAATACAACTGCAAACAAAAAAAAATCAGAATCTAGAGCTACGCATTGAATGACATACCAGATTGATGGGTTTCGAAATGAAAAACATATCAAGCAACAAAATTCAAATCAGGTCGAGTTTGCAGAGCAGTGGAGGAACTAAATTGTGAAGACGATAGTAGAGCGGTGATAGCAGAAGCGGATTGACGAACGACTGCAGAGCAAAGAGAACAAAAGAGAAATGGGGAAGAATAAAAGAAATTAGGGTTGCAAATTGGGAGGGAAAAATGAAAGTGAGAAGAGTGAAAAAATAGATTATTGAAGAAAGAGATTATGAGGTGAGTCAAGTGTCATGTAATTAGTTCATGTCAGCAACGGGGACATGTCATATAAGTCCATGTGGTCTTTACTAACGGGAGAAGACTAATTGTTGACGTAATCAAAGCAGACAAAAGGTTATGGATGGACCTTTATAATTTCTAAGCCACATGAGTGAACTTTGTAATTAACCCTGAGAAGGGAAGAAATGGTACCAAGCCAAACAAGACATATGGAGCATCCGGCCACTTCCAGCCGGATGGAAGTAAGAATACATAAGGCATCCGGTCGTCTCCGGCCGGACGAAAGTAGGACTTAGGCAAGGCGAAATATAGTGTGGCCGGCCGTCTATGGTCGGTCAAAGATATTAGGGAGGGCAAAACTGTACTTATACATGTAAAATACAGGCTACAGGCTGGCAACATGAGACCAGGCCCCCAAAACTCTATAAATAGGGATGTACCCCCATGAAACAAGACACGTAACATTTGGCAATCTAACTTACACTTGATTCTAACAAAAGGCTCTCTCTCTCTCCCTTCTTACGAGATTCAGTAATTGAGACCAGGTAACGTAGGATAGTAAATCAGATCGGACTATATTTAAGATGCAGTATACGGTTTCATTTGGCGCCGTCTGTGGGAAACGAACAACAAGAAGCAACCACGAGACCACGTACAAGCAGGGAAGTGATCTATGACGATTCGTAGAGGAAATCCTGAAATGACTAATGATATTTTTTGCAGGATCTGAATACGAGAAATGGCTCCAAGATCTAAGAAAACACCGAAGAACACTACCAAGGATAACAATCGCGTTGAAGAAGAAATGAGTTCTGAGATGCCAGAAGCCATCTCCAAGAAAGATCTCGAGGACATGCTGAAGGGACTAGTCAGATCGATTGACGAGAAGATTGTGGAGGGAAACGAGACTCTGCAGCAGGAATTAATGCAAAGAGATGAGGAATATCAGAAGAAGTGGGACGAAATGACTGAGGCTATAGAGCAGTTGAGAAATAAGGATTCCAGAGGCAGTAATGGCGAAGAAAGTAAAGATCGGAAGCACAATCAGTCATTAGTGAGGAAGAAATGGAAGAGGACGACCAGATAGACATGAGCTTATACCCCTTCTCAGAGAGGATAAGAAAAGCAAAACTCCCGCCGCATTTCGTTGCTCCGGCGATTGAGAAATATGATGGGACAGGAGACCCCGCCCAACATATTAAGAAATTCATGTTTGCCATGAACACTCAAGGGATCAGCTCCCTCGCTCTCTGCAATTTATTCCCTGGAACGCTTTCGAAGAGAGCATTGGGATGGATCTCCACAAGACCGCCGCAGTCCATCACCAGCTTCAAACAACTGACCGAGGAATTTCAACAATACTTCACTGCGAGCAAGAGGGTTAAAAAAGAGACAATAGAGATGATGGACGTTAAGCAGCGAAAGGGGGAAACTGTGAAGGAGTACAGTGAGCACTTCCATAAGAAGGTCGCAGAAATTGATGATATCGATGAGAAAATCTTGATTAAAGCCTTTGGTAACGGTTTGGCTCAGCCTCGGCTTGCTGGAAAGATCGCAACAAAAGCACCGAAAACTCATGGGGAATTAGCTGAAATGATCCATGTTTTTAAAATCTGAGATAGCAGAAAACAAGGCTAAGGAGCTAGCAGATAGCTTCAAAAATGCAGCAGCACCAGAAAAGAAAGAGGGGCATGGAGGAAATACCGGAAGAGGAGGGTCAAGATACAAACCATATTATTACAAGTCGACCGTCGGATCTTCCTCTTAGGGGCCGCAGCATCAGGGGGCAAGGACCATTGTCTACACTGACCCAGGGAAATATGCTGCTGCAGTAAGAGAAGGATACCTTCCTCAGCCAAGAAAGCCACCGCAGGGAGAAATTCCAGTTGCATTCTGCGAATACCATGGAAACCGCAGCCACCAGACTGTAAACTGTGCTACCCTGGCCAAAGAGCTTCAAATCATTGAGGAAAATAAGAAGAAGAGAAAGCACTCAGCCGGAACACAAAGGCAATAAGGCGGTCAGCAGGGCGGCACCCAAAATGCACCACGTGGACGGCAAGAGGAGGAGGTTCACCCCAGGCTTGACCCTGGCAAGTCGGTGGGTATGATAACAGGACTTTTTTCAGAGGTAGGACCACTAACCCCTAATGAAAGAAAAAGGCACATTCATCAAGTGCATCAGGAACTCCCGGAGAGGAAGATCACCAAAAAAGAAAGTTTTCCTTCAATTTTCTTCTTCGACGAAGATGAAGATGAAGTGCTGTATCCACACAACGATCCACTTGTCATTCGTGCACAGGTAAACGATCGAATGATGGAGGGAATCCTGATCGATAGTGGGGCTGAAGCGAATGTCATATCAGCCGAAGCGGTTAGGAGGTTGGAAGTGCCTGAGGACCGGATCAAGCCATATTCGGCGGTTCTAGGAGGACTTGTGAGAGGGGTCTCTACCACGTCTTCCGGCAGTATAGATTTTACAATGACCCTGGGTCAAGGGAATGAAAGGAGAACGGAGAAACTCACGGCTTTTATTGTGCCAGGTCTGTCTGGAGGAATCAATGCTTTCAAAGCCATACACAGCACTCATCACTTAAAATTGAAATATTTAACCACAAACGGGAAGGTGGTTACGATAAGAGGAAGCCAAAAGATGGCCCAAATGTGTGAAGTCCGCATCATGGACAGCCTTCCTAGTGAGGAGATGGTCAAAACTGTAGGGTCACAAAAGGAGTTCAAGGGAAAGTTACCTTCTTCCCCGGAACCAAGTCAAGAAAAGGAAGGGTGTCAAACAACTCAAAATCCCCCCAAAGAGGTACATTTAAAATCTGACTCTTCTAAACTTTTTAAAATAGGAACTGCGTTTGACAGTAAAGAGCAAACTCACTTAATGAGGTTCTTGGAAAAAAGAAGGACAACATTCGCCTGGAACACGGACGAAATGCCTGGAATAAACCCAAGCGTTATCCGGCATGAGCTCAGAGTAGACCCAAAGCATCCGGCAGTTAGGCAAAGGAAAAGGGTAATAGGGGAAGAAAGAGATTTGGCTGCACGAACCGAGGTCCAGAAACTCCTCAAGGCCGGATTCATCAGGGAGGTAGCATACCCACGATGGCTGGCTAACGTTGTCATGGTAAAAAAAGCAAATGGAAAGTGGAGAATGTGTGTAGATTTCACAGATTTAAATAAGGCATGTCCTAAAGATTTCTATCCCCTACCATCAATAGATAGATTGGTGGTTTCAACTGCTCAAAGCTCTGTGTTAAGTTTTCTAGATGCATTCTCCGGCTATAATCAGATAAAGATGAAAGAAGGAGATTCGGAAAAGACGTCCTTTATCACTTCAGCCGGAACATTCTATTACAAAGTAATGCCTTTTGGTCTGAAGAATGCAGGGGCCACCTTTCAGCGAATGATTGACAAAGTATTTTGTCAACAACTTGCCCGAAATGTGGAAGCCTATGTTGACGATATAGTCGTAAAAAGCCCGTCAAAAGAGCAACACATGAAAGATTTAGAGGAAACATTCGACACTCTGGACAAGTACCAAATAAAGCTAAATCCGGAAAAGTGTGTGTTTGGTGTGACTAAAGGAAGGTTTCTTGGCTGCATTGTTGGACAGAGAGGTATCGAAGTCGATCCGGAAAAAAGTCAAGCAATTCTCAACCTTTCTCCTCCGAAAAATATCAAGGATGTCCAAGCCCTGAATGGGAGACTCACAGCATTAAGCAGGTTTTGTTCCAAGCTACAGGAAAAGTCAATCCCGTTCTTCAATATCCTAAGGAAGAACAGAAAATTCCAGTGGGGACAGGAATGTATAGATGCGTTCGAAAAAATCAAGGAAATGCTTCGGGATTTGCCTAAACTGGGCGTACCGGCCCCTGGCCAAGATCTCTATCTTTATTTGTCCGCAACAGATTGGGCGGTTGCAGCTGTCTTGATCATCGAGGAGAAAAGGGAGATACCAGTTTACTACACCGGCAAAATTTTAAGCCCAGCTGAAGGACGGTATACTAATATAGAGAAAATCTTGTTCGCATTAGTAGTGGCATCAAGGAAGTTATGGCCCTACTTTTAGTCACATTGGATCTTTGTCAGGACCAACTGGCCACTCAAGCAAATAGCGAACAATCCAAATGCTTCCGGCCGGATGGTGAGCTGGACAGTAGAGCTAACACAATATGAAATTCACTTCTTGCCCAGAACAGCGATTAAAGCCCAGGCCTTGACAGACTTCAAAACAGAAACAAACTTTGCAAAAGAAGAGAAACAGCTTCAGAACCCATACATCATCTTGGTTGACGGAGCCCGATGCATAAGTGGGGCGGGAGCTGGAATAGTAGTGCAAGCGCCGGATGGACAAAACTTGAACTACGCCTTCCGGCTAGATAATGACGTTACCAACAACGAAGCTGAATACGAAGCCCTTATCCAGGGTTTGGAGGTGGATACCGCCCTAGGGGCAACAGAATTAGACGTATACTCAGATTCTATGTTGGTAGCAAGACAAAACGACAACATCTATGAAGTCAAAGAGGAAAAGCTGTGGAGATACTTGCTCAAAGTCCAGGAGCTAAAAGCAAATTTCCAAAGATGTGAGCTAAAACATCTTCCTCGTGAGAAGAATGTCGAGGCTGATGCCTTGGCAAAATTAGCAAGTATGGCCGAAAAAGTACCCAATGAAATATGGTTAGAAGTCAAAACTAGGTCAAGCATAGATAAGGCTCAAGTGTTTACAGTAGAATCAAGTAACAAGACAGAATCTTGGATGACTCCAATCATGGATTACATACGAAAGGGAAGTTGCCGGAAGAAGAAAAAGAGGCCAGGGTAATAAAAAGGCGGGCCGCATCCTTCTTCATTGAGAATAACCAACTGTATAAGCGATCTTTTGCAAGGCCAGCACTGAAATGTGTTACCATGGCCGAAGGAGCAGAACTAATAAAAGAGGTACATGATGGGCTCTGTGGCAACCACCAAGGAGAAAGAACCACAACACATAAAATCTTGAGACTCAGATTCTTTTGGCCAAAAATGATGGAACATTGCAAAGAATATATACAAAAGTGTCTCAAGTGTCAAGAACACGGGAACAAAATGCACAATTATCCGGCAGAACGAAAATCTATCCTCTGCCCAATCCCCTTTGCTATGTGGGGATTAGATATTGTGGGACCATTCCCAGAAGCTTCACCAGGGAGGTTCAAATTCATATATGTCACCATCGACTATTTCACAAAGTGGGTCGAGGCAATGCCCGCCATCTCCATCACAGCTAGAAAGTCACAGGAATTCATCTGGAAATTTGTGGTGTGCAGGTTCGGTATACTAAAGACAATAATAACCGATAATGGAACACAATTCAATTGCGAGAGCTTCTGGGAATTCTGTGAAGAATGGAAGATCGACTTAAGGTTTGCATCAGTGGCACACCCTCAGGGAAATGGGCAAGTCGAGAATGTGAATGGTCAGATAGTAAAAGCAATAAAGAAAAAACTCGATGAAAGAAAGGGAAAGTGGGCAGAGCTGTTACCCCAGGTCCTCTGGTCATACAGAACAACAGAAAGGGGGCCGACAGGAGAAACACCCTACAGACTAATATATGGTTTAGAGGCTGTCATTCCGGCGGAAATTGTGGTACCATCAATAAGGTGGGAATCATATGACGAAGAAGTCAACAATCAGGGAATACAGGATCATCTAGACCTCCTCGAGGAGACTAGGGTGGCCGCCGCAATGAGGATGGCAAAAGATAAATCCAAGGTAGAACGATATTTCAACCAAAGGATAAAAGAGCGAAGTTTTTCCCCAGGAGAGTTGGTTCTCCGAGAAGTTAAGCAGCCTAAGAAGCTAGAGCCCCAATGGGAAGGACCGTACATCATACACCAAAGGACGGGACGAGCTTCATACCGCCTAAAAAATGGTGAAGGGTACGAATTGCCGCATTCTTGGCATGGAGAATGTCTGAAAAAATTCTATGTGTAAAATTTAAGATTCTTTAATAAAGAGGTATTATTTTTTGAAAAAGAGCAAAAGTATGCACCGGCCAACGAGCCGCAGGCTATCATGCCTTGAAAGTAAGCACCGGCCAACGAGCCGCAGGCTATCATGCCTTGAAAGTAAGCACCGGCCAATGAGCCGCAGGCTATCATGCCTTGAAAGTAAGCACCGGCCAACGAGCCGCAGGCTATCATGCCTTGAAAGTAAGCATCGGCCAACGAGCCGCAGGCTATCATGCCTTGAAAGTAAGCACCGGCCAACGAGCCGTAGGCTATCATGCCTTGAAAGTAAGCACCGGCCAACGAGCCGCAGGCTATCATGCCTTGAAAGTAAGCACCGGCCAACGAGCCGCAGGCTATCATGCCTTGAAAGTAAGCACCGGCCAACGAGCCGCAGGTTATCATGCCTTGAAAGTAAGCACCGGCCAACGAGCCGTAGGCTATCATGCCTTGAAAGTAAGCTCCGGCCAACGAGCCGCAGGCTATCGTGCCTTGAAAGTAAGCACCGGCCAACGAGCCGCAGGCTACCATGCCTTGAAAGAAAAATCCGGCCAGACGGCTATACTTTGAAAGAAAAAGATTCAGCTATTAAAAACAAAAGTTCAGTCAATAAGCCACAAGCTTCTTGTGTTGTACGGGCAAACACTTAACTAACATGACTTGCATAAGGTGACCATATGTACACCATTCAAAAAAGGGGGAGAATGCCACAGTAATAAACAAATTGGCTAAAAAAAAGAAGTACTCCGGCAGACAAATTAATAAAGATGGTGAAAAGTATAACTTATATTCCTCCCAAGAGTGGGGTAAAAACAATTACAATGTAATCATTACAAAAAGATTCGGCAAACACAAAAGATACATGCCGAAAGAAAAACCCCTCTAAAAATAAAGAAACTCCTATTCTATTTTTTCTGCAGCTAATCTATCACCACTACCAGCCACGCTTTCAGAAGATTTGGATCTCCTAGAAAGACGCTGCACCCCTCCGGCGGACAGCTGGATGTTGCTTCCAGCCGGAAGAAAGGAGGCTTGGCCGGCGCCAAAGCATGTCTCTCCAGGACTGCGGCAGAATCTCTCAAGCTCCGAGAAGAAGTTAGACTTCTGGGCGACAGCTTTGAACTCCAGCCTGTTGTACAGATCATCATCCAGTAACTCTCCTTTCTCAAGAAAGTACTCCGAAATAATCTGCTGGCCGATGTCGACTATCTGTAACACCCCTACCGCTAATACCGTCAATACTGTACAAATACTTACCTTTGCAGCGGATATCACTTACTCAACGGCGGGTGTACAATGCCGTTAGTCACCCACGTGACTAACAAGGCGGATTACAATACTACATACTATCGGTCTGATGAATGTGAACATACCGAGTGCCCTACACAATACATTACTTTCCCTTGCATACCAATCCATAATTAGATACAACTCCAATACAACACTATACCGAGTATACTACAATCCTTACATTACCGATACAGTTTAGACATCCAAATTCATACTACGTTTACACATACAATTCCCTTTACTCAAGTACCCATGCTTATGTAGCAGTCCCCGTCCTACTCTCTCGAACGGTGAACAGCTTCAGTACCTGCACACTAAAAACGGTCCCCCGAGGGGGTCAGCTTACGCTGCATATGAAATCCGCATATACCGCGTGCTAACCGCGGTACGCCGACTACTTTGGGTCGGATATACATGGAGTTCATTTTACATGCATACATACATACTCATACTACACAATACAATCAAAGATACCTACATAAATACACAAGTACAGTACTTACTAAGGAAGACACTTCAATAGTCAACCATTCGTATTTGTTATACATTCATTACTCTTCGTACTATGTTCGATATTCGTTACTCTACTCATGCTTACTCCTTACTCTTGCATACTCATCACTCCATGTTCAATACCTTACTCGTACACGATCCTTACTCTGTGCTCGTTACTATACTAGTGCATACTCACTACTCAATTCCCCATACTTACTCTTACATACTCAATACTCGATACTTACTCATACGTACTCAATACTCGGTACTCATTACATACTCATACTTGCTTCTTACTCGATACTCATTACCTTACTCATCCATACGCAATACTCATTACTTTGGCCTCTGGGCGGAGTCATACTCAAGACTCGCCACCGGACCTACAATACGAGGGCTATACGCTTAGCTCCTCAAATACTCAAATGTCCGTTCTACCGGACTACACGAATTCCCAACACTCTTCTCTCAGAGCACAATACAATCTCATGGATTAGCCTAGAAGTATCTCTCTTGATAACCTCCAACAGCTTAGGGAATTACCACCGACTAGTATCCTCAGATTTAAGGGTTTCCCCAACATATCGAATACTCTCATGTTCGGGACATACTTACATCAGTCGGGTCCTCTCATAATGGGTCGACTAATTGCTAAAGGGGTTTGGAGGTCCCTCATCATTCTTTACTACTCTCATGGTTCATGTTTTGCACCAAGATTAATTCCTCTAATAGAGGTTACTTATATACTTCCACTACTTTTTGTTTGTGGGTTATTCATTTCGTTTCTCCTACCGTTATCGGAAGGTTATTACTCCCGTACACTCTCTCACATTCTAGTGAGTTCATTGGTTTACGTTATCATTTATTGGTTCGTTGGTTTAGTGCGTTGCTACGGTTCCATTAGTTCACACACGACTCTCACTAGGAGTCAATACACAATAAGACTCATCTATGAGTCGGTCTACGCACTAAGTAAAGCCACACAATCAATCAAGAAGGTTAGCTCAATCAACATACAGCAAGACATATAATGAAGGCAATAAACCGTTTTCATGCTTTAGTCTTGATTAGCCGGCATACAGCACACAAATCAACGTAACTCGGTTAGCATACGGGGCATGAGGAAATCATACCTTTCACCGGAGTTAGCTTTAACACATGTTCCTTGTTCCTTGGTTCACATTGTTCCACTGATAATGTTTCAACATTATTATTAATACTATACTCTTACGATACACAAATAATTACTATCCCGTACTTACCCCGTTATCCCGGTGTACTTAATGTTCTTATACTCTCAACTTGCTTAGTTACTTTTACACTTGTTTTCATACTCATATACTTAC
This sequence comes from Limonium bicolor, assembly GCA_023374045.1. NCBI lineage: Eukaryota > Viridiplantae > Streptophyta > Magnoliopsida > Caryophyllales > Plumbaginaceae > Limonium > Limonium bicolor. Next base: position 164,404,067 of record CM041777.1, on the reverse strand, counting down.
TTTCTTACCTTTATTATTTCGATTGTAGTGTAACTACTACATATATATGCATATATGTGTATAGGCTATATATATATATATACACATATGATTATCATAATCATTAGTAAAAATATTTTTTTTTTGACTCGACCGGACTTGCGACCGACCTTGCAAGTCCGGTCCATTCCAGTAGCTACCAGTACGGGAAATTTTCTGGCTCGACCGAACTTGCAAGTCCGGTCGCAAGTTCGGTCCATTCCAGTAGCTTGCATTACGGGATTTTTCTGGCCGACCGAACTTGCAAGTCCGATCGCAAGTTCGGTCCATTCCAGAAGGTTTCTGACGGGAGAATTTTCTGGTCCGACCGAACTTGCATGTCCGGTCGCAAGTCCGGTAGATTCCAGAAGGTTTCCCGTCTTTGTAAATCTGGGCTCGACCGAACTTGCAAGTCCGGTCGCAAGTCCGGCGGCCCAGTACTTAAGTTTTAAAATCTGTTTCAGTCCTCTCTTTACCCATTACTTCCCCAATCTTCCTACATGTAGTCCCACATGTTTAAACACTATCTAGGCCCTCCAAATTGCCTTAGTTCATTCAACAATTCCTTACTCTTCTCTAAATCCACATACACAATTTCTCCTCACTTCCTTTCAATTCTTACAATTGTTTTCTTTACTCTCATGCTACAGATTTTCCTTCTAACCTTTACCATTCAATACTCCCTCTACCAATGCTACCTAGTATCCCAAATACATTTCCAAGCAATTACAATATATACCCAAGTCTAACATTCCTTTACCAATTCTTGCACATTAAATTCTCCTAACTTCTCCAATGTTTCTTATACACTTTGCTACAGATTTTACACTTCTTATCTCTCATACTACAATTACCATTCCAATGGTCATTAGACATCTCTACTATCCCAATACATACCTGGTTCTCCCATTCACCAAGTCATTCTTTAATGCACCATTCCTACCAAAATTTTGCCATAGCTCACCTATAATTCTTACTTATCCACACATACCCATCATTACCAAAATCATTCCTATTCTAGCCACACCCATACAAGGGTCCTACCAGCAATACAAGAAATCTTACAATATAAATTCACCAATACTTCCTCAATCCACAATACAAATACTCATATACAATTATTTGGCTCTAAGGCCTACAATCCACATACTTGCTCTTAAATACTCAAACTTCACAATTCTCAATACTAGTACAAGGTTTTGGGTTCTTTAAATATTTTACCCATTCCCACTACTCTAATGCAATAGAATCTACATTAGGAAGGAGCTCTTACCTTGAGCTTATACTTTCTTCTTTCTTTTCCATTTCTCATCATCCTCTCTTTCTTGTCCAAATCGATTTTGTGGGAATGGAGTTGCCAAACTCCATTCCCATTACCCAAGCCAACAAAGACAAGCATAATTAACCTACTAACCTCATAATAACACTAATTCATTGAAGTGTTTAAAATACAAATTCTAGGGTTTACCTTTGGAGTGCTTTAGGAGGGGTTTTAGCCCTTGGTTCAAGAAGTGTTCTCACCACCATTGGAGGGTTGAAGCAAAGCTCCAAAACAAGAGGAAAAACAAGGTAAGAGAGGGAGACCAAAATCGGCCATGCCAAGAGATGGAGAAAAGTGAGGTTTCATGGAGATTTTTACCTTGTTGGAAAGAGGAGACTCCAAGCTTCACAATGGTGTGCTTTCTCTTCAAATGGGAAAACCCATAAAAATGAAACTCATCCTTTTCGATTTTTGAAAAGAGGGAAATGTAGAGGATGATGAGGAGAGCAAGAATATGTGGTTTTTTTGCATTTGGGTTCAAGAGGGATGGAGCATGGAGGAGAAAGGGGAGTACCATGGAGGTTCCCTTTGGGGCTTCAAAATCGCCCAACCAGAGAAAGAGAGGAGGAAATCGGTGGGGTGAGGAAGGAAGGAAGAAAGGAGAGAGGAGAGTGAGGTGAGAGAGGTGGGGTTACTTTTCATTTCTTATTTGTCCTTAGGGTGTGTGAGAGAGAGGGCTGTCGACAACACACAACACACACTCACATTTTGCTTTTATTTACAAAGTGGACACATTAGTTTTATTTTATTACACTCACCCCACTACTTTCCGGTTGTTACAATTTTACTAACGGAACCCGTTTTCCGGAATTTCTCGTTCTTTATTTTTACTGAATATTAAGCTTCCATAAATGCTATTATTTAATGATTTCTAATTTTTTTACGGGTCTGTTTGACCACTTAAAGTCACGTTTTCGGTTTCCTCGAAAAACGTGCGCTAAGCTCTTTTAGCGTTTTTAATACTTTCTTGGATCCGTTTTCTTCGGGAATCATTCCCATATACTAATTAGGCATGAATAAGCCTTAGGATCCTTACGATACTAAACCGAGGTCTCATACCTCCTATGGTTATTTAACGCTTACTTTAGCGTTTCCGCTTTCTAAGCGTTTTTCTCATCCTTTGGATTTATTTTCTTACCAAAAATACATAGGCACTATTAGGCCCTTAAATACTATATTAGAGTAATATAATCACCATATTTAAGTTCGGGGTATTTCAATCTACCCCCCTTAAAGACTTTGCCTCATAGTTGGTGAATCTAATACTGTTACTCGTACCAATACTCTATGCTAAGGTTGTGACCTCTACATATGACTTGTCAAACTCCAATGTCTGACTTGATGCATACTACGCATCCAAACAGCATGTCACTGCATGCATAGCAATCAAAAATATCCGTACCGCTCCAAGGGGGTCCATCCGCAGACAATTAGGTACAATCTCCCCCAATGGCGAGGATCCCTCAGGTACCGGTCACGTTTGAACACTTACGCTTTCTGGTTCACGGCCGTCATGACTTGAGCACTTACGCTTTCTGCTCTACGGTCCTTTAGTTCTGATCAAATTCTTTGACATATAGAGATCCTCAGGCACTTACTCATACTTACTTACTCATACTTACTCATACTTACTCGGGACTACACTGCCCCAGTGCCCTTGGAAAAATACAAAAACACACACTGTTACCGTACACCCGGGTGTAGTGGTTTCAACTACTCTACACTTCCAAAGACTCAAAACTAGCTTCACCCTATGGTTTCGACTGGATACCGTGCCTAGGCATGGAAGATCCACTAGCGTCCGTGGGAGCGGTTTTAAAACCGATCCTCATTCTCAAGTTTGAAGAAAACGTTGTACCAAATTAGTTTTGGAATTCATTTTGAAAACTTTCCATACATCTCAAGTTCATTTATGATGATTATTCCTATTACTAGTGTTATATTGTGGCCACTTAAGGGAGCTTCCAGAGTCCTTCAACCCCGATGTGATCAGCATTGGTGTTGAATTATCCTTCCACTCTAATTTGTGTTCGGCTTCCCTTGATCGCTAGCAAATCAAGTTCACTTCCCACCTCAATACAAACAGACAGATTGTCAAACATTATTTCGTTTTCTATCTTTTAATCTTGCTACTCATAATCATACACATACATTTCCCAATTTATATGATTCACTTACTTACTTACTAATCATTTCATCAATTATTGCTACATCTTCTCCAACTGCTAACTTTAAGAATTCAAGGGTATAATATCCCATTAATTTGCTATACTCCAATTTATACTCATAAAATACGGTTGTACACCGATTCATACTCATTACATACGGCGGTTGTATACCAATTCATACTCATTTCATACGTCGGTTCCGTACCAATTTATATCCTCAAGTCTCTCATACATACTCATTCTTCATACTATTACCAATCGGTTTCTCATTACCTGGAGTTCTACTCCTTTTTCCTATACTTGCTTCTCAAAAACCATAATTACACGATGAGTGAATACAAATGTTTATGTAACATAAGTATCAATCATCCAAAACAAATACTTTTGCGCTATGCGCATTGTAGTTTACGCCTATCACGTAAAACATACATTTCGCGGTTTTCGCTCTACCCCCCTTAAAAGGGATTACGCCCACGTAATCTACCATGTGTCAACATTGGACATTGGTCGAAGGCATTCAGCCGTCATGGAGTGGTTCAGTTTCCATGCGGTCTATTATACAATGTTCCTTGATAAACGGGTATTAACCGTAACTGTCGGTTAGTCCCTGCATCAAGAATTCTCGGAGTTATTTAACTCTTGACCGGGTTCGGTTCTAGCTGAATGGCTTTAAGGCATTAACGATTAACTTGTTCACTAGGTGTACTTCACTTAGAATTCTGGCCCACTAGCTTCTGCTGCGCGACCCTGATAACTTGGGTTATTCGCCCTTCTTGTTATCTTAAATGTGCTATACAACACCTTTTTTCCTTCTTATTGTGGGAATAAGGTTTATTGACCAAGTGTGGTGTCTCTTACCGTGCTCGAATTCGGTGAGTTGTAGATTCATAACCAGCTCTCTGGCAATGTATATACATACTGTTGTGTTTGTAGTGATCATTCACTTGGTTTCTCCGACTTATTGTCGGTTGAGGTTAAGTCACTACTTAGTTGTAGTGCTTCCTCTGTCGTTAGTAGCTTCTGAGCTACACCAGTTTCTCTGGTTCATTACAAGTGTTCTTTACTTGTATGACCTTGCATTTTCCATGCGTCGGTCCTTGTGACTTTCTTAAGTCTCCTTTCGCTTTTATTCCAATGGAATTCACATCTTGTGATTGTTGGTGTGTTTCACACTCTTCGTGCTCTTTGGCCTTAGGCCGCACGGTTTGTTTCTAAGCTTTTGCTTGACTGGCTTATGCCATGTTTACTGGTGAAAGGAGGGATTTACCATGATTTACATTTCCCATCTTCCTAGCTATCTCACTTGATCATTAACTGCACAAGTGCAATACCAAAACACTCAGTCCTACAGAGTGCAGAGGCGTAAACGCTTGGCAGTAACTCTCTTATGAGATCGCAATAGGAATTATTGTTACTCCTTGAGGTGGTGTTTCATCATTTCGTGCGGACTCCTGGCTTGTTGCCCGGTCTGTCCACTACCTCGAATTAACAATTCCATAGCATTAGTGATTACTCATATACATTGGTTGCCTATTGCGCACCATGTTCTTACAGATTCCACAGTATTGGTCTACATGGCATCCACTGTTGCTAGCTTCAGCTCATGCATCTCTATCATTTGTACAGTGATTATGTTCCTTGAAATACCCCAAACCTAAGTATGCTAAGTAAACATCAAATTATGATGTAGTAAGGCTAGAATATGCCTTAGAAAGATTGGTAGACAATTTAAACCAAGGAAAACACAAGAAAGTGCCTTAAGGGCAATCAGGGCAAAAACGTGCTCTAAGCTTGGAGTGACTTTGATTAGCACCAAAATACCATTATAAGACTTTAGTAATATGCTAATGGACATTTTAAATCAATTATCAAAGAAAACCAAGCTTGAAAACAAGTTAAAACACAAAATGTGCTTTAAGAAGTCTTAAAGCACATTTTTGAGAAATTGTCTTAGAATTGAGTTTTGAGTGGCTAAATGTCCATCATTACTCTTTAATAAACATGTGTACTAATTAGTATCACATTATGAGGTCTAAATCAATGGGAAATCAAAATTTTCAGAAATATGTGCACTAATTTATGAATAGTGCCAAATAGTGACTAGCTTAGTCTTTAATTAACTTAGTTTAGTTAATTGGTCAATAAAGGCCAAACATGCCCTTATTTAATAAGGGGGCCGGTTTTTAGGTGGTGAGTCACCACATGAGTCACACAACTTAAGAAAAGAAAAGAGAAATAAAGAAAGGTTACTATTTGCTTTAAGGTAAATATCTTACCTTTTAGCCTACCTTCTCTCTTCTTCTCCATTCATTCTCTTCTTCCACGGTTTTCTTCATGCTCTTCATCCTCTCAAACCGAGAGAACAAACTCCATTGTTGCCTCACCTTTCCTTGTCTACAACTCACTCATTTTAGCTCCAAATCAAAAACTAAACACATATTATTCTTAGTTAGCTTAAGCTCTAGCTTTCTATCTTTTCAAATCTTTCAAAGCTCAAGTTTGGTGCCATGAGAAAACTCCATTGATGGAGGAAAATCAAGTTTGAAGAGCTCATTAGCTTCTCCATTCTCTTAAGGTAAAGAAAATGTAAGAAAAACCAAGTTTTCATCACTTCCTTACATGGCCGAAAATTACTACTCATGGGGCCTTGTTTTTATGCCTTGTTCTAGCTTGATTTATTCACCAAGGACTAGTGGAGGTCCTATTTCATTCAATGCCAAAGTCTATCTTGAGACTTCAAAGGTAATCATCCACTTTTATGCCTTAGAACACATTTCTAACCTAGGGTTTCATTCCTTGAGGTTAGTGTATTGTTTAGTACTCATGTGAGTCATTGAATATTGGTTAGAACATTGGCAAAGGAAGTTTAAGTGGTGGCCTAGATCCATGCAAGAAGAAGGTCTAAGGAGGAGGTTAAGATAAGCTTGAGAAAACAAGGTAAATTGCTTACCTAATGGTGGTTAAGATTAAGGAATGAGTTTTAATGGGTACCAATGTAGCCTAGGGCTTACATTAGGTAATGGGTTGTATAACCTAGGAAAAAGAGTTTAAACGAGCTTGTGAACTTGTGACTAAGGAGCCAATGGGAATGAGTTAGTAATATAAGTTTAAGATGGATTTTAAGAGCATTATAATTACTATGAGATTGATGGGTGTATTTGCAGGTTGAAAGCTTTTATATGTGGGAAATTCAGTGTTTAAGTTTAAGTCATTTAAGGGCCTAAGAGCCATGTCATTTAAGAGCCTTAGTGCTATGCAATTTAAGATTATTGCAATATATTGAGTTTGTTGTGAATGAGTTGGTTTGGGTGATGAGTTATGATGAGAAGAACTTGATGTGTGTGAGATGGTTGAATGAGGAAAAATAATGTGTTTGGGCATGATAATACTAGAGGAGCTATGGCGAAATTTGAGTAGAAAATAAGTGTTTAGGTGATGGTGGTGTATTAATATGACCTAGGATTTACTAGGAGTCCTATGAGGAATTTGAGTGGAAATGAGTTAACTAAGGAATTCTTGAGGTTTAGAATGACCTAGAGATGTCTATGAGGAAATTAGAGTTTAGATGGGTGCATTGAACACACCAAAGTCATGGTATGAGGAATGGTAAGACTTGTGCAAATCTGGAGGAAATGATGTGTAATGCTTTGAGATGATTTAGGTATGAACTAAGAGAAGAACAATGAGAGTTCGAGAAGTTTGTGTAAGAGGTGGTGATGTTAGTGGTGGACTAGTAAGGTTTAGTTGAATGGTAATGTGTGGACTTGGGTGATGGAAGTGAAAATGGTAGGAGGATGTTGTAAGTCATCAAGGAAAATGACTAGAAACGTATAAGAGGGTATGATCATGAGAATGGTGAGTAAGTTGCATAAGAGAAGTGGAAATGTCTAAGGAGGGTGTTGCATGGTTAAGGTAAATGAAGAACAATGTCAAGGTATTAAGATAATGGAAAGAAATGTATAAGCAAGCTTAAGAGTTTAAGAGTGATGAGTAACAAGTAAAAAGAAGAGAAATTGTGCATGGACATGCAAGATAACCTTGGAAGGTTTAACAAGCAAAGATGGAGTGCAATGATGTTAAGGAGGAGTTATATGGGTAGAAAAGATACACTTTGGTTAGTTGAAGTTTTAGACAAAATGTACATGTTAGAAATATAAGGAATTAATTGACAAGTGTTAGGAATTTCTTACAAGAATTGAGCTAAAGGTTGGAATGATCTTTAGAGGTGATTTTCATGAGTTTGGAGGATGATTAAAGGTGGGTTTAAGGGTCTAAATGATGTTAGAACACATTAGAAGGCTTAAGGAGAAGTTTGGTGAAGATTTAACAATTTTTGGACATGTTCTGGTGGCGTCCGACCCAGGGGTCCGACCCAAGTTTGGGTCGGACGGACCTCTGTTAAGCCGCCATAAGAGTTTCTGTAATGGTCTGACCCAGTTGGTGGGTCGGACGGAGGGGTTTTAAAAGACGGGAGAGTCTCTGGAATGGACCGACCCAGTCGGTGGGTCGAACGGTGGGTCGGATGACCCTTAAGACTTAAAAAAAAAACCCTAAGAGAGTTTAGTGGTATTAATGGTACCCCATTAAGGGGGAAATGATGATTAGAGGTATAAAGACCTAAGGGATTAAGTTAAGAATAAACTTAAAAGTTTAAGATTAAGTTTGTAAGATTAAGTTGTAAGACTTAAGAGGTGTTAGGTTGGAATCATTAAGGGTTAAGTAAGTTAAGTAAGATAAGTAAGTTGAATTGAGTTAAGTGATTAACAACCTAAAACTGAATGAATGTTTTAGGACTTGGAATTGGACTCCGGAAGAGATTAAGCAACCGAACGGCCAACGGTGAACGGTACAGTTCTTCTTGTGACCTGCTTGCTAACGAGATGTCCCTCGGCTTGTGTGCTATTTGTTTTTGTGTGCTCACTAAACAAGATAAAGCATGCAACCGGAATATTATGATTATTGTATTGTTGTGTGATGTTTGAAAACTAACACAACATATCGTGAGAACTTACTAACCAACGTTTAGTAAGGAATTGAGTGAGACTAAGGAATGCTCCCTAATAGGGTTGATTAAACCGAAAGAGTTAACCAACAAACATGGTCTTGAGACTATTACTAACTGGAACTTGAGTGAGGAAACCCGGGACCGATCTCCGGTCATGCATGCTAAGGAAAGGGGGTCGGTATCTATAGCAGATTCGACTTCCGATTAAGGACTAGTCCTCGGACTAGTAGCCTTGGGTCGGTTGGCCGGCCGGCTACATTGGACATCCAGGTAGGTGGCTTTAAGATGGCGTGGGGGGATCAAGCCTACATCCCCAACAATTTAAGAATGTTGTTTATTGCCGGTAAGTGTCCTGCTGCTGGCTAGGGTTAACCAAGCCCTACAAAAATAAACAACGAACTAAGGGCTAACCTGTTCCCAATGAGAGAACGGTTGGCATACATAAGGTAAGGTTAAGATAAGTTGCAACCATTCCTTTTTAAAGGATGGTTTGTATTATTAAGGCTAAGATAAGCTACATCCACTCCTTATTAAAGGGTGGTTGTTTCTAAGATTAAGATAAGATTAAGATTGAGGTGAGATAAGGATGGACTAAGATTAAGAGGAAATATAACTTAAGGAGTTACACAATTAACTCTCTAATTGAGGGAACACATTTAAGTCGTTCATTGTGTGTGAACTTTAATTGTTCATATTGGATTGTTGTTTACAGCATTTACTATTATGTTGTGCATCTAATCAACCTCCATGCTATCGACAATTAGTCGTCGTAGCCACGTTAGCTTGGGGGCCATGAGAGGATCGTACCAGCATTCGTGCTGACCCCCTTTGGGGGCTGTTTTTACTACACAGGTGAACATCAGGAGGCGGCCGTCGCGAGAGTAAGAAGGAGTACAAGTGTTAAGGGTTAAGTGTGGCCTACGAGTTGTGCATGTACACTCGTATCGCAATTGAGTTAGTAAGATGTATAGGATGTGAGAGGGTTGTAAGAAGATTATGTATTTGGTTAAGGTTGTAATGCACTATTGTTCGGTATATTCTGTAGTCAGACCGTGGCAAGGTCCTGGAGTGTAAAGAATTCCGTTGTGACATGTATATATATATGCTGTTAAGTTGCGAGACCACATTTGGATTGAGTTGGGGTGTTACATTCCTTCTGTACCGATTACTCCTTGTTTGTCAACAATTGCTGTTGAAGCTTATTTCACGTTGCTTGACAGTAGTTGTATGCTCAAGATTGACTACACTAGTAGTTCTAAAAGGAATATATTTCCCGACAGTTACTGATGGTATCCTATTCTTGGGATCCACGTGTTCGCCGTCCTTGCGGTTTCACATTTATGATGGGCGTCCTCATTCATCGATTGTTACTCTTCCATCGGTGCCGTCCTTGACAGCCTTCCATATTGTTCACAGTGGGTTTTGCAACCATTGGGTTATGTGTGGTAATAGTTTCATGGCCTACTAGCCATATTGCCTAGAGCTCTGCTCATCATAGGTTGTTCCCAAGTGGTTATTTCTCCATAAGCTATTGCTGCGTTGGAGGTGATACTGGGCTCCATGATAAGATCGTCACATCACGCTTCCGTATGCTGGAGTCCCTTTTTGTATCTCGGTATTGATCGATACCATTTATTGATTTGGGGTATCCCCTGTCAAGTGGGATCCCTTCGGTGTTCTAACCGTATGTTCATTCCAATTGTGGTGTTCTTACCACTATGTTTCGTTCGACTGTGTTGACTTGATACCCTTTATAGATTGCTCCTGGGTAGTACTGATTATATGGCAGCATCTGGCTGACATTTATGAGTATGTTCGGTTGATTGTCCTACCTTGCGGTTCTAGATCTGAGCTATCCGTTGAGGGTTGTAACGTCTCCCGTTCTTAGGGTAGACCCTTGGTGTTTTTCCCTTATGTTATAACGGATTAAATATCCCTTCCGGTGATGAATGGTATTTCTGGTACCTTGCCACATCACCCTGTGTTTGTGGTAGTTGTTCTGGGAATCTCATCCCGTTCATTGAACACTGATGTGTTAATGTTAGGCATTCGCCTTACTGTGTTTAGACTGGGTATTCCTTCCAGCCATCATGTTTTACTTTAATATATTCAAGACATGTCCAATGTCTTTATTCAGTTGTTGGTGCTTCTTGCACCTTTAACTCTTAAGCATCCTCCTGTAGTAGGTTCTTGACTCCTTAGCTTGTAGCTTATCTGAGTTTCCCTTGTTCGGTTGAGATAACCAACTGTTCTGTTTCAAATTTACTTATGGTCCGTAGAACAGAGTTGACTACTTCCCGTGTTTCGTACACTACATGTATACATACGTGGGGTACCGTCTTGGCACGTTACCACTTACCTAACTACATGTCAGGCCCACAACTCCTTCGGAGTGCGGTCGTCCCACATCCCGTATTTGGGTACACTCGTAGTGTTCGTCACACGCCTAGGTGAAGTATTCTATTGCCAACTCCTCTTGTATCATTCTATGATACTCACCGTATTTCCGTTAGTTTGGTTTTAAAAATCCGAGGTTTAAAAGAAGGATTGGTGGTTTTGAAAGAAAAATTTGGGTTTTGAAATAACAGTTCGGTGTGAAAAGGAATTCTTTATGGCGTTGCCATGATTCAGGTCCTGACCAAGTTCAGCTTCTCGCTGACCGGTATACTCTCAATACAATGGTCGGGCCGTTAGGCCTTTCCGAGGTTTCATTATTCAAATACTCAGGATTGGTGATCCTATTTTTGCTCCATTCGTCATAGCGGTACTTTAGCAAGTATTTGCGGGTTGTTAAAAGTCTTCCAACCATCCTGTAGTTGCTGCACTTGCCCTAGGCAAGTGCGCGGGTAGGTTGTTTTTCGGTTAATGTATACCGGTGGCGGTATCGTCTCCATCCATAATTGGTGGTTTTATCAGGTCTTCCCTCGATCTTTTGATCTTAGTGATCAATCTCCTGAGTCGTTCCTTAGTGTTCTTGACAAGGTCGTCGTCAATCCTATTGTCTCACACCTTCACTGTGGTTAACGAGACTTGACTTATCCTTGGGAACCACGTTGTAGTCATATAGGTGTATGCTTCATGAATACTTCCCTTGTCACCTGAACTATGTTGTTCGGTTATTACAGCCTCTTGGCGTGTAGGTTTGGTATTAATCCAACCTCGACTAGTTCCTTAGTCGGTTTGTACATTGTTGTTGGCATTATCAAATATTACAGTCCGTAGACTCTCTTGTCTATGGTTCACTACTCCATCTTCCTTGCTTCATTGCGCGATCGCGTTTCTCTCCTTGTTGGCTACTCATGGTTCTCGCGACTGCGAAGCATGTCGCCCCATGGTACCATAAATTCCATCATCTTTGTGTTTAGGATCTTCACTTCTCCGCCATTAAGTGCGGTTCTTGTCATTTAACGGAAACCGTCTTCAGGACTTCCAGTTCTTGGACTCTACCGTAAGACAGGTTCTTTTTCTGATAAGGTTTACTTGCAACTGCCATATCGGGTGTTGTCCGAGTGTGAGAGGTCTTTCCATCTCTCTGGCGTTCTTGTCCCAACTTACAACGGGGGACGCGGAGGGCGGGTATGGTTACTGTAGGTATCCAGATCACACTGGAAATTCCTATCTAGCGTCCTCGCACACTAGCACTCAACCCTTAGCCCTAAGTCTCTACTTCCTAACTCGGTATTTACCTAAACTCGGTATTTCATCCATCAGAGCGATACTTCGCTCTGATACCACTTTTTGTAACACCCCTACCGCTAATACCGTCATTACTGTACAAATACTTACCTTCGCAGCGGATATTACTTACTCAACGACGGGTGTACAATGTCGTTAGTCACCCACGTGACTAACAAGGCGGATTACAATACTACATACTGTAGACACCAAAAATTCTCACCCCATAAAGCAAAGTCTGAAATAGAAAATAAAATAAGAGGGGTCGTCGCATTTCTTTTCAAAAAACGTACTGCTGTGCGTGTCAAAATGAAACCATCGTTTTGCGACAAAATTTTAAATCAATTTTCAAGCATTTTAGAAAAATCCAATTTTCCAGAAATTTTCAAACAATAATTTGTTTTAGACTCACCCTTCTATTTATTTATCTATTTGGTTATTTTCATTTTTATTTCCTTAGTCGTGGGTATTTCATTTACTTTATTTTACTTATATTATTTTATCTTTTTTTTATGTTGTTATTTTGTAAGTAAAACATTTTATTTTTATTTTTATTGACTACCCTTTTAGTCTTACCCTGCATATATGTTTCTGATGATTTTACTCATGTCGAGTTATAGCTTTTATTTTCTCTCCCCCAATTTTGTATGAAGTTCTATTGTGGTGGTCCTTTTCCTTTCTTATTTTTCGGTGGACCAAACTTGGGTTTAGCCTAGTATTCAGTCAAACTCAGCAGCCCAAACCCAAGCCCATTTTCTTCTTTTTAACCCACATCCAAATAAAGCCCGTGACCACTCCAGAAAACCCCGGTCTTCTTTATAAAACTGCATTCAAAAACCCTACTGTGTCAATATTCGGAGAAGCCAGCCGACACCTCCATCTCTTCCTCTGCCTTGAATCTTCTACTGTCTGTTTTTCATTGACGCCTCGAAGTATCGAAATCAAAAGGCCAATTAACCCGTTTCCTCGATCCTCACCGTTCTCCCAGAGCGTCTTCTTCACCGGCATCCTCTGCGCTCCAATCTCGAACAAGCCGCACTCCCCACTCACGGCTCGATGGATCGATCATCTACAAAAAAAACGCATTCTCTTCTTCCTCACGAAATACAAACTCTACCCTTGTTTTCATTCTCTCCGGTCTTCACTCATGTCGAATTTGCAACCCAAAAATAAAAACTGTTGAACAAGAATATGCTCTTGCTTCCTTCATTCTCTTGGCCGACGCTGGCAATCGAGGAACACCACGCTCACGCCCCCTTCTTCCCCTTCACAACCGGTAATGTTGCAAATCACGGGCGAACCAAGAGCGCCCCCTTTCCCCCTGAAACTCGACTCCATTTCTTCATTTGGAGCAAAAATCAATTACGCGGGATAAGAACTTGCCAGGCTAAGTTTTCATGTTGTTTTTTCCCTTCTTTGTTGTCTTGATCTCTGTTTTTTTTCCTCTTTGTGTTTTTCTACTTCTCTTTTCGATCGGGAAATAAATTGAACATTATTACTTCTTTACTGCCATATCGATTCTGGGTATGAGGCTACTGTCAAAATCAAGCCTGAACCTATCGTCAAAATTGAGCTTAACTGGTTTTAGTAGCAGCTTGCGTTATTACGTGGTCTGAATGTTGTGGAACCCTTGCTAAACTTCATGATAATTCCTCTGGTCATGTCGATCGTACCAGACCTTGAAATCCATTCGTCTTAAATGTTGGTTTATGGGTTTTGTTTGTTTCGAAGTGTTTAAGCGGGCATATTTTGCTTGGTTGGCTAATCACAGATTATGGATGCCCAATCTGTCATGAACTGCATCAAACAGGTCTGGCTTCGATCACCGAAATCGTAAGTTAGGTTTGGGATTTCTTCCCGGTTTAGATATTTGAAGAGGAGAATCTGGGTTCTGTCATTTATCTTTGAAAATTCTATTCTCTTGGTTTTTGGTTTCGTTGAACTTGCGCTAGATTGTGGATTTGCTATGTACGCATTTCATTTGTCTGTTCGATACATTCACCCGGGGTTGGGTTGGTTTCCGAATTCCGTTTACTTCTCCGAAGCTATCAGCATTGAGTCCGACGCTGGTTTGACCCGGTTTGACCCTTAATGACTTTCTCTTATGAACAAAGCTTTCAAATCACTTTGGCGTCGCATGCTTATTCATTCGAGTTATATACCTGAGCTTAATAAAGTCTGGCCCTATATGATTGCACTGAAATTGTGGGTTAGGCCCTTGTCCTTTTCCGGCCTTTTGGATAATTAAGGGTCCACATATTACCTTCGGCTCTCGCTGTGCTGGACTACGATTCTTGGGTCAATCTGATGTCAGACCCTTTGGGATGAAATTTTGTTGCGAAATACTGCCCGATCCATTCACGCTTATTATTCGTCCATAGTGGTTATTGTTCACTACCCTTTTGCTTTGCTACTGACCGAGGTACATGTGATCTATGGAGGTTGGGCCGCACCCACATAACTTGGAATTGATCATGGGCCTTTACAAGTTGACTCGACTGGCGGGCTACAGTTTTGATACCTTCTCACGGGTTTGGGATTTCCCATCATCAGCTCTTTATGACTATAATTCGTTTATCTCTTGCAATTAATTGCCCTTTGCGCATGGATATTTGGTTTGGAAATTGGTTATAGACTAGCATGCTTCTTGTCCCACTGCGCTTAGATAAGAACATGATTTGAGTGATAGTTGCCCTTATGTTATGATCGTTTAGATAAATCATTCATTGGCTGGATGGTCCTTGTTAATTTTCATCTTAGAGGGAAATGATATAATCCCTTCTAGGTATGATCCTACATGACTCACAACCCCACCCCTTTGATACTGCACTTCGGTTTGAGTCATAATCTAAGATGACGAATTAATTTGAGTAGCAACCCCGATGTTTGATTTATCTTACAGTCCTTAGCATTTGTTGGCAGCTTGAAATTCTTTTCTATGTTCTCGGTTGGGGTGTGGGAGATGATTAGATTGCCCCCTTTCCTCCCATTGAGAGGGGCCGTATGATCCCATTGCACACATCCCAAACCTCCCTCCGTTCTCTTGACTGATGTATTGTGCCTCTCTTGGTTGTGTTTCTTTGACATGTACCTAATGCTCGTGGAACGGGAAACTACTCTAAGACTAAGCAACGGGATCGTGGCTTGGATTGCCGGGCTCTCCGCTTCAAACACATGTAACGGTTGGTGTAATTCTTGCTGATCCTATCAGCTCAAGTGAGGCGGCGTCGATGCGACCCCCCATAGCAGCTCTCTATTTAAGATTGTTATCTATGTTTATATTAATCTGTAGTTTGTTTATTGTTCTTATTTTCGGTTGTAGTCTTAGGACTTATTCATTTTTATAATTCATTTTTTGCACGTGAACAATGTTAGCATGTTATCTTTAGCTAGTTTTGGATTATGTTGTTCTAGCGTTTATTTTTCCCTTATATATATTCATTCGAGCTTGGAGATTAATTTGAAATCTTGTAGGATTTTCGCTAGTGTTCAATCACTAAATTTTTGTACATAATGTTTACACTTCATTTTGCTTCTCCAATGTTTGTACGCTATGTGAGATATTTGCTTTGTTATTTTGTGATTTATGCCCCTTGCTTATTGCTTATTAATGTCATAAACCATAGTTACTATGTCCTTAGGTCCAAGCCATTAGGATAGAGGGGTCCCCCTGGACTGATGGGTCATTGACCAATCTCGTGGTGGTGACACCCCTAAACCCTAAAACACACACCTAAAATATGTTATATGTATATAGACCAATATCCCCAATCAAATTTTCTCTCCAACAAGCCCAAATAACAAACCAGGCCCAAATCACTCAACCTGGCCCACTTCTTGCCTGACCCACTTCTAGCTTGACCCATTCAACCCAATAAGCCCATCGGCCCAATCCATGTGTGGCCCAACCCTGTAAATAAAATCAAAGCCCATTTCAAAACACAATTGGCTCATCAAGCCCGATTCAAGCCCAGTTTGACCCAAACCCATTCCGGGTCCAAATCCAATTCGGCCCAGTCCAGCCCAAGCCCACAAAAGTCAAACCGATTTGACCTTGACATGAGCCTTTGACCAAACTTGACCTTTGACTAAACTTTGACCATGACCCAAGCTTTGACCAAGACCCAAACTTTGACCAAACCTTAACCCGAATGCCAAACTTTGACCAAACCTTGACCCGAATGTCAAACTTTGACCAAACCTTGACCCGAATGTTGACCTTTGACCAAACCTTGACCTTTGACTAAACTTTGACCATGACCCAAACTTTGACCAAGATCTAAACTTTGACCAATCCAAACTTTGACCAACCCAAGTTGACCTTGACCCAACTGTGACTCAATCCCATTTTGACTTGGTCTAACTTTGACCCGCCTTGTTTTCCAACCCCGACCAAATTCAACTCAAACCAAATTCAATTACAAACCCGATTCATTTCAGTTCAAGCCCAATTCAAAATCAATTCAATTCTTAATTCAATTAGATTCAATCTCAATTTCAATCTGATTCAATTCAAAATTCTTTCCATTCCCAATTCAATTCAACTTCATTTCAATCCCAAATAATTCCAAACATCATAAATCTCAAACTCCTTGAAACTCCAAACTCCTTAGAACTCCAGCATCTCGAATCTCTAAACGTCTCAATAGACTTGACCGTCTCAGCAGCTCAACAGACTCGAACGTCTCAGTAGCTCAACAGACTCGAACGTCTCAACAGCTCAACAGACTCGAACGTCTCAGCAGCTCAACAGACTCGACCGTCTCAACAGCTCAACAGACTCGACCGTCTCAACAGCTCAACAGACTCGACCGTCTCAGCAGCTCAACAGACTCGACCATCTCAACAGCTCAACAGGCTCGAATGTCTCTGCAGTTCAATAGATTCGAACATCTCAATAGACTCATCAAATTCAAGCACTTCAGAAATCCTCAGCTCCTCAAAAAGCCGAACCTTTTGAAATTTGATAACCCTTTCAAGTCTTGAACATCTCACAGACCCGAGCGTCTCACAGACTCCATCATTTCAAGAATCTAAATGTCTCACAGAGTTGAGCATCTCACAGACTCTCACACCTCAAACTCCAAAACGGACCAGACAATCTCTCAAACCTCATCAAAAGACCATAAAACCTCTTTGACCCTTCAAAGACCCAAAAGGTCAAAACCTCAATTCCTTCAAAACCACAAAACTACCAAACCTTCAAAAACCGTGAACTACGTAAGGTCTGATCTCAACATGGAGTTGAGTACGTAGGCAGCCCATCTAGGGTGCGACCCCATTCCAAACAAAAAACCCTTTTCCCCTCTAAGGTGGCTCTCATATCTCTCAAAACGCTCAAACCTTCTTTGCCCCCCACAAACTTCAAACCATCAGACTCCAAGTCTTGTCTATTCATTCAACCTCAAACTTTTCCCAAATCTTCATTCTATACTCATCCGAATTCAGCAATTCCTCTCCTTGGCGCTAGCTTGGTAGAAAAGCTCGCCTCATCCACTCTCATTTTCTCTCTCCTGTCCTAATCCTATCCTTGGCTTTTAAATGAATCTCTTTAACAAGGTTTTGAAAGAATGCAATCCCGACAATTGGAGACCGAGGTTTCCTCGGGCACCAATCCGAAGTCGTGGTCGTTGCCACTTCTAAGGGGTGTAATCCAGTGCGAACCCATATAGAATCTCTAGTATGATTAGATAAGTCCTATCCATAGGCAGCAATCTCAGAGTCAATTAACGGTCCCTAGAACCCAGTTTTCCTTCCTAGTTATCATAGGTCAAACTAGGTGGCGACTCTAGTCAATTCCGCCTTATAGAGGCATAAGTCCGCGTGGAGCCCATCGAGAGCGGGTGTAGTGCACACTTGCACTCCCCATTATGCTTTCTGGGAAAGACGGACGATTTAGTAGGTATTTGAGGGCCGCCATGAATAACGGTTTTCACCCTCCACAGAATGGCATTATAGGATCTAGGCTTTTTAGTCAGACCGTATTTAAATAGACCCACCCCTCATACCGAAAAATCACCCTCCACAACTGAAACTTTAGACAAACACCAAGCCGAACAAGGGAAACATGAAACACGACAAGACCCCATGATATGCGCAGATAGTTTCCAAGCCCAAGCATCAAGGGAGCAACTCTCACCCTTCAAGCTGGCCCTGTGCTCCCAGGGCATTCCTGTCCTTGTCCATGTTTGGATCCACCCTGGGACTCCCCGAGCCATCACTAGTAAAGCTTTACCCTTCCCCTTTATTCGAGCTTCAGGAAACTGGAGGTCCCAATACTCCGCACATGAGGCATCCAAAAGGATATCATCGAACTTCATCTTATGAACGCATCCAGAGGCATCATAAGGGTTCTCACCATGGTTACACTCAGTGCATGGTCAATCTACCCAGGTAGAAGAAGGAGCAGGAGAAGTCCAAACATGGCAACGCGCAACACGGGGGGGGGGGGGGAGGGGGGGTAAGCTCCAACAATCGTACTGGGAGTTTTCAATAGCACGCCTCCTTGCTAGAAGTACCTCCGTCGAAAGCTACATTCAAAAGGGAACTCCCGCCGCATCCGCTGGCTAGACTGAGGAGCAAGCTGTCGTGGTGTGGGTGAAAAGGCCACATATTGAAAAGACCAGGGGCATATATATATTATCATATGTGGTCGCAAAGGTGCAAAATTGGTTATCAACAATCATCGGGAGGACACGTAAAATTGGAACCCTAATGTTGATTAGGACCTTAAATTACAAGTATTTAAAGTCCAGCACCTCACCACTCTCCAAACCTCCAAAAAACCGCCCCAACTTCTGCCCCGCCCTCTGAGCAAATTCCTTAGTATGATACTGAGATGGACCCCATACACCCGAACCATGCATGGAATCCAAGAGAACTCCTGTCGAGTGAGCGGCTTGACCGGATCTAAAGGTTGCAATGCCAACAAATTACTGTTGATCGTCCAAGGTCCTTCAATGCGGACTGCCTCAAATGCTTCCTTAGTTTCGAACTCAAAAACAAGGAGGTTTAAGCCCACCTTTGTAAATCGAAAGCCCCCATACTCAGTCCAGCCCCCTGAAGGATGTTGAGTGTTCCCACATATCGGGATGACAGAGAAATGTTGGGTTATCAAACAACAGACTGAGACTAAGGAACTGCCATTAACAATGAGATTGTTCATGGTAGCAAAGTGGCGAATGCGGGCAGCTTTTGGAAAGGATGTTGAAGGGTTAAAAGCTAGCTGTAAATCTGCGGAAAAATAGTGGAAGATGGGTGCGACTATAGAGAACTCTCAAAGCTCACGTAACCCTAATATAGGCTTAGAAAGGCGAAAGGGCAAAGACAATCGGTCTGGAAGTTGCTTGTCTGCCCATCCAGATCTTTGCATGTAACAAGGGAATGAAAAGACCCTAATATCAGCTCCCCTATCCTGCCGCATGTCCACCCAAGACATCTTGTTTGCCTAGAGAAGGCATAGGTTATCATTGTAATAATTACTTTTATGATGTGTCACAACACAGGAACCGAAGAGCCTTGGCGAGTTGACCCAACTAAAAATGGGAGGTCACTTCGCATGCAAGAAGGAGCATGTTAATGGGGCAACACCAGAAGAGGAAAAGATAGCGCAGGGCTGAGGCAGGAACAGGGCCATACTTCGCAAGGGGGAAGGCTTCATAGGGGAGAGAGCTTCACAAGGCTTTTCCTTATGCAGAGAGAGAGAGAGAGAGAGAGAGAGAGAGACAGGGAGAGAGTTAGTTTGATGTGTGTTATTTGAAGGTTAAGTATAAGATAAAAATGACCACACTAGGGTGTTAAGTCGGTCGTCGACCTCCCGACCCCTTAGATTATGACCCTCATGTTATAAAACTCTGAGGTTTCAGATAAGATTATGTAGATAAGAACTTTATTTTCAAAAGGATAAGAAAAGGGATCCCATCTTACCTATTATAAGAGCTAGGCATCCATATAACACTAGGCATGTAGGCAAACAACTCATAATCTAAAACATTATAGGAGATGAAGGAAAGAGGGTCAATTCAACTTTCCTACAGTGTTTGAGTGGGAGAATAAGTATCTTGATATCTTATTACCCTTTTAGTACTCCCTTCGAAACAGGTAGGAGATAACCCTTTGCGCTCAGACATTACATATAGAGTGGGGGGAGAGTGAAGAAAAGAGAGTAAAGTAAAAAAGGGTATTTCATGAACTACAATTTTAGTTGACCGTAACGAATCATTTCTTAAGTAAAAATTAACTAAAGGATGTTCAAGGGCATCTTGTAAACTAAAATTAATTGCTTGATATAACAATAACATTTTGGTTCCAAGTGTAACCAACTCATGATGTCTATAGTTTGTTTGTTTTTAAAAAAAAAAACTGATGATGTTTAGAGATTAACATTTTGTGGGAAAATTTTCAACTTGATAACTACGATGGTATATTTTCAACAAGTACAATTCATTTCTACAAAATACAGTGATATTCTATGTTGTCTAATGGCACGGTCAGAATTTATAGGCATGAATATCATCTGCTTGATACCTTAAGAAGTCGTTAGCTAGCTGTCCAAACGATGCAATAATGAATTTTCAAGAATATTTTTTTTTCATTTTCTTCACATTTTAAGATACACAAAGATATATTAGAGAAAGTGAATACATCAATTGCACTATTTGATTAGCACATTTTTTTCTTTCTATACATCACATATATCAATTGTCATATAAAATTTTTATATTTTCTCTGACCTACTTTTTCTCTTTACTTTTTTAAACTTCAACTAACAACTAACATCACTCGGCTCTAGGGCATCCACAATGGGTATGGCGTTTTTAACGGATTCCTATGTGTCATGCCACTAGAAATTTTTTGTTCTTGCCTAAGCGACTACATTCTTTGTTCATCCCTATTGTTTCTTAACCTTCTCACCCATCCCACTGTTTTTTTCCTTTTTCCTCCCACACCTTGTTTTTACTTTACCCGTCAAATAGTTACTACTCCTATAATTTACATTTTTCACTTCAAGATGTAATTATTATGTATTTATCTATTATTTTACTTTTTGGAAAAACATATTTATTATTTTATTTTTGGAAAAACATATTTATTATTTATTTTTTGTTGTTTTTTTTGTTGTATAATGGTATTGTCTTCATGTTTTACTTTTTAAATACAAGTAATACCAAACAAAATTGAATATTATTGTTTAAAAAAAGATAATTGACGATGAATAAAAGAAAGCTAAACAATTAACAAAGAAGGAAATGAAGCACACACAGATAACCGACAATAATAACTCATTCTCAACAAAAAGAAACAATAAGCATTAATCTAAAATAAAACTAAATACATATATCGTTCAGGTCCAAATCTATCCCAAATATGTTCAAGTTAAATCTTTCTACAATTGTGTATGGGTGTCTTTATTGTAGAGTCTTCTACGATTAGCAAACATTTGTGCAACTGTAGGATTATTTCTCATGTGATCGCTTATGTTGAAACTACTCACATCTTCAAAATCCAACACATCAACTTGACGGTTGTATGTAGGTCGTATGTCTTCAACAATCATATTAGGTGTTATCGGCTCACCGTCTGAGCCTTCACCATCATTAGTTCTAGACCTTTTTGTGTTGCTATTGTGTTGTTGTTTTTGTTGAGTAGCTTCCATCAACTCTACAAACTTTGTCTCATGTTTCAATCTTCTCCATTCTGTTTCATAGGGAAATTTTTGCCCTCATCGTTGATGAGCTTCTCGTACTAGGTCATCATCATTTGTCCCTCTTTGACGGTTTCACACTGCACTTTCATAAGCACCAACAAAGTTCATAATCTTTTTTGACAATTTGCTTCAATGGGACTTACACTGCACGGTAGTTCGGGGAGGATCACCAAAAACTGTGTGAGAATTCTCATTAGCATCTTGTGTTATTTTTCCCCAAAAGGTTTCTTCAGTTTTGGTTAATGTTTTATTTCTTGATTAGTGGTGTGTCATATCCAAGCACTAATGAGCGCTTCATTGGCAGCATACTCCATGTTGCGCTTGTTGACTGCTACATACTTTGGTTCCGGAAGATTCAACTCATATTCACCGCCTAGGTATTATTATTTTTGAGTTAAGAATGATGTGAAATGTGAAGTTAGACCTCCTCCATCAGCTGTTGTATGAAGATACCATTGTGAAGGTCCATCACTTTGTAGCATTTGGGTAAATCCCATAGGTGGACGAGGAAATGTGAAGTTTGAATGAGGAAAAAAAAGTTGAGGTAGATTGAAAGTTATTTGGATGGTAAGGTATAGAGAAATTCAGAAAATTAATGATCTGAAGGTGGTGGTATTGTAGAAGTTTGTTGAGGTATTACTATTTGTGATCTCTTGGGCTTATCTAGTTTTGTTGTGTGTAGCATCCATTGAATAAGAATCTAAGGAAGGTCGTTAGTGAGGAAAAGTAAAATGAAGAAGAAAGTATGTTGATGCAGTGTTTTGATCAGCAAACTCAGTCATATACTGAGCACTATCGAGAGATTAGTCTTGAACTGACTACTGGTTTTTTATCTTTCCTAAATATGTGGCAAAGAGAAATCAAGCAAATATTCTCATATCTTATAAATTAGGTTATATCTTCTTAGAGATTAATATTGGCGGAGGAGCATATAGAAAAATATATAGAGTGAGATTGGGAGGCAATCAAAGAGAGTTTTGCTGCTGGTTGCGTTGTAGGTAATTTGAGTTCAGAACTCAAATTACGTGTGGGTTATGTCAGATAGTGTTCTTAACATGAGGGTTTGTATTCACATTGAATACGTGATTGTAATAGTTGTTATACGTGATTTCAATAAAGGTTCGACCTTTACTTTGTTATGGTTTTCCCTTCTTTCTCTCCGATTTTCTTGAGTCGTGGACTCAAATCACGGACACCCTCTGAGTCGCAGACTCAGATCGTCGACGTCTAGGAACTATCAATTGGTATCAGAGCAAGGTAACCCTCAACGCAAAAGAAACTTCTTCAGGGTTGATCGAGATGGGTTCCTACAATGTCAAGGCGCCTAAGCTCACAAAGTTCAACTACTCCTGCTGGTGTAAACAAATGGGAGATTTACGATTTATGGGCTGTGGTCACGGAAGGAGACTTAGTTCCTCAAGAAGGAGGAATTACTAGACCAAAGCCTACCAATTAGTCTTGAATGTATACAATTATTCAGGGGGAACATTCATCAGTTCAAGATTTATAGAGTTTGCCGCATCAGAAAGGGGATACTATTGATGCAATGTTTTGATCAGCAAACACAGTCATATACTGAGCACTGTCGAGAGATCAGTCTTGAACTGACTACTGGTTTTTTTATCTTTCCTAAATATGTGGCGAAGAGAAATCAAACAAATATTTCCAAATCTTCTAAATTAGGTTATGGTCCCGTTATGTAGTTAGCTTAAATAATTTTATGTAGATTAATGTTACACTTGTCAATTTATTACTCTACCACATTTTACTTTTCTTATTGTTTGGGCCCACCCCCTCTCATAAACATTAGCTTTATACAAACGCATCAAATGCTACGTTTGTATAAATGTTGCTGGCGAACTACCCCTATATCTCTTAAGAGATTACTATTCTTCAAAGCGTCTACTATACAACTAGAAGCACAGTGCAGTGTGCTTCCGGTCACTGACGTGGCATCTCCAACTATGACAGTTTTTGTTTTCATATTTTATTTTTTAAAATTATACAAAACAAATCATTTTAACTTCTCCACTAATTTAGAAATTATTTCAACAATTTATGATTTTAAAGATTCGTTTCTCTTAAATATCTACAAACACGTTTTTGTCGTAATTATCACCGTTCTTCTTCTCTTTCTTTTTTTCTCCTCTACTCTCGATCAGTTCAAATTAAACTCAAATCGGTCTAAAAGTTTTTGCTACTGGCATCGATGCATGAATAGACAGAATTGAATGATGAGAACCATGGAAGATTCTCAATGTCGTAATCACATGTAAGCTATATAACCATCGATCTCTTCATTTTTTTTACCAGTACACTATAGATTTTACTTATCTCACACTACTTTCAAGTTTGTCTGTTTAAATTTGGATCACCATTCCAAAAACTTTCAAGTTTGTGTTCAGATACTATGTACTACTTGTTCAAGTTTTAACACACTTTGTTCAAAAGTTACTTCATATTGTTCCATTTTTAAAGTGAATGTTTATGTTCAAAAATATAAAATTAGTTTTTCAATCTTTTGAATCATATGTTCAATTACTTTTTACAATTTGTTCACGAATTTGATACTAGTTGTTCATCCAAAAATATATCATAAAACAATGTCAATATAACTATATCATTCATATTTATTTCGCCATTTATTGAACATCAGTTGCATGTTCATATTAGTAGTGCACGTTGTTCAACATTTTAAACCATTTGTTCAAATATCTTTCATGTTGTTTCTAAAATTTGCTCTAATTAAAATTGTAATCTAGTTGTTCATGGATAATTATATAATAAAAAAATATTAGTACAATTTAACAATTTTAAATTGGATTAGCGTCTTTAAAATGTCAAGATACATGGTAAACTTTTAACACGTTCAAAAAAAGGGTTTGTTGTTCATTTTTTAAAAAGTTACCGTTCATGTTTACAAATATAAAATTAGTTGTTCAATCTTTTGAACCATATGTTCAACTATTTTTATAAACTGTTCAAAAATGTGATACTAGTTGCTCATCAGAAATTTTATAATAAAACACTATCAATATAATTATACAGGTTTTATTTTTTCGTCATTTTTAAACATCAATTACATGTTCATATTAGCAATACACGTTGTTCAACATTTCAAACCATTTGTTCAACATTTCAAACCATTTTTTCTAACATTTTAAACCATTTGTTTAACATTTCAAACTATTTCAACATTTTAAAGCATTTGTTCAAAATTTATACTATATTTGTTTATAAATTTGCTCATATTAAATTCCAGGCTAGTTTTTTTTGAAAACTATATAATAAAGGAATATTAGTATAATTTTCCTCTAAAACTAAGTTTTTCTACTTAAGATTTATTAAATCCTTTAGAACTATTTGTTTTAAACTTTCAGATTTTCCCCCAAAACTGAGATTTGTTTACATTAACGTTTACTAAATTTTTTAGAATTATTTGTTTGGAAATTTCATAATTTTTTTAAGATGAAATTTTTCATGATTATTTTTTTAAACTTCGAGATTTTGTTAAAACTGAGATTATTTTACTTAACAGTTACTAAATTTTTTATAATTATTTGTTTTAAACTTCTAGATTTTCCTTAAAATCGAGATTCTTTTACTAAACGATTACTAAATTTAATTAATCAAATAATTTTAAATTGTATAAATAAAAAGAGAAAAGCTTTTAATTATAACAAATCCACATCACGACGTTACTTTTTTTCTATGTGTACACCAGAAGCATGATGCTCTGTGTTTCCGGTTGCTAACAGGAAATTTGTAGGGAAAAACTATATACATAAAAAGAATAAAATAAACTAAACCTACAACTCTACTACGGGTAGCGAATAAAACCTGGTCGGAGTATAGTGTAAATATATTACGATCGAGAGTATTGAAACCAAGGGACTTATAGAAAACTAGTCCTAATCCGGGCAAAAGCCTATTCTAAACAGGGGGAATGTAAATAAAAATTAATCTAAAACTACAACTAAATAAACTAATTTTCACTGGCTATGGCCAATTATCAATGTAAGAACTTCATATGATCAAGGATAAAGGGTGACAAGTCTCAAAAAGGATTTGTTTCCCGCAAAATGAATATGCCGGGTTTCCTGCCGGACCTCCAATACCTGACATACTCAAGGCCTTTGAATGTGCCGGACATCTTCCATCCGACACTACATCCGGCATCTTCATTTCGTAAATACCACTTCCAGATTCGGGTCTGACAAAAGGAACTCAATATCCATACTTGCATCGTGCATAGCTAATGCCGCGAATACAAACAGAATAATGGGGAAATAAGAGATTAATCCTAAACCTTAGCATTTGTTGCCCACTTTTCAGAACAACAATATTAAAGATCACCAAAATCCTAATCTATTCTACTCTTGCTTTTGTAAGCCTTAAGTAGAACTTAGAGATAAAAGAATAAGT
Organism: Limonium bicolor; assembly: GCA_023374045.1. Taxonomy (NCBI): domain Eukaryota; kingdom Viridiplantae; phylum Streptophyta; class Magnoliopsida; order Caryophyllales; family Plumbaginaceae; genus Limonium; species Limonium bicolor. Next base: position 164,377,749 of record CM041777.1, on the reverse strand, counting down.
AGCTAATTCATTCTACTTGTAATAAGATTAGAACTCGGGTTAAGAAACTTGAAAATTCCATATATGACCATAAGAGTTTTACAAGGAAATTCATCCCTAACCAACGAACTAACAAGGAATTCTACATCACCATCCACACAATTACAAGAAGAGAATACAAAGGGGGAGAAGGAGATGTTCATAGCCTTAACCCGGCAAGGTCTTCTTCTTCTCTTCGCGTGGATGGATCTGCAGAAATTCCTTGGACACCAACAATGAAGTGGGGTGGAAATAGAGATGTGAATGGAGTGTATAAGGGTGTTGAAGTGTAAGAATTGATCTCGGCCTATTTATAGAGCTCCAATCTTTGATATGTCGGGTTCCATGCCGAATACAAGTCATCCGACACCATATTAAAAACGTGTGTAACTGTCAACGGTTGAAACGGCCAAATCCCGCGAAACGCTGCATGTGCCGGACAGGGGCTGTCAGGCACTATACCCGGCATCAACACTTGTCACGTGGGAAATAACTTCTAACTGTTGACGAAGAGTAACGACGCTTGACTTGTGCGGCTAGGTCGTACCCGGCACCATGTCCGGCATTACATCCGTTTTGCTCTGTACTCCCTGCCGTGTATGAACCATCCGGTACCATATCCGGCAGTACTTCATTCTTTGGTCAGAATTTTATTCCTAACATAGAAAATACACAAAACATAATTCTGAACATACATAATAGACTTTACGCATAAAATAATATAAATACTAACTATTTAACCTTATTTATGATAATATACTTATAAATCTAGTACATAAAATATGATAAGTCTGTGGCTTATCACCGGTTGTACAGTCGAATTTTCCAATATTTTTCAGTCAAGGATATAGTTTTCTAGTTTGATAATTAAATACTTTGTATACATAGAGAAAATCTATGAGATATTTATGAATTTATCTTTTATAGATAAATAGACTAGAGATCTATATATAGACTCATAGAAAGAGTAGAGGGAGGAGGAGCACAGAGAAAAATATATAGAGTGAGATTGAGAGGCAATCAAAAGAGTTTTGCTACTGGTCGTGTTATTACGTGTGGGTTATGTTAAGATAGTGTTCTTAACGTGAGGGTTTGTATTCGCATTGACTATGTGATTGTAATATTTGTTATACGTGATTTTAATAAAGGTTCAACCTTTACTTTGTTCTGGTCTTCCCTTCTTTCTCTCCGTTTTTCCTGAGCCGTGAACTCAAATCACCGACACCCTAGTCGCAGACTCAAATCACCGGCGTCTAGGAACTATCAAAGTAAAATGAAGTTGTCTGTGAAGGAGTTGAATAGATATGACGGAAGGACAATATGGATTGAAAAATACAAAACTTCCATGCATATAAAGGCTATGTATGTGTCCGATGGTTGATGGTTGCTGAAGAGTAATTAATGTCAAAATTTATAATTAATTCATTTGAAACTTAATATACGAAAATATATCATACAATACATTTTTTATTTAAAATTAGCAAATAAGCATTTGGGATTAAACAAGTGAAATATTTATTTGTATATATTGTAAAATGTAATATGATTTTTGTTTAAAATAAAATAATATTTTAGAAATTGAATTTTTTAAATCAATTATGTGCAAAATTTTAGTAAAAATCACATTCTTAAAAAACATATATATAATAAATAAAATCTTTTAAAAAACTAAACTAGGATAACAATGTGTGATTTAGTTGAGTTTTGAAAAAAATTAAATGTATTAATATTAAATAAGATGTAGTTGAGAATATATAGAAAACTAAAATGGTAAAACTATTTCGAAAAACAATAAATATATTTTTATTGAAAATGTCAAATAATATAGATGATACAACCCATCATACTTTTGGATCATGAAAGAGAAATTGTGTTAAACAAAAACTGCAAACCTTTTACAAAAGAATAGGGCATACTTTTTCAACTATTGCACAAAGTTTTCAAATAGAAGCATATGTAAATTACCGCCAGTAATTCTCCCTAGACGTAGGCCTCAAATTTTATCGCCATCACCACCTTGGGCCCCTCTCACGACCACTCTTATTGTTATGGATTGAGTTTTTTCTTCCTTCTCCGATTCAACACCCACAGCATTTGCAACACCCACAGCATTGCTGTAGTAATTCCAGCGACTTTACTCCGCCGTCTTATCTAATATAAGCATGTTCATGTAGTACGGTTTATACGGGCGGCCCACCTGGTGCACCGTGCACCCCACTTCGCGCCTCCTCACCTGCTCTTTCATCCCTCCTTCCTAATTTCCCATTTGTTTACCCGGTAGCCAGTGGGTGCCGTGCAGTACTGGTTCAAGCTCATCACTGGTCTATTCTCAAGATAGTTAGTACTACCTCCGTTCTGTCATAAGTGTTCTGTTTGTTTTTTGACACGTTTTTCCACTTCAATATTAAACATATAAGGTAAAATAATTTTATAAAACTAAATTTTGTATTATATAGTTTATCATGTAAGAAATCATATGTAAAATTTAAATTTTCAAAATTAATTTATCTTATATATTAAAAATTGAAGTCAAACGACATGTCCAAATAATAAATATGATAGTCAAGGTGGGACGGAGGGAGTAGTGTAGTACATACGATACGATTTCTCCCTCCAGTCTCACGCGCTCGGGGACGCCACGTACCCCGCAGATATCTCTCTCCATTGGTCCACTTATTTTACACGTGTCCGCCGCGCGTGATGTGCGCCTGGTACTTTTTAATAAATAATTAAAATAATCAATTAATTTTATCAGAAGAAGGATGAAAGACCCGGCGTCCTTCTCATGACCGTCCCAGCGCAAGAAATGGGAAGAGAAGGTGGGGGTGTAGACTGTAGACAGACAGAGTGAAATAGATAGATAAACAGATAGTATCAGAAACAGAGAGAAATAAAGAAACAAGAAGTCCGTATGTCATTTTGTCTTCCTCCATCCTGTTCTTCTTATTCATCCCATCTCTCCCTCCCTTCCCTCTCTTTCGTTGCTCCGCTCTCATTTCTGATTCAAAAGAAATTCATTAATCATTCAAGACTAAGTTCGAGACTTTTAGTCGCGGCTCCCGCCGCTTCTGCCGTAGTTCGTTGACTTGAGTCTTTACCGGATTTATGATGTTTCAGACAGTGGACGGTTTCGCAAGTGCGTTCTCGTTTCTTCTTCTGGTTGTCTTGGCCAGTTGTTCTCCGCCGGTTTATGGCGGTGATGTAGTTCATCAGGATGAGAAGGCTCCTAAGCGGCCTGGTTGCAATAACGATTTCGTTCTGGTCAGATTGTTTTCTGTTCTCCATCATCTTCTATTTATCACGCTGATATTGATTTGACCTTGATGTAGCTATGTCTGTGACTGTGATATTCGTCGATTCATCACTGTTGTTTCCTTGACGCCGCATCAGTTTTCTCGCATTCGCTAACTTGATATTGCCTTGTTGACTTTTTTTTGAGCTCTTTCTTTGTCCTCATTCGTCATTTCAAACTACTATTTGATCTCGTGGCAACTCAGTTTTCTGGTAGTATAGATGAAGCTGCTGCTTTTCTCTTCTTCTTTTTTGGTGAAATTGAAGCCGCTGCTTTGGTTGTCCAAGATATTGAGAGTTGGTTGTAGTGCCGTTCGTATGATTTAGCTAATTTTTATTGGTTACTCTTGATTTGATTTCCGTCATGTGTTGCTGGATTACTATGAGATCAATCGAATTTCCGGGAATCTCAGTCAAATCATCGTCTACGCGTTCGCGCAACTGATTTGACTCAACACTGCTATATCGTGGTTAAATTTCCTGTCACCGTGGTTATTAATTTTCGTTGGTTCTTTCGATCCGCTACTCGTTCTTTTCACTCTTCTGATTCGTCATACTTCAAGCTCCGGTTTAACCGAAATTGAACGAACTCATCTTGATACGTTTCCGTATCTTCGATTACATGCCTTAATTTTCTATGATGCCCGAAATTGCTTCTGGCTCTGAATATTCCTACGGTAAATTGACCAAAATCGGACTATATTAGTGAAAGTAAAAGCATGAGCAAAGAATTATTACTGTTTGACAATAACGGGGATTCCTTTCTGCTTTGCGACTAGAGAGCATAAGTGTATCAAACCTGATAGGTGTTTCTGATCGGGGAACCAAGATTATGTCCCTTGAATTCTTATTTGATGCCGGATATCAAATTTCCTATCCTTAGATCTCTTTCCGAGCTATACAGTTATTTTCTTATCTATGGTTTTCGGCCTTCTAATCCTTTTAGTCTTTGTAAATTTGGAATGATGGTGAGACTAAGTTTCGAAATATCTCTGTTTAATAGGTAAAAGTGCCAACTTTTGTGAACGGGGTCAAAATCATCGAGTATGTCGGTTTAGGTGCTCGATTTGGCCCTACATTGGATTTAGAGGAGAATTATGTCAATAAAACAAGACTTGCACTTGCGGACCCGCCAGATTGTTGCAGCAAACCCAAGAATAAGGTTCTTCATGGAAACCGTGTTCTTTTGAATATAGAATTAGCTGTCCCAATTTCTGACCTGATACATGCATATATTACTCCCATTGTTCAATTTAACCTTATTCGAATTGCAGGTTTCTGGCAGGGTTGTCTTGGTTTACCGTGGTAACTGTAGCTTTACAGCAAAGGCCAACTTTGCAGAACAAGCTGGTGCTTCGGCAGTGATTGTTTTAAATAATGATACTGGTAAGTGCGTCATATTCCAACCCGTGCTCGTTGAACTTTTCTCGTTATTAATGTCATGCTGAATATAGCTGGCTTGTAAGTGGCTTACAAGTTCAATATTCGTTGACAAGGAAAATATCTATCTTCATCATGCATAAAGAGGCACTAAGAGTTGCTTTGGGTTCGCTCTCAGATTTTTTTATATTCTGAAGTCAGACCGCCTTATATAGTGCTGTTTTCTGGTGATGATGAAACTAGCTTCGATCTTGAACTAGTCAGTTTTGGTTTTATTTTTCATGAATTTGTGTATGGTTTCATTGGACGGCGAGAAATATGTTCAGATGGATTGACGTTAAAGTATAACTAATTCATAATTAAATTCTTGCTGAGTAAGCAGCAAATGAAGGGGGAAGTGAGATGCTAGTTAACAGAAGTGGAAGATAGCCCACTCGAAAACCTATGAAGGCCTTTTATGTACTTCCATTTATGGGGTCCAAACCAACTAGAGATAAACGTAGAACCACTTTGACCTGCTTTTATGGTACGCAGTTCTTGAAC